>JAJAGP010000250.1:290709-551920 GCA_025084515.1 Ancistrus triradiatus | reverse complement strand
TACATCCAGGCCACTCAAGGAAGTCGAGTCCCATTTTGAGTCTTGGTCCTCCCATGGTTTCTTCCCTTTAACGTTTTGGGAATTTTTCCTTTACGCTGCTACCTCAGGCTTGCTCAGTTAGGGCGTTGAGCTTACATAGTTGTAGAAGTGCTTTGAGAGAATGGTCTGTTGTAAAAAGCGCTATAGAATTAAATTTGACTTCACTGTTTGAGATTTGAGATGAAAAAATGTGGATGAATATTTCGCATTTTCGCTTAGCTCTTTCGTGATGCATCCAGTGTATAACGCCCTTTGTAATTTTCATTAATTTGCCCACCTTTTGCTTTCTGCAAATTGTTAAAAGTTGGAAATGATCCCATAACGATTTCTCTCTGTGCTCTCACACTATCCTGTCCCTTTAGCTTCTTCAAACTCCAATATCAGCATGATGGCTTTAGATAAAGGTGCTGGACCCAAAATCATGTGGTGCACCATTACAGACCCATTCACATCCACGTTTGACTCCAATCTGTTCCGGCTGGTGCGGTGTGTTTATTTCTGTATTGCTTCTGGAAGTCCTGATGAGAACAGACTCTTGTTGATGGCAAAGTTGGCAAAAAACCCTGTATGGGCTGCACCATCATTTCTGAGAATAGTATATACTTTTTTGCCATGAAGAATGAGGAATCTGGAGACGGTAATCAGACCGGAGCTCGGTTGCACAGGGTTAACGACAAGCGGGATAAACACTATATTTGGAGGGGAAATAAAACCATCTATAAATGTGTCCTGTATTTGCTCTTAATATGCCCATCACCACAGAGACCCGAGTTTGAGACTGGACAGTAGCTGTGCCACTGCAACCGCAGCATTGACCTACAATGGACTGGCACCTCGTCCAGGGTACATGCCCATCTGCACCCTGTGAATTCCAGGGAGCTCTCTGGAAACCCTCAAAGCTCTCACAAACTTTCTTTACACAACTGACACAGTTTAAGGATTTGAAATAGTAGCTGGATGATCTTCGAGCTCGATTCTCCGTATTTGGGGAAGGAATGATGGAGTTTATTTGCCACCTGCGTTCTCAGTGATGAGATTATTAGAGCAAACGGTGGGATTGCCAGTGTGCACGTAAACACACACAGTACATTTATAGACTAACACAAATCTGTCTTGGTTTGCTCAGTAGGACTTTCCGTCTTACCCAACCAAATGTTCACTCGCCAGAAAGAGGAGTGTTTCTCGAACCAAAACAGGCATTACAGACACGAAACTGCATGTGTACTTGCTTTTTTTTGAAGCCTTGTAACACTCGCCATGTGTCAGGCTCTGGCTGGAACGAGCCCCGGCATGACAGAGATGAAGTTCAGAGCATCACGGCTTCTCCCTTCATGCTGTTTGAGCTGCAGACGTGTTTGGAGCGTGTGGATCTGCTGCATTCAAAATATGCTCACAATTGCATCGGAGTAGTGTTATGGGATCAGGGTTACGTCCTCAGTGTTTATCTCTAGGTAAAAAAAAACATCCTGCAGAGCAGACGTAAGGCAGAAGGAGTTAGGTTGCAGGATCAGAAGGGGTCACTGCTGCATCGCTCTAGGATATTCCCCCCTCAGACACAGCCAATCGTGTGTATGTGATGTCTGGAAGCAGGAGACTTCTAGCATTTTAGATCACACCACTGACTGCATATCTGAATTCATATTATTTTTATTTGATATCATTTTAACGTTTTTGTAATAACCGCAACAACAAAGATTCAGCCCTATCAAACCTTTTCGTGGCTTATAAAATCTGAATAGACTGACAGAAGACTTATGGAACTTGAGCTCCTGCTGATTTATTAGTATTCATAACGCGAGGTCTGTTCCCCAAGCGAGCCCAACCCGTGGCACGGCTCTATTTATGTGCGAGTGGGTTTGTTTTTAAGACTGAAACTGTATGACAATGACAGAAACGTGCACAAATAAATAACAAAAAAAAAAAAAAGTACAGCAGTACAGGTGCATGCGCGCAAAAAACAAAGAAATCTACATAAAATCCCACAAGGCGCTGCTCTGCATAACAATCACCATGCATAGCGTCAATGCAGCTTTATTATATTGGTGTGTGGGAATCACTCGTGTGCCAATTGACCGATTCGTTCTCGTTAGTTTAACACTAATGCTGCTAGGTATGAGATACAGAAGTGTGGTGTACACTTTGCTTTTTTGCCTCGTGTACCAAAGTTAGTTGCTTGATAACCTGTTGTTGAGTTTGAATTGGTCTTAACATGCAGACTCTTGCGTTCAGACCCCTGTTGACACTGACACCTCTGCCATGTGTTCTTAGAGATTAGGCCTACAAGACACTGACAAAGAGTAAGAGAGTTCAAATGTGAAAGGAAAAATTACTTAAACCTCTAAAGCACTCTGGCTTGGGGTGATTTGGGGTAGTGTGTATGTGTGTGATGGGGGGTTGGGGGAGGGGAGTCGGGGGAGGGGGTTGTGTGGAGGGGGGAATCACCTGAACCTATCCCGGAATTAACTCGGACAAACGAACAAACCCATTTGTTGGTTTCATTTGCCAATTAAATCCATTCAGCTTTCTACATTCAACATTTGGTTACCAGTTCTATATAATGCAATATTGTATTCTCAATATTCAATATTGGTATTATATTCTCTATAATACAATACCAGTCTTATTTACTTTTTATTTTTTTGATGGTAATGGTATACCTGTAACAGTTGTGCTACAGGGTAATAATTGGAGGGGCCTGAACAGAAGGAAGTCGTCCATCCAGCAAACAGCACGTGCCTCTCTGCCAGGCGAATAATGAGATGGCAGGTGCATATTTATTCACAATTTTCACTCCGATCCCGTTTCACCCCTGTTCGTTGCCCGGGGGTTTTTAACGGGACACATTAAAGCGCCGACCTTCCCTCACAGGCTGCATGTTCTCAAAAGGTCAACGTTTATAGAGTTATGAAAATGTGGGTGGATTTAAGCACGCTGTGTGAAAAGTAAATGCGAGCGCATGACGGAAAATTAATCCGAGCAAACAGGGCATGGTCCTGCAGTCAATAAATGAAAACTTTATAGACATAGATTGATCATTTGAAATAAAATAATATTACTGTATATACTTGGTTGAAACTGTAGATTAAGGGCCTTGCTCGGTGGTCCTAGCTTGGCAGAGGTGGGATTTAAACCCTGCACGTTCAGGATCATAGTCCTGGGCTTCAACCACATCACCAAAATCACAGTGACCCAGGTTGGCATTCTCCTGTCTTGGATGCATTCTGGCACTGAGCGAGTGAACTGGTTAGGGGATCATCCCTGATGTACAACAGTGACCCTTCTGCCTTTGAAGTACATTATGTATAACTACCTGCAATTATCATGCATGCAACTCAATATTCATGTTAGCTCTAAAATTAATCCCACTGCCAAGTGACTTGAATACGTTTGGCAGTGTGTTGCCCTGACCTCCAAATTCACCAGCGCTCAATCCAATCCGGCAGCTGTGGGACTTTTCTGGCATTTCTGTGCCTTGTCTTTTTGTTGATTTTTTTAAAGACAGAAATGATTCGGAGTTGGGATACCCGGAGATGGAGTCGTTCTGAGCCTCTCGTTAACCCCTCTAAAAGGCCCACTAGGTCGCCCACTAAAAGGCCTGGCAGACCCACGTTCTGCTCACTCCCTCCTCTTACAGGTCTACATTAAAAAGGACTTGAGGGAATTTCTGGGAATGGCTTTCTCCTTTCCAGGATTCGTAATCAGATGAAAGATGTCAGATTTTCAGTTTGAGTTTTTAGACAGAAGGTTATGAAATAGTTTAGGATTGATGCGGCATAAATAAAGCTACTTATGTTAAGTACTCATGTCACTGTCTTTCATCTTATCTTTTTCTTTCACTGTGTCTTATTCGTTATACCATCCAGTCTTTATTCTCTCTTGAATTCGGTTCATGTCTTTCTTTTTATTTCTACCCTAAAAGCAGCGCCAGAGCTCGCTCCATTGATTAAACAAAAAAAATTCATTGTGGCTTTGTATTATAAATTGGCAGCGATATCAACTGGAAGCAACCGAGAGCGCCTTATTAAAAACTCTGAAGAGGCAATTTAAGATCACAATCCACGCCGTTCCTTCTGAACCAGACGTGATATGAAATGAATGAGGATTAATTTCATGTGGAGCAAATGTGGTGTAATGTGTTACAATATCATAATCAGTATTTACTCTCTAAGATTGATTTGCGTATATAATTAATCAACTTGCTATATATCTCAGTGTGATTTATATTTTGTAATCAAATGAATAAAAGAGGTCTAGTGTATGGAGGACAAAGCCAAGAGGTCATGCGTGGATGTAAAACCCTGAACATGTAGAAGAATGTTTAAGACCGTGATCACAGTCACAGTACTGAGAATGTGAAGCTGTTGCAATAACAAGTTGTGAAACTTGCTGTAAACATATCTTGCCTGCGGCTCGCATGTGAAAGAGGAAACGCCCAGAACATTTTGAGGAACAACTAACAGATTGATGAGAAACAGCTGCAGGACTGTGCAGAAAACAACTAAAGTATGTGTGCTGGCATGAGAAAGAAAAAAGGAGAGGACGAAGAGCACACAATGTGCTGAACTAAGATATGAGGAAAAGGAAAATGGTGCAAAAGTCTTAGGCCACCATTAGCTTAGATATATCATAAATGATACCCACCATACCTTTAAAAGACACAAACACATATTTTATCTAATCTAGCACCAAACTTGTGAACATTATTCACCAGGGAGACATAAAACTCCCCATTTCTGCTGTGAACAAGGTCTCAGGATGTAGAGCGTGAAGTCAGAAAGCTGCTTTATCATTGCCGCCGTGTTCGTATCCTGTGTTAATGCATCTGAGTGCGTCCTGAACATCAGTGCTGCGCCGTACCACATTCACAGGGTGCATCCCCGATGATGAATGTGTTGGTTATCCTGAAGAAGTGATGGATCATATTGACTCAGAGAACACGATGGGAGACGCTGGATGTATAAATCTCCGTATTCTTTTATGACAGCTACGAATTCATCTCGGCAGGGAGATGCTAATACCATCATCAGTTACGATACTTTAGAGTTCGGAGACACGTCCCGGCACGATGAGGAAGTTTGCGTTCGATTAATCGCGTGCGATGCAAATGATTTATTCGTTGATTCTTTTGTTTAAAACGCTTAAAAGACCAAATGCGTGTCTTTTTGGAATGTCGGAGGACTGGCAGCGTTTTCTCTGGCGTCAGGTGTCACACAAACACAAAATGATTGGCCATGTCTGAGGGAGGAAGAGCATCCCCAGAGCATGTGTACCACTGGCTGAAATTATTTATGCATCTTAGAGTTTTCTTTCTGCTGTCACTGCTTCTTTATTGTCTACATTCAGCTACATAAACAAATCCAGCCAGAACCTGAACGATCATGCGCCAGGCTCCACGTCAATCCCGTTGACTTCTTCAGGATACGTTATGTACAGGATTAGATTTGCTGCTGGTTGATTGACCTCCTGTTTGACTGCACCGCTGAAACATTAACACATATTGATGGCTGTAGTGGATTTCCGTCACCAGCGATCGTGGGGCTGAAAATAAGCTCTCGACACCGCTGACAGGTTTATCTACACGGGCTTCTTATTTAGCAATCACAGGTTTTATAGCATGAAAAGGATTCTGCGTTGGTTTTGTACTGACTTATTTAAAAAAAATTAATTGGGAACAGACCTCAGTTACATTGAAACTCTTTTCGTTTTGTGCAGTTCCTCCTCACTGTGTCTTTTTCCCCTAATAGTCTCAGGCCGAGCTGAAATATTCATGCTTTCTTCCCAATCAATCTGTTTACCCGAAGCCGTCAAGATACGAGGGATCAGAAATGTATGGCCGACAAGTTGGCGCTTTTAAACTCCAATCCAAACAAATTGCCCGTGTTTTCAATCAGTGCTGCTATATTGTGCAGAAAGAGACGTTGTGAGAGTGGTGTGGGAGGTAAGACTTTATGTTCTCACAAGGCTCTTCAAAGACGTTTTTGATCGCCAACTATCAAACAGTAGCCGAACCGGGAGTCTAGCGAGTGCAGAGTCTGCTCCTTCATTAGGAGCTTCATCAGTTATCATCACCCAAAAGAGAAGGAACAGAGACTGGGAACAAAATGTGGTACGAAACCACAATTTAGATCAACAGCAAAACCTGAACAACCAGGTCCATCCAGATGGTCGAATATTATCCAAATGAAACCTAATCTAAATCTAAATCTAAACCACCCAGATTATGGCCTTGCTTAAATCAAAAGTGGTGCAAACTACCTTACTTCTTATGTATTATAATGTTGAAATTAAATGATGATATTCAAACCGATATAAACCAAAATGGGACTTAAGGGAATGACCCATGAGTCCAGGGAAGGTCCTGAAGAGTTACAACATTCATTATGAATGTGAATATTTATATATAATATTAATAAATATAAGTCAGAAAACAGAGCAGGATTTGTCAACAGGGTGTAGGAAACCGTGACAGGAATGTAATACTCAGAAGAAGTGAAACCACGGTGAAACTTTGCAAAGGTGAAACAGTGAGTAGCCGAAATTTGGTTTTAATGGGTTGTTTTTAAGGACAGTTTTCACAGTTCTGGCATAAGCAAAACATAAAATAAAACTGATGTTTGTTTCACCATTCTACAAAGCCGCTGATTGGACAGCAATATTTCTAATTATATCACATTTACCATTTTGTGCTATAAGTAAATCACATAAGTGTGATAATAATAACTAAACAAGGAACTGAACGATGGAGTGCAAAAGGCAGGGGATATCATGGCAAGAGCGATGTTGGGAAACAGAGTAAAGTGGATGTGGTTGTAACAACAGGACAAAAAAAGAGCAAAAGACTGGCATCTGAAATGGTGAGCACAAGCAAGGGAGCGATCTTAAAGCTTTCGCTTTACAGAAACTGAACCTAAATGAAATAAACCAACAAACTAAGGCTGAGATCAGTCTAGAGCAACAACACAATGCACAAAGTGTTTGTTTACATTTCCTCTTTCCTAAATTTAAAAGGACCTACTTTCTGTCCTGCTAAAATTTTTGTCATGGTTTTCACACTTGTTAATACCACACAGTTTTGGCTACCCGGATTCAATCCTTGCCTTGGATTCTGTCTGGGAGAAATTTGAGTTTTTGTCATGTTGTTCCTACTTCCTAGAAAATGTATGAAAATAATGGTCAGAAACTCATTTATATTCTATATTCTACATACCTAGGCTTTGTGTTTTTGGTTTGGACCTTGGTTTCTTCTTGATCACATTTAGCTGTGATTGTTTATTTGGATTTTTGAACTAGGTGTTGTTATGTGGGGGTCTACGGATGAACAGACAATTTGCGAGGTTCCAGTTCAACAATTAATAATTATTATAATAGTTCCTCAAAATATGCAAACAAGGACCGAAGTAGAAATAATAATAATGGAAATACTGATATAATGATATATCAGAATAATGATAATCAACAACCGGGGAAGACACAGCGAACTGAGACCAGGGGAAAGCGAAAACCAAAAGCCAGCTAAGATAGGCTACAGGAAGCTATGGCCGGCAGGGAGAAGCTACAGAAGACTATGGCCGGCTGGGAGAAGAAACGGAAAGCTATCGCTGGCTGGGAGAAGCGATGGAAAGTTATGGCCAGCTGGGAGAAGCGACGGAACGCTATCACTGGCTGGGAGAAGCTACGGAAAGCTATGGCTGACTTGGAGAAGCGACAGAAGGCTAACACTGACTGGGAAAAGCTACAGAGATCTAACACTGGCTAATAAACCCAAACACCAAAGCGAGCAGCAGCAAACAGAACTTACAATTGCAGGCGCAGCCACATAAATTGCCCACAGAGGCAAAATCTCGTTCAGGCCGCGGAACATAACAGTTGTCTGTATCTTAAAGACATTTTATTAGTTCTAAAACAGCTATTTATTTTTTATTTAATCCGTGATTGCAGCACCTGAGTGGTGTGAAATTGATTTGTCTTCTTCCAAATACAAATTAATTTCTACGTTGGCATACTGCTAATGCATGACATCTGAAGGTCCTTTACGCGGCCTCCTTATGACAGGGACGTCAGATCAGAGGTAAGAGTGTCCGATTCGCTCGTTAATGCAGAATAACGCTTGTAAGCCGCTGCAGCCCCACTGGCCAGATGCTGGCTGTAATTAAAATGATAAACGATTCGTTATGGACATGTTTTGTCTCTGCCTGCTAATATTTTGCAATATTTTGGCAGGGAAGAAAAAACGAGCTGGAAAATCTCAAAGGCAATTATTATTTTAATGATTCCGTAGCCGTAGCAGGGGACGAGCGAGCTGCCAGCGCGCTTTAGAAACTCATCGCTTCAGGTTCTGTTATGCACCAAACACTGAGCATAGGTTCCGCCCCGGCCGTCGCAATTAGCGTCAGCGCAATGACGCAAATACGAACTTATTATGAGAATGCACGGACTTCTGAAAGCACTGCAATTGGGTTCGCGCAGGCTGTGTGGCCGACAAGTCTGCGCCGATATGAGTCAGTGTGGAGTCACCATGTTTTATTCATGGATTTCCAGCACCTGTACGGAACGACGTGAACTTAATGCGAGAGACATTACCGGACTGGCTAGATATCCATTATCACAGTGCAGAGGAGATAGTGTTAGTGCCGCACAACTTAATGGATCAGGGTTCGATCCTTGATCTTGCTCTTAGTTAGGATCTGGGAGAAATTGGCACGTTATTCAACGACAGCAGCATGCTGTGTACAACACATGCCAGCAAGTAGTGCAGTTCAGCTCAAATCTAGGCCTCACGTTCACATCCATTAGCGTTAATTATTTAAGATATTTACGGACATATTGCAATGGACTGAAGCGCTTTCACATAACATGCACCAATAACCCAATCCTAACAGAATCCAGAGCCACTCTGGGACTCATCTAATGGATGCTGAATCATTTTTATCCTGTAGGTCAAATAGATTTAATCCCTGCTTTCAAGAACGCAATAAATACAAGCTGGTTAGTACCACAGTTAATTCTGACCTTGCAATCTGATTGGCTGAGAGACATTCTAGGACGTTCTGATCAAAGCAACAACACCAACCATAACAAAACAGCAATGTTATAATTATACAAGTAAAATTAATTATAACAAGTTTATAAAATCTACTGGCTTTGGAATCATTAATTTGAATTTAAATGAGTTAGATGAAGCACTTAATGATCAGCCTGATCCTTCCAACCACCCTTACTAACAAAATCAGAGAAATGTAATACAGTTAGTAGAGTAAATCTAAGGTCCTGGACTCTTAATGGATTCACAGCTTGACTGAAGAGCAATGAGTCTGAAGATCAGTTTTAGTCTCATCAACAAAAATGAACTGAATGAGCTTCTACTTGGTGTTGATGTGATGGATCAGTTACGGAAGAGTTACACAGCATCAGCAGCTTCATTGGTTCCATCAGCTCCGTTCTTTCTTGTTTTCTTCACGTCGTTTGCTGGTGTTAAACTCGGCGTCTTTTATTAAACACCATCCATTAAGTCCGATCTGTTAAGTCCAGCTCTTATTAACCCAACCAAACTGCTGATTATCTACAACTCCAACTTTAGCATTTCTAACTCATAACATTCACATTAAGAGCTTCAGATAAATAATTTAAATTATAATGTTGATCCTAGACTTTGGTTAAAACACGGGGATCTCATTCTGATTTTCTTCTGTTGGTAGAATAGTGCCTTATAAATCAGACCCAATTTATTTTATGGATGGAAATAAACGTTCTTTAAATAAACTTAAATCAATATATCAATATATTTATGTTTGTTTTCTGTATAATAAACAGGAAATTCTGTTCTTTGACTACTGGGACTGCGGCCCATAGTCTGATGATGATGTTTTAGCAGCGGGGGAACGATAGAATGGAACAACCTAATGGAAAGACTGAAGGATGCTGTAGTAGAAAAGGAGATAAACTCCATGCCAGTACCCATGGGTGCCCACTAACTTGTCGATACGGTCTCTATTTCTATTTAGATTCTTCCAGGCACTACTTGAGGACGCTAACTGCCGAACCATTACCCGCAGAGCAAACGGCATAATGATGCTGCCTGACAAAGCGATGCCCGATGTGTCGCGTGCACACAGAAGACGTCTGTAAGAATATCATCCCGAGACCGAATTCATTTCTGCGTATTCACACACGGCTCACTTTGTGGGCTGCGGAAATTCATTCACAAACGACAGTTATTCGTCAGCTGCCGGGCAGTAAAGATAATTGGTGTGGACAGGGGGGCCCCTTCCACAGAGGTTATTCCTGATATCCCAGTGATTGTTGTTACAACTTTCGCCAATTCATATGGGTTAATACCAATCGTGACAGTCAGAGCCGGTCAGTCGTGACATGTTATATTTATTCTGCGTGGAGCTCAGCAGATATCGGAATGTAAACTCATTTAAAGTTTTACTGAGCTCGAAAACATTATGTGTCTGTCCGTCGACTTAATTCATCATTTCCAACCTCTCACATCGTCTGAATAATAAACAGCATTTTAATGCCTGGCATGCAGGAGCATCATTCCTCGAGAATAGTGCTTACACACTATACAGTCAAAAGTTTGGGGACACTCTCGTTTGTGCAGCCTCTCGAATAGGCCTACATCTCAAAAGCAAGATTGAGTCTACAGGGATCTGTAGAAGCCCACCAAGTTCTCATCAATGTTTAACCATTTTGTTTTGATCTTTGTTTTAGGAGAGTCGCATTCATTAGCTGGCCATACAGTGTAGATAATTAATCCTGGATCTGTTTAGTTCAATTTTGTCGTACACTTTATCTATTGAAACTGCAGGTCAAATGGTGCGAGGCTCTAAATCACCATTTTAATGATATTTTCTCGGTGTGTGATGGAAATATGGGGGCGGTAAGTCCACTTTGAACCTAAATATCACACCATGAATAATGCGTTTCGCAACGACGGGTGAAACCCCGTTGAATAATGGACATCGCCAGGGAACGTTACTTATTCATGGCTTCTCCACACAAAGCGCTGCCATTAGAGGAACCGGGAGTGAATTCGTGATCGAGTGGCTTAACCTGAGGGACGACGGGGTGGGTAAATAATGAAAAGTCGGATCTGAAATAAAAAGGAAATGAGAACGTGTCAAATGGAGGCAATCAAATATGCGCTTAGGCGTTCTGAGAGTGACTCAAAATCGTTTTGTATTTCTCAGATCCTGCGTCCGCTGGAGGTCAAGGACAAAACATGGAGTCACATTACTCTCCCTTTACGGCTTTTCAATTATTTTGTAGAGTAAAACAAAAAATTGTTTTTATTCATGTAGAGTTCTGTCCACATTTTAACCCTTCCTTTTAGGCTCCGTTGCGTGATCTCCAGAGAGGGCTGGGTGCCAGTTTATTGTAGGGACAGGTAGTGGTCACATTTCTGCGGCTTGTGCCTCGGTGGCTCTTCTCATATCATACCCCTAACCCAGAACCCCTCAGATCAGAGGCTTTTGAGCTCTATGCCAGATCTGAACCCTCAAAATCCCGCAGCAGTGACGTTCCCTGGCTGCAAGGTCATGGCACGGTGACGAGCACTTTGGCGTTGCTCCTGAATTCTGGATTTGTGAGATTTGTAGGACTCATCGGGATTTAGAGCTGGGGGAGATACCGCTGCCAGGCAGCATGGATCCCGACAGTGTTTGGCCATCACCCATGACTAAGCTGTGTATGTGTGTGTGTGTGTGTGTGTGTGTGAGAGAGAGAGAGAGAGAGAGAGGGGTGCACTATGGGAAAAGTACAGAATGATGTAGAAGGTGTGTTTGTGCAGGAACAGGTGTGTATATTACAGGTGCAGTCTTCAGTTGACTGTTTGTCTGGAGCAGAGCAGTTCTGGTTTCATCCACTGGTAAACACTGGAGAGGTAACCAGCTTACTGGAGGTATTCTCAAAAAGGAAGCACCCTCCCTTATATATATTTACTCATACATATATATATATATATATATATATATATATATATATATATATATATATATATATTAATACATCACTTGGGGGCAGAAGTGAGAGCAAGACAGCAATGAAAAAAGGCGAGAAAATTAGACAAAATGGTGTCTGTCAACAATAAGGAACTCAAAATGGCTTCTGAAAACAATGATGTTGCGATGGTACAACATGGAGGATCAATAACATTAGTGTGGGATCATTTCTGATCCCCAAAATGTATTTTTCCTGATTTCTTTACACAACAATTAACCCTATATTTTTACCAATTTATTCCCAGCTCTCTGCGTTCAAAGCTCTCCTGATCAACATAACTTGTTTGTTTATCTTTTTTAACTCTCTCTATCCTTTATGAAACTTCTTCCTTTCCTTCATGTTTTATATTTTCTTTCAAAATATCTTCTCCTACCATCATTTTAGACTTTCAAGACCACACAGACACACAGATTACCCGCTACTGTCCATCACTTTAGATAGAACTAATGCAGCAGCACCGAACAAAGCCACAATTCAGCCTTATAAGCCTTGGAAGGCTGCTGTAACAAATTAATGGCTGATTAGCTCCAGAGCATTATATGAAATGTAGTCTTTATAGTCATGACATGCCAGCTTACACCTCACTTTTGCCCTTGCCCTTGGAGGTACTGCAGAACTCTTATCTGTTTAAGCAGTTGGGTGCTTATTTATAGTTCACAAATGATCAGCGCTGGTTATAACGCAATTTTGTAAGATTGTGTGACAACCACAAACAACATACATCTGCAAATTATCCGAACCATTAATAATTCATTTAAGCCTTTCATGTATTTAATTATGATGCATTATTATAAATAAAGTGAGCTACACTGTATGTATGCACCCAGAGTAATTAAAGTTACACTCCGTCAATCTTTAAGGTCACCGATCCATTAGACTGCTGTTAAATTCTATTTTAATTCTCAATCAGCAGACTGTTATCTCACATAACGACTCCATTCCTTTCCAATAATGCTCACACCTTGCAGAAACATCGCCTGCATAATAGAGATAAATAGTGCGGAGTAAAAAGGATAAATAGAGATGCAACCGATCTGCTCAGCCTCAGTTTTGACTCTTTCTGTTTTAGTTATTCCAGACAAGTTTACTCCATTTGACCTCAATTCAGGCTCTGATTAAATTGCTTGACATATTGCCCCCATTGTCCATTAGCAGACTTCATCCGTGCAAATGCACAGGAAGTAACCACAGGCCTGGCAAATGTGCATTTAGTATTTATTATCTGGAAAAAATATACACAGTGCTTGACACAAAAATAAAAGCACACTTTACAGTCTTGTGCAAATGTTTAAACACCCCTGAAATTGACATTTCTTTTTGCAATATTAATACGTAAATTGTAAAACATTTAAAAAAGGACATCTTGACTAAAGGTCGCCAAACATTTGTGTACGTAAGCTCCTCGAGACAAATAACAATCATGTGCATGGATGTTTGTAAAATCAAACTAAATATTTAAGACAAAAGTTTTTTTGGAAAAAACTCTTTACAATCTTGTTTTCCGATTTTATAGAATAGAGTGCTAACTTGGTGGTAATGTATTTAAGTTTAACATAAGCCAAAGAATGTGAACATTACAAACATGCCAGACATATCAGTATTAAAAGTGTGCCCAGTTACAGTTATCCGATTTGTGCGTGTGCTTATCAGTGTAGAAACATCAGGGTGAATTAGCTGTCGTTAAATATCGGCGCTGTATTTGATCTCTGCTCATCTCTTTTCTCGCTCCTGCACCTTTCTTTTCTGTGCAGCCGAGTGTGACAGTGATATATTGACAAACCATCTGCTCGGTGTGTTTCTTGTCACACCGCTGTCGGTTGTGATTGGCGGTTCCGTGATGCTCATGATCTTCTGTTCTGCAAGCTCAGGCGGTTTACGGCCTGAAAGCATCAGCATTCAGTCACCGCGCCGACCTTGGTGATATTTTTTTTAAGGTAGATAATTCGTAACTTTTGTGCAGGCGTCCATCAAACCAGGCAGGTGGACACGGTTCGCTCTTTTAACACCTGAAACTGCTTTACTTGATGCTTTTAGGGCTGAAACAGGAGTTCAGAAAACGTTACACGATCGTTCACAGGCTTGACTTTTTTCTCTAATCTCAGCTCTGCCTTTAAGGTCACTAAACCCGAGACTGTGGCGGCCTAGTGGTTAAGCTTCTGGATGGTTCAAATTCCGTTGCAGAAAATCAGAGTTTGTCAGGGATTCACACAACTTGGGCAATAATCGGATTTCTACTTTTCAATAATCTCACAGAAACTTCAGAGTTTCCATAAAAGTGTTCTGTAGCCGTTTAATTCTACATTGTGTTTAATGCCAGGGTTGCCAGATCCCACAAGAAAATAAGCCACAGGTCAATGTAAAAAGTCTCTTAGAATGTGCGGACTTGGCAACCATTTCAGAGACTGAGAAAATCGACTGAAATAAGGATATTAGAATAAGGATTTTAATTCAGAAATATGATTACTCCAGCTCTCTATTACACCGACTAAGATTAGAATAGAATATAATAATTAATAGTCTCACATTATCACAAATAATAATAATAATTCTAGTCTATATATTATTTAATGTTATATTTTACAAAATATATGAGGAAATATAATATTATCTATTATACCACAGTTAGTTCCGACCCTGCAATCTGATTGGCTGAGAGACGTCTTCCGCCGTTACATTATTGACGATAACGGCACTGTGACCGATGCTCTATAAGTATTAATCCGCGGCACACACGTAACCTAAGAACAACGCCCGGCAGAAAAAGCAGCCAAGTTATAATGAGTAAAACACTGCCGAAATGAAAGTTAGAATTAGTTTATAATATTACGATGTAAATTTGGAAGATGAAGCTATTAATGACCAACCTGAGCCAAAGGTTTATCACCTTTAGGATTTTGAAGCGCTGGAAAAGCGAAACAAAGTCAGTCCTTTAAATCAATCGTCTCCCGGGCTCTTAATGGATTCACAGCTCGACTGAAGAGCAACGAGACTGAAGATCAGTTTTGGTCCCATCAACAAAAATGACCTGAATCATTTTCATCACTCACAAAAACATCGTTTGTTGGAGTTAAACTCTGCATCTTTCATTAAACACCATGCACGGCTAATCGGGCGTTCATTGATCTGACAGGTACGTTATCTGTAAGTCCAGCTCTAACCCAGAGAAGCTGCTGATGCTCTGTAACTCTGCTCTTACATTTCTGACTGATAAGATTAACATTAAGAGCTTCAACATACAAATTTGTAATCACTAATCAAACGGGATCCTAGACTTTGGTTATGACACCGGGATCTCACTCCGATTTGCTTCAGTCGGTAGAATAGTGGATCTTAGTAACAGCCTGCCTTATAAACCCGACCCATTTTATTTGCTGAATGTAAATAAACTTTCGTTTTAATAAATTCAAACTTACCAATCGATATATTTGTGTTTATTGTCTGAATAATAAACAGTTATAGGTAATTCTGTTACTCGACTTTAATGACTGAAGGCTTAGCCGCGAGGTAACGATAGAATGGAACTATTTTACCATAAACAAATCGTTTTTTCTGTGATTTTTATCTTAAAATCTAACAATAAATGACGATAACGGAACTGCGGTATAAAAGCAATAAGGCACTCGAGAGGGTGCATTATTGTGAATATATCACAGGAAAGAGGCGTTACGGCCCTCCGCTTCACATCGGGCCTAACAACACCTCTTTTCTGTGATATATTCACAATAATGCACACCCTCTCGTGCCTTATTGCTTTATTAACATATACCATGTTTAATTAATGATAATGAATGAAAGAACTAATAAAATGTTTCCATTTTCTGTGTTTTATTCTTGTATAATGAAAACATCTTAATCTTGATCTGAGTCTTGATATTATTCTATTCAATATTCTTGATCTATTTTCACTACTGTTATTATTAATTATTATATTTTTTATATGTTCTCTGTTCATATTTATTTAGCTTCTGTTTACTTAAACTATTACTCTCCATTTATTACTTCAATAATTTAGTTTAACATCTAAGCCTCCCAAGGTCATGTCCCTTTTTGAGTCTTGGTCCTCCCAAGGTTTCTTCTCTTAATGTTCAGGAATTTTCTTTGCCACTGTTGCCCTAGGCTTGCTCAGTTTTGGATTGATAATAGAAAATTTGTAAAAATGGTAAAGCTGCTTTGAGACAGTGTTCCATTGTGAAAAAGCACTATAGAAATAAATCTGACTTAAATAAAAGTCTTGGTCTTCAATCGGACTCGGCTGTAGCAGTCTTGACCTCAGCACTACTGATAATATTAATTTATTTATGGATATATCTAATGCTTAAGTGCACGTGCTCTACCGATGCACCACTTGGAGAAATAAGTAGAGTTTACAACAATAATGAACTCAAAAAGGCTTCTGCAAACAATGACGTCGCTGTTTCATAACACTGGATGAGAGCATCTGTTAAATAACTATGTAAATGTTAAAGTTAATCTGAATTTCTACTTTAATTAGCTACTCTTTGGCTCTAGTTCTAAAATAAAGAGAATTTACAGGATGATTTATTCTTCGTTAATTCGATGTAGAGCGTCTCCCTGTGAGGTTGTGTAAAAGTCCATCATGATTATCATCTATTCAGGAAAAACCAATGAAATAAAGCAGGTTTGTGTGCGTGTTCTGCTTTCATGAAAAGGCTATGGCTACTTTTAGCCTCTCCAGCGTGGGCACCCTGCCTTTTTTTTCTTCGTTGCCGCTTAAGCTAGCCATGAGCAGTCCTACACAGTATCTGAAGTTACAGCTATATGATCCGTTTGGTGTGTATGGATGAGAGTGGGTGCAAGTTGCTCTTTCTGATGTATTTTTAAAATTAAAGGCTTAGAGCGCTGAGATCAGCCTACGCAGATGAACTCTTAGAAGACTTTAAACAACAACAAAAAAAGATGTACGCTTTTAGGGGGATGGATTGCTTTATGGTAAGAGCCGTTGAATCACCTGCATTCGTTGTTTCATCGTTAAGCGACCTTGGGAGCTCGTAGGAGATCTTAAGAGCGTGGAGAATGTTAGTCCAGCCGTAAATGGATTTCAGGAGGTCCACGGATCTGGCGTTGGTTGGTTTAGTGTTGGTTTTCTAATCCTGCATTGCTTATGGAAGGATGGACAAGGATTAATTATCTTTTAACTAGATTCCCAGACCAGGATCAGCCCTTACTCCAGACGAACAACAACTTCCAGTCATGAATTACCATTCATAATTGACTTTTAGACCAATTTATTCATTCATTAATCATTATTTAACATCTCTACTGATAGTCCAGCCTTGAAAAAGTATGAGAGAACACTGGACTTAACAGGTAGAACCTATGTTCTTCGTAGAACCATTCTGGGATTTCTCTTATGAACCCCAGCATTTAGGTTGTTTAGGTCCTTGGGTTAAGGTCTGGGCTCTGGCTTGGGTGTTTCAAAAAAACAAACGTCCTCTGTGTTCTCGGATTCTGCTGATTGTTTACAGTTCAGCCTCGATTAAGATTCAGCACCATCTATCCATCCCTCTAGGTCCTCAGCCCCCCCACCACCACAAGTACATAACAAAAGCTGACCAATAGAATAAAGAGTCATTGAAAATCTTTCATGGTAAAAATTAACATAAATTATAGCTGTTTTCCTTTTCTCTTGGGTTCCTTTAATAGTTTGTTTGTCATTTTTTTAAATTTTGGATCGTTTTCTCTAGCTAAAATAAAAAAATAAGCTTATTAAATATATTTTAAAAGTCATTTTATATAGCTTTTCCAGTAAGTGTTATATTGATCTTACTTAACATGTGCAAATTATATTTAGAAAAACTCAGAGCAGACAAAGCCTCACGCACCTCCTGTGATGTTCGGCCCGGATCCCAGGTTGGGAACCATGGTTCTAGGATATTAATTACTATATGAATATGAGCTGGTTACCAAGATATGGGTTAAGTCTAGTCTTAGAATAGTTTCGTACTTTGTCAAGCAAATCCAACAGATGCTTGATCTTGTACCTTCCTCTCTTTGTCCTACTGATTTCTGCAGCGTTTGAAGCAATGCGTTCATGCCTTCATTGTATTCGGTGTGTCCATGATGCGGACGTCCATATTAGACTTGCAGCCTGAAGATATTGGGTTTCTGTTGGCCGTGTCAAAAAGGGTTGACATGCAATTATTTGCAGACTCAAGTCATTTCCTTGCACTTCAATATCTCCATCCCTACAGAGTAAAACTTCCATGTATGCCATTATTTACCTCCAAAAACCTGGGTTTCATTTTCCTTTCAGGATCGCTCCTGCTCCTGCTCCTGACCTGGCCCCGTCACATAGCATGTTCCTCAGTGAAGGGTTTGCTCTGGGATTTCTTACATAGTTAATGGAATTCGGTCCTGTGAACTGGAAATCTTAGATCCTCAGGCTTTGCGCAGCATTTGAACGCCCTAAGGCAGCACAGTCTTCACTGAGATCTCTCCTAAAACAGCAGAGATAGTTTATAATTTTCTTTTCCCACCTGCTCTATCTAAAAAAACAAACCCCAAACTGTTTCAGACAGCTTTATTCAGGATCCAGAATACTAATCGGTGCTGCAGCGGCTCTGTTTTTGCAGACAGGGCAGTTTTGAACATTAAGGCTAATTTTCTTGATGTTGTAATTGTGATATGAGTGTAAACACACACTACTAATGAGAAAAATCCAGCATGACTGATGTGACTTGTGACTTTATGTGTTTCAATAGATCTGCCTGCAGAAGCGATGGGAGAATCTAGAAGGTTCCAGGAAGACCACAGGGCTCAGTTTAGTATGTTTGGACACCCTGGTTTGGTACCCCCGACTCGTGCAGGAAGCAAAAGTAAATCTGATCCAGTTTAATGAACCTTTAAGTTAAGTTAATGAAGCTCTAAGAGCTCTGGAAACGTGCCCTCAGTTTTCCACACTCACAATTTTATGTTCAGTAATTTCCAGCATGCGTTAAAAATGAATGTATTGAAATTGGAGAAATAAATTAAGAGAACATGAATATATTTGAAAAACTGTGGGAGCTGCAGGCAGGGTAGATTATTAAATGAATTCAGTTCTGAATATTTTGTTATTTATTATACATATATATATATATATATATATATATATATATATACAGACACACACATATATATATATATATATACACATATATATGTGTGTGTGTGTATATATATATATATATATATATATATATATATATATGTATGTATAGTAATAATAATAACAAATATTCCGAACTGAATTCATTTAATAATCTGATATTTCATATTAGATTATTTAATAATCTAATATTAAATAATATAATTTAATAACCAGAAAGAAAGCATTATTGTTATTATTATTATGATTATTATTATTATTACTGCTACTACTGTTTTTATTATTTATTAACTATTACTGCAACTTTGTTAATTTATAATAATAATTACTCGTATTTGTATATTATGATTATGATGATTACTATCATTATTTGTATATTACGATTATTATTATTATTGTATTTTTATTATTATTAATTACTTTTGCAGCTATTATATTATTATTATTATTATTATTATTATTATTATTATTATTACTGTTATTAATATTTAAAATAATTGAGTTATTTCCATCATCATTAGTATTTTTAATATTATTATTATTATTGTTATTATTATTATTATTATTATTTATTCATTTATTTAAATTAATTATTATTAAACTTTAAAAACACATTTACATTTTCCATTGTCCCAAACTCCAGCTGCACATAACAGATTATTTAGTATAAACGTTGTAAATATCTTGTTGAAAACGTTGACACGATGAATAAATATTTAAGTGCCAGTATTTTCAGGGGCATGGTCATGTTCAGTGCGCATGTGTTTGTTAGAATGTGTGTTTATGAGCAAACCTCTGACCTTAAGCAGCTTTGTAATTTGTTGTTTACTCCTTAGTAACCCAGCGGTGCTGCACACATAACCCCAATTACCTCTACATCCAGCCCGGGTGTGTTTATGCGTGCACTCGGTGAAAAATGAACCGTCCACCCGGTTTGTGTTTGTTGACCCTGTCGTCCAGCTCAGTGCCCTTTTGGTTCATACAGTGATTCTGTTCCAGCCGGAAAACAAACAGGAGCTGCTTGGTGTTCAGTGTTTTTGTGGGGAGTTTCAGAGCACCTAGTACGATTATTTACGATGCCCTTTGTTAATTTGGTTCAGGCTCTGGAGTCCTTCGTGACCCTGACCAGGACAGCATGTGTGATATTGGTACGTGGCAGAGTGGGTGGCATGAGCAAACTCATTTATATTCCTCAGGTGTGTGTGTGTATGTGTGTGTGTGTGTGTGTGTGTGTGTGTGTGTGTGTTAATTACACCATGCCATGCCATTATATTCTTGTGATCGATTTTCCACAACGCTAATCACATGCTCAGGAAAAAACACGCTTTTATTAGGTTTTGGTGGGCAAAAGTTTGTGCACCCCATGATCAAATGATGTCTTTTTAATTACCTTAATGAAGGAAGTTAACTTTCATTGTCATGAATCATTAACAACTCATTAATGTCTGAATCGTTACATTAGCAAAATTAGAGATACCGCTCGGCACTGAAGTACCAGTGGGAGCCTGGGTGAAAACAAAATGTCAGAAGAGTCTTCTAGAGCAGATAAGACCAGAACCAATGACCTTTACTTTTTAAAAAAAAGAGGGGGGAAAAAACATCAGACAAGACCCCCAAACACCCCCCGGCTCTTACTCAACATGACTCAACATGTTTAAAAGCTTCTTCCACTCTACAGCCTTCAATCAAACCATCTACGCTTTCACTGCTTCTGTGGCTTTGTTTCCTCAGGAAATATATGAAACAAAAAATAGGGCCATAAAACATAAACAATGAATATAGTATATAATATACAGTACTGTGCAAAAGTTTTAGGTGACTGTTACTTTTGATATCCAGTTGTTTTAGTGACAGTATAATAACCATTTATAATATTTATTAGTCTCTTTATTAGAAAATAATCACAAAGTACAGGAAATTTGTATGCAGGATTAAAAAACTGAACATAAATCAGAAAAAACATAGACCTATAGATTTCCCCTAACTAAAAGAAATTCATTCTACATGAAGAAGAAGCTTGATCAGGAAGATTTTTGGAAGGGTAGCAGACAAAAAAACCCTTTTTCAAAAGGATAAGACAAGCTAAAGCTCACAAAGATTGGAATGAAGATCAGTGGAAATGAGAATTGTGGAGCGATGAATGTAACAGTGGCCTAAGACTTTTGAACAGTACTGTTTAAAAACAATATTATATAATATTATATATTGTAATTTATTATATGTTTGTTCAGGTTTGAGTGTTTTCCATATAAACAGTTATTACAACGATTACCCACCAGATGTGAATCTTTGGAAACTTTTACTTTCCTTGTTTGTTTTAGAGACACTTTGGAAAATTAAACTAAGGCAGTTTCAATGAATGTTTTTACCACAAAGACATCGTTTAAGGATTACAGATCTTGAGAAAGTTTACTTTTCTATTTCCTAGGTGGATGTATTTCCATTTTTTTTTTCGATTCCTTTTTAAAAAATGGTTTAACTGTGTTTCGTTGAATGGTAACAGGATAGACTGAAGGTCTTGGAGTTTCTGTGGCCTAATACTTTTGAACGGATACTGGAAACCTGTGCTAGCATTTCTTCTGCGGTGTTGCTATCAGTGTGTCAAGAGTGGGAGAAGAGGGTTGCATTGACAATCCAAACAATTTGCAGCACTTTGAGCACATTTTATAAGTGGTCATAAACTTGTAAATAACTCATGAAATAATAAAGTAAATAAAGTTCCGTTACAACCAAGCACACCATTGTTTTTCTTGTGAAATTTTGACGTGTTACATGACCCTCTTCCCATTGGAAATAATAAAGTTGGATCCAAAATGGCCGACTTCAAAATGGCCACCATGGTCAACACCCATCTTGAAAAGCCCCCCCCCCCCCCCATATACTAATGTGCTTGCTAAATGCTGTAAATGTAATGTGCCACAAACAGGAAGTTGATATCACCAACCATTCCCATTTTGTTTAGGTGTATCCATTAAATGGCCCACCCTGTAGAATAATACATATTGTAAATTATAATGTGTGTGTGTGTGTGTGTGTGTGTGTGTGTGTGTGTGTGTGTGTGTGTGTGTGTGTGTGTATGTGTGTGTTCAGGTTCAAGTGTTTTTCATTTAACCAGTTATTACCCACCAGATCTGCATCAGTATGCAAACTCAAACTTTGTTTACTATTAGTTTTTTGTTTTAAATATATAAATGTATTTCTACATGAAGAAGCTTCTGAAAGTTACTTTTTCCATATTGTTCTTTGAAAAATAGTCTATAAGTGTTTTTGAACCCACTGAAGGATAGACAGAAGGTCCCTTGAGGTCTCGGGTCCAAACCATCTCAAAAAACCTTTCTAAAGCAGGTTCTGTACAGGTTTCTGTTACCTGTCTGAACAACTCATCGGGGTGCCACCTAGATTCCGTTCTCAGCTCTGAACCAATGGCCATCCTAAAGTCACGACCAAAATCTATGCTTAACCAAAAATCCTGCAGTCTGAAGATCGAAAGTGTATTCATTTCCATCACGTGTGTTTAGTATGCACTGGTTAATCCTTTGCAAGCTCTTAATTCTGTGAAGCAGGACGACCAGAAGCGGCTAAACGTGGAGGACAGGGACTTGATCCGTGGCCAGATTTGACAAAGCAGTGGGTCATCATCCGCAAACAATGAGCCTATCAGAGCGAGGCACGCCATCTGTTTGAGGGAGTGGAGAGGAGGAGAGCTCGGGCCGTCGCAGTGTGTTTTCGGTGTGTACATCAGATTACGAGGGTGTTCATGCTGGAGATAGATTCACCATCCAAACCGATCTTCTTAAATAAGAAGAATAGGTTACCGTTCGGTCTAATACAGCGAGGCAAAAAAGTATTTGGTCAGCCACTGATTGTGCAAGTTCTCCTACTTAGAAAGATGAGAGAGGTCTGTAATTTTCATCATAGGTACACTTCAACTATGAGAGACAAAATGAGAGAAAAATCTAGGAAATCACATTGTAGGATTTTTAAAGAATTTAGTTGTAAATTATGGTGGAAAATAAGTATTTGGTCAATAACAAAAGTTCAACACAATACTTTGTTACATAACCTTTGTTGGCAATGACAGAGGTCAAATGTTTCCTGTAAGTCTTCACCAGGTTTGCACACACTGTAGCTGGTATTTTGGCCCATTCCTCCATGCAGATCTCCTCTAGAGCAGTGATGTTTTGGGGCTGTCGCTGGGCAACATGGACTTTCAACTCCCTCCACACATTTTCTATGGGGTTGAGGTCTGGAGACTGGCTAGGCCACTCCAGGACCTTGAAATGCTTTTTACGGAGCCACTCCTTCGTTGGCTGAGTGGTGTGTTTGGGATCATTGTCATGCTGGAAGACCCCCCCAGCCACGTTCCATCTTCAATGCTTTCACTGATGGAAGGAGGTTTTGGCTTCTTAAAATCTCAGGATGCATGGCCCAGTTCATTCTTCCCTTAACATGGATCAGTCGTCCTGTCCCCTCTGCATGAAAAAACAGCCCCAAGCATGATGTGTTTGTTGGAGACTGGCTAGGCCACTCCAGGACCTTGAAATGCTTTTTACGGAGCCACTCCTTCGTTGGCTGAGTGGTGTGTTTGGGATCATTGTCATGCTGGAAGACCCAGCCACGTTCCATCTTCAATGCTTTCACTGATGGAAGGAGGTTTTGGCTTAAAATCTCAGGATGCATGGCCCAGTTCATTCTTCCCTTAACATGGATCAGTCGTCCTGTCCCCTCTGCAGAAAAACAGCCCCAAAGCATGATGTTTCCACCCCATGCTTCACAGTAGGTATGGTGTTCTTGGGATGCAAATCAGTATTCTTCTTCCTCCAAACTCGACGAGTTGAGTTTTTACCAAAAAGTTCTATTTTGGTTTCATCTGACCACATGATATTCTCTCAATCCTCTTCTGGTTCATCCATATGCTCTCTGACAAACTTCAGACGGGCCTGAACATGTACTGGCTTAAGCAGGAGGACACGCCTAGTACGTCAGGATCTGAGTCCCTCTCGGCGTAGTGTGTTACTGATGGCCTTTGTTACTTTGTTCCCAGCTCTCTGCAGGTCATTCATCAGGTTCTTCCGTGTAGTTCTGGGATTTTTGCTCACCGTTCTCATGATCATTTTGACCCCACAGGATGAGATCTTCCATGGGGCCCCAGATCGAGGGAGATTATCAGTGGCCTTATACGTCTTCCATTTTCTTACAATTGCTCCCACAGTTGATTTATTCACACCAACCTGCTTGCATACTTGCATAGGGCTATAATTTTCTTCCTGGTGTCCTTCAACAGCTCTTTTGTCTTGGCCATGGTTGAGTTTGGAGTCTGACTGTCTGAGGTTGTAGACAGGTGTCTTTTATACAGATAACGAGGTCAATCAGGTGCCATTAATACAGGTAACGAGTGTAGGACAGAAGAGCTTCTTAAAGAATAAGTTACAGGTTGCTTGTTTGTGGGTGACCAAATACTTATTTTCCACAATGATTTACAATTAAATTCTTAAAAATCCTACAATGTGATTTCCTCGATTTCTTTTTTCTCATTTTGTCTCTCATAGTTGAAGTGTACCTATGATGAAAATTACAGACCGCTCTCATCTTTCTAAGTCGGAGAACTTGGACAATCAGTGGCTGACTTTTTTGCAACACTGTATGTTGTGAAAATCATCAAGATTGCATTTTAACTAGATGGTTATTAGACAGGATTTTACGTTCATGAGGCCTTCTCATGGCTTACCTCTGAGCTACAACGCAAAATTCTGCATACATTTTATGTGCTATTGAGGCTCTTCATGTAATATCCAGGTCTCCATGCATGCCAGTCTCAAGTGTGTTTCAACCCAGTTCTATTGATTTCTTACCAGAGTGCTTGCTTAATTACGAAAGAATGAAGCATAATTAGTGAAATTAGTCGGTGTTGGTGGGTAATTAGGAACGAGAACCTGTAAGTAGAGCATCTTGAGGAGGCACAACACATGTTTTGTAGATGTTTGCCTGTAAGATGAACTCAGGTTTAGGTTGAGATTCGTTAACAAACCTGATCAGACATCTGCTGGAAAAGGTAAATGTGAATGCCTCGTCTTCTCAAAGATCTTACCTTTAAAATGACTGCCACAGTTTGATCATATGCTCCAATAATCACGCCTTGTTCGCTAAGCGGCGATCCTCTAATTGTCATGTGTGGTCTTGCTGTAAACAAGGCACACATGTCCCTTATTGACTGTAAAAAAGGCAGACATGTCCTTTATTCGGAGTGACTCTACACAAGGCCCCAGTCTTCCATCCCTTTTTCAGACATTGATAACAGACATAAAAGTGAAGCTAAAAACAATGCAAATTCAAATATCGCCGAATTATCGATCTGCCACTTCAGAGTCACTCTGAATTAAGTAAATTTATGAAAAAATATGGCCATAAAGTGTAAACAGTGAATATAGTATATAATATACTGTATTATACTGTGTAAAAGTCTTAGACCACAATTAGATTAGATACACCATTGTTTTAGCAACAGTATAATGTCCTTATTTAATTATATCAGTCTCTTTATAAACAATAAAATTTGTATGTAGGGTTAAAAAATGGAACAAAAATCAACAGCCTCTAACAGCCTCTAAGCTTGATCAGCAAAAAAGCAAACCTGTGTCATCGGATATGACATTAAAGCCAACAAATTGACGATGACATTGACATTTTGGCCTTCCATATGGACGTGTAAAATGAAGCCAGGGTACAAAACGAGATCTTTTATTTGTAATATATTTATGCTCATACACCAGCAAAATAAAATGCATATCTATAATTCCATCGCACTCCCAGTAAACTTTTGGCCGGCGTCCCCTTCGACGGTCACCACCTGTAAAAATCACATTGTGACGCAGACCTGAATGCTTCAGGGAGAAACTAAACGTTCGTCTTTACAGAAATACTTAAAAAAACAAAAAACATAACAGTTTTGAACAAAATGTACCACTCTGAAGAACACTGGGAACATAAATCATGTCATTTCATTTCTTGAACATTCGTGTGCTTTTGGCTTCATTTTCTGCTTTTAAATTTTTTTTTGTGGGTCGTCAGTTCTGGTCATTGTAAGCTTTTGCAGGTAAAGAAGAGGAACAAGAACTCTCTGCGGTGTTGCTTAAACACGGCACGTTTAAAGTTACATAGAACAAACATTTTGGGCACTGAGTTTTTTGTTTATATACATTAAAACCGCATGAGTTTTGTAAAGGCATCCATTTCTTTAAATGTGTCTTTAACTGTTTATTCTCAATCGTGCAGGTCAAACTCCACAGACTCCACCCCGTCCCACGGTCTCTCTCTGTACCTGTAGGTATGGTTTGTTCCATTGTCATGAGCAAAACTGATCTGAGAATTTAACTAGGCCCTCTTTTAACTAAGACGCAGATAAGGACAGCCAGAACACGGTGAGAGACAGAAGGGCCGACACTTTAAGTGAGGATCCGTTACCCTTCAGACACGACTGGTCTGACTTGGGTTTTTTGGAGCATGTCTTCTTCTTTTTAGCTGGTGTTGACGATGGTTGAATGTCCAGCAACTCTGGGCTGAGTTTGTCCAAGGACTGGTCGAGATTGTTGGACAGCGTTCCCAGCGGGCCGTCGTTAAGGCTTACACCTTGCTTCCCTCGCGTCTCGTTTTTTATCCGTTCCATTTCGTGGACTTTAGTCTTCGATATATTCTCCTTCTCTTTCTGGGGGTTGTTTGTGATCTGCCGGCTGTTGTAAGATGATGGGTCGGGGAGAGACTTGCTGGAGATGATGGATGACTTGTCATTGTCTGAAAGGCAGCACCGTGGAATGCTCTCTCCCAACGGGTCGTCAAAGAACAAGAACTTCCCAGACTGGGACTTGGTCTCAACGCATCCTTCCAGGTCGTTGCTTTTGAGTCGTTTGAGGTCTTTTCCCACCAGGCTGACTGGAAGCTGGCACTCGAGCTCAGAGCTGGAACCTTTGAAACGCTTGAACCAGTCCCAGAGTGGTCTGGCCCGGCAGTCGCAGATCCACTGGTTCCCGTTGAGACGTAAATACTGCAGGGACACCAACGGTTCCATGACCTCGCCGCTCAGCACAGTCAGGTTGTTGTAAAACAGAAATAAGGTGGTCAGGTTGACCAGGTCGCTAAACGCCCGCTGCTGGATGTGAACGATACGGTTTTGGTGCAGGAGCAGACGGTCCAGGTGGATCAGCCCTCGGAGCATGTGGTCCGTCACCACCTTGATCTTGTTGTTGTGTAGGAACAGGTAGGTCAGGTTGGCCAGGTCCAGGAACGTGTTGTCGTGCAATGCCAGAAGGTTGTTGTCGTGTAAGTACAGGTACTGCAGAGAGAAGAGTCCACGGAACACCCCGGTCGGGAGTTCGGACAATCCGCACCTGTGCAGGTGCAAAATCTGGAGCTTGGTCAAACCCTGAAAGGCCGACGGACTAATGATCCGAAGGTTACTGTTATCACCAATGTCCAGCTCTTCCAGTCTCTCCAGGCCATAGAAGGCCCCGGCCTCGATGTGGCTGATGTTGTTGGAGTACATCCAGAGGACGGTCAGGTTATGCACAGAGCTAAAGCTGGTGGAACGAACCACAGTCAGTTTGTTGCTCTGCAGGAATATCCGCTGGCTCCGCACCGGGATCTCGGTGGGAATGGATAACAGACCCTGCTGCTGACAGGCCACGGTTGGCCTGGGCTCACTGTAACACACGCATTTAGCAGGGCAGCTGTTTAACACTGGAACCAGGTTCAGCCACAGGACCAGACAGAAAATTCGACTACCTGGGAAAGAAAAAAGAAGAAAGAGAGCGCAAGGATCAGTTCACATTACAGAAAGAGCTAATTAAAGACTCTCGTTGGAAACATTAGCCATGTTATAACTTTAGCTGTGCAGGTGCATGAATAAAAACGAATGTAAAAAACAACAAGAAAGTAATAAGAAACGAGAAACTGAGAAACAAATTGAAAACAAGAAAGAAAGTTTGATGTAGAAACAGCAGCATTGAAAAATAGATTTGAGATTAGGAGAGAGAGAATGGAAGATGGAAAAATGAGAAAATAAAGTATAAAAGGGAAAACAAGAAAACTACACGAAATTGGAGACATACAGTGGGGCAACAAAGGATTTAGTCAGCGACTGATTGTGCAAGGTGTCCTACTTGGAAAGATGAGAGAGGTCTGTAATTTTCATCATAGGTACACTTCAACTATCAGAGACAAAATGAGAAAAAAAAAAATCCAGGAAATCACATTATAGGCTTAAAATCTCACGATACATGGCCCCGTTCATTCTTCCCTTAACATGGATCAGTCGTCCTGTCCCCTTTGCAGAAAAACAGCTGCAAAGCATGATGTTTCCACCCCCATGCTTCACAGTAGGTATGGTTTTCTTGGGGTGCAACTCAGTATTCTTCTTCCTCCAAACACGACGAGCTGAGTTTTTACCAAAAAGTTCTATTTTGGTTTCCATCTGTCCACATTGATATTCTCCCAATCCTCTTCTGGATTCACCCATATGCTCTCTGGCAAAACTTCGGATGGGCCTGGACATGTACTGGCTTAAGCAGGAGGACACGCCTGGCACTGCAGGAATCTGAGTCCCTCTCAGCACAGTGTGTTACTGATGGTAGCCTTTGTTTTACTTGGTCCCAGCTCTCTGCAGGTCATGCACCAGGTCCCTCCATTGTAGTTCTGGGATTTTTTGCTCACCATTCTCATGATCATTTTGACCCACGGGATGAGATCTTGCGTGGAGCCCCAGATCAAGGGAGATTATCAATGGTCTTATATTGTCTTCCATTTTTCTTACAATTGCTCCCACAGTTGATTTATTCACACCAACATGCTTGCCTATTGTAGATTTACTCTTCCCAGCCTGGTGCAGGTCTACAATTTTCAACAGCTCTTTGGTCTTGGCCATGGTTGAGTTTGGAGTCTGACTGTTTGAGGCTGTGGACAGGTGTCTTTTATACAGATAACGAGGTCAAACAGGTGCCATTAATACAGGTAATGAGTGAAGAACAGAAGAGCTTCTTAAAGAAGTTACAGGTCTGTGAGTGCCAGAAATCTTGCTTGTTTGTGGGTGACCAAATACTTATTTTCCACCATTTGCAATTAAATTCTTAAAAAATCCTAAAATGTGATTTCCTGGATTTTTTTTCTCATTTTGTCTCTCATAGTAGAAGTGTACCTATGATGAAAATTACAGACCTCTCTCATCTTTCTAAGTAGGAGAATTTGGACAATCAGACTAAATACTTTTTTGCCCCACTGTAAGGCAGGTCTTTATGCTATTTTACAGAAGATTCCCATCGACCTTTTTTATGAAGTTACATTAGCTTTCTGATTTGGTAACAGCCTTCAGACGTTTCAGAAAGTGATCTGTTTTATTACCCGGCTCCTATGAAACTCAGACTGCTGTGTGCAGTTAAAGAAAGATCGACCAGTGGGTCTGTGCCTGGGGATTCGCTCTCATCTATCAGTCATCAGTCATAAATTAAACATGGTTTCGAGGCTTGTGCAAAATTAGGCTGCACTAATGTCAATGTGGAAGTAATAAGATTCCTGCATGAAAAATAGCCAATAAGAAAAAGAAGGGCACAAACGCAAACAGGTGGCAGGGTATTGGTACCCAGACCTAGGTGTCCAATCTGACTAGGGTGGCACAGAGGTTTTCAAGCCATATTCAGTCCCAAAAGTGTCCACAGTGGGCATGTGAGTATTGAAGTATTGGATTATTGGAGTATTGGCTTTAAATCAATAGAAGATCGTCTGGTCAGATGAATCTCATTTTCATGTTGGATGGCGCTGCAGGAGGGCAATGCTGTGCTGTGAAGCCCTGGATCCACGGTCGATATATTGTTGAGTATCTAGATGCCCTGTCGTTGGAACGGTGACGTACCGACACTAGCTGCTGGCACACCGTGCTGTCTGGTCTAACAGGGATCATCTACACTAGAAATTGTCGGGCATCTTGCCCATCCCTGTACCATCTTCTAGCGCCCCTCCATGGCTAAACGAATCCTGCTCGAGGCTCAACAGCCATCCTGCCCTACGCTTTTCCCTCCAAAAACCTGTCTTCTCACTCTCTCACTCGCTCTCTCACCCTTCTCCTCTGCCGGAAAGCTGTCAGACTTTCACTTTGCGGAGGATATAAAAATATCCCGTCACCAGCCTGTTCTGCTTTAGGCTTCACGAATCCATCAGACCTACTTTTTTTTATCCGCTGCTCATTAGCACAGCCGCAGACAAAGCAACACCAAGAGTTTCCTCCACAGAAAAGATCTGCAGCTCAGGCTGAACCTGCATCCTGCTTCTGCTGTCCTTCGGCTCATGGCTGTTAATCGGGAAATATTTTGTCCCTCAATTATTTCAGAGCCACCTTTTTCTTGTCATTTCAGGAGAGAATGGTTTGATTTCTCAGTAACAATCAAAAGGTTAATATTTTGACCGTCTCCACCATCAACTGCAAGACAACCAGAACTAGTTCTGTGCAGCAGTATAATAATGATAATGATAATTAGACAATACTTTTTTGGCAGGGTATATCTTGGGTTTAAAGTGTTCAAAAGTTGTAGCACCGTGTCTTACCCGATGTAATCGTGACAGTGTTTGTTACATCTCACCACCTCTCGCTTTTATTGTTGTAACAGTTTTTTTGCAGAATGATTCCTCTAAAGTTTGCTGAGTGTGTTTTTGTGCTGGTTTATCTTCATATTCGTTCTCAAATAATGAAATTAGTTGAGTTGTCTTTAACGACAACCGATTTCCTTCGTCTGAAGTTCGACATTTTTGGAGCAACGTCCTTCTTTCTTTTCAAAGCCAACAAACCTCAGACACCGTAAACTGTGAGGCCGGTGGTGTCTGTATTTTGTCTCTTTTCAGTTTGTTCTTCATTTTTAACTTCAGTCCTGTGCTTTCAGTGTGCACATGCGCAGTCGTCTATCCATATACGTCTCCCATTACAGAAAACGAGGAGGAGGGTTGGGAACGTGCAAACAAAGACTGCATTCTCCAGTAACAAGACTATCAGGATTGCAATTGCTAGTGGCTCTTAGCGAAGCGAGCGCCTCTCTGACTCATTACATGGGAGGCTGCACTCTCGGTTTTGCACACCATGCATTCACTGCTCTCTCTTTCACAGAAAACCACTCATCCCTGATAAAAGAAATTCAAACGAAGCACGTGCTGAACGGCGAATCGGGGTGTGTGTGTGGGGGGGAGAAAAAAACAAAATCAAGAACACTTCTCTGGCGTCTCATTAAATTATTTGTGAGGACAACAAAAAGTGGAACGCCACCGAGCAGGCACTCGAGATAACCGAGAGAGCACAGGGAGGGAAAAGAAGGAGGAGGGAAAGATCTTGTTGACTCCGAGTGCTCAAGTGCAGTCATGCTCTCACGCATTTGCATGTGTCTCTGCTGAACGTGGGTGAGTTCTAACTAGTGCCACCTGGACCACATTGGCGTGACGTGATTGTCAATAACGATTAAGTCATAATTCAACCACAGAACGTTAATGTTAATAAACTGAACAAATAAAGCTTTATCTTCACGACCCAGACGTTACATTTCCTCTCAACAGCATAAACATATAGCCGCGTATTCTCACATTAGCATGCCACAAGACTTCATGTCACACCTACGGCGCTGAATTCATCAGCAGTGCATACTCAGGAGTTTCGCATCGCTCCTAATTTAACACACAAACTGTCAGTAAATTCACACTGCACAAGAAAGCTGGATGTTCAGCATGGTGTTAAAATGGTTTACTTTGTTTGGTTCTTTAAAATTAGAAAAACACGTAAAATCTGTCACAAATCACTGTTACAGTGTTAAAGCTCACAATTTGATTTTCTCACAATTATCGATTTTACATTCGATAAAAGAAACTCCCTTTATACTTCCAAAGTGTAAACAAAGCAAAACAATGCACAGTAAACCAAAAAAACTTTAGTTCCATGCAATTAAAAGAAAGAAACAAGGTTTTAAAATTGCAAACCCATTTTTCACCATATCTTAAATTCCTTTTTATTTCTGAAGGCCTAATTCAAAATAATGTTTACTTTTCTTGTATAAAAATGTAAACAAAAATAATCTTTAGTTCTTTGCAATTAAAAGAAATTAGGAGTTGTATGAGAGCATGACACCCTCTGGTGTTCAAAAAATGCAGTTGCATTAGATGCAGTAATTACACAGAACAGCCATAAAAACCTATATTGTTTCACCAGATTCTTGTAGGATGCTTTCATAAATTAGAAACTAACTCCACTTCTAAAACAGTCAGTGTTCATCCTTAAAATTTAGCGTTAAACCATTAAGACGGTGCATATTGCGATGTTCACTCACAGGAAAGACAAAATATCATTACAAACCATTAAACAAACAAACAAACAAGAATGGACTTGACTTTGTGCATTCCGTAAAAGCATCATTGTGTTACGTTAATGATCCACATTCTAATTAGTAATCAGCGTGGTCGCGTAATTACATAAATCTTCCTGATTGGAGACTGACTGACATTCAAACAAGCAATCACAATCAAATAACCTGCAAAAAAACAATGAAAACCCCAATACGACTCCGGCGTCCTTACCGGGGATGAGATAAATAACCAAACAGCACACTCGAGTGTTAAAGAGCTTATTATTTCATCAGGCGAGAGCGTGCGGGCGTTAAGATGATTCACGTTGCACCAGTCAGAATTACAAAAGAATACAGATAACCCTAACCCTAACCGATGCAGAACGCACTCAGAGCACACAATCACCGGTTAATAGAACGAGCGAAAACACCAGACGGACAGACGCACATTTTACCATACATGATCCTCAAACAGGCCTTGCTCTAATTACGCAAACACAAAGTGCTGAGTCGGGAAGTGTGAGCGATGGTCGCACGTCCAGCCTCAAGCCTGACTCCTCTGAGGCACGAAAAATCTGTTGCCTGCGATTTCACTTGCCGGAACACGTAAACCGAGTTTACTCAGCTGATTTAATTAGAGAGCCTCGGTTACTGATGGAAAGATGCAGACGCTGATAAAAAGAGCTTAGGAGAGAATTGGGGTAAAATATTAGAGATTAAACTAGTCCAAAGATGATGGTTCATTTGAACTTTGATTTCACTTTACACAGATTAAATCTGAGACTAAATGCAAGTCCTGAGATCCCAAAACAAAACAAATTCTGCTTTTCATTCTTCTAACAGGATGCTAGTTTGGCACCGGGTCAATTTTTTGGCCCAGCCCTATAGTGAAGTCCCAGGGATGCTTTCTGGCGGGGTCAGGCATCACACGTGGACAACAATTTTTGACGAGTGTCCGATCCAAAGTGTGCCTCCACTTGTGCACATGGAATGCTGGGAAACTTCATTAAATCGACTCAAACACATTATTTCAACTTTGCAGAAATGGAGCTGCTCCTGTTTCCAAGCAACGTTGCGTCACAGGACCCCTGAGCTGGACTAGTGCGCTCTAGAGGGTGTACCTCAGCCAAATTCAAGTCTAGACCCCAAACGCAGTCACATTTGGACACTTTAGACGCTACCCGACCTTACGGACGTCTTTGGAACACGGCAGTGCTACAACAGAGGGCGAGTTCATGAGGAGGATCACATCAGATCCCGTTTTTTTTTCATTGCTGATGTTTGATGCAAAGATTAAAGCGTTAAAGCAAAGCACGAAAGCGAGAGAGCATCTGAGCGTTTACACCAGCCGGCTGTCCATCTCGCCACCGGCTCACCAGATGGCTCATGAATAACAGAAGCACGGGTCGCCTGGAATCAAAACAAACTGGGGGAAAGAATGAAACGCATGGGCATCCAAATTCCTGGAAAGTAAATGGCACGGTGGTAATGAGGGACGCTGTTCATGAATGGCTCGGAAATGTCAATCAGACTGGTAAAGTGAAGATAAATATCAGATGACAGAAGCAACATGCTGACCTACAAACAGCCTTCTGCCAAGGATTTGGGACTTTGTGGGTCAGTTTTCCAAACCAGCACGGTCTGGGAACTATGGATCCTCCGGTTTGTTCCCGACCTCGAGGTTGGGCCTTGGCTCGAAGCGTCTAATAAATGTTTAAAAGTAAAACCTACAGCCACGCCAGACCTTTCGCGAATCATTTTTTAAGACAGCCGTAACACAAAGCTATTTTTTATTTATCGCCCAGTGAAAATGTCAGCCTGCCTTCAGTCCTGAGCTGCATTTGTTCTGAGTTGGACTCCAAGCTGTTTGTTGCTGCCAGTCTGTTGTGAAGCTGCCAAGTCGAGCAAGTGTCATACGAAGCAAAGAGAGCAGAGTCTCCTGCCATGTGTGCTCATATTAAAACAAATCACAATTATGTGCTTCGTAAATACACGATACAAATCGCAAATATGTACGCTCTCTCACAGCGCTCGGCTTTCGCCAAGAATCCCTGCCAACCGGCTCATTGATTTAGATTTTCTCCTTCCATTAAAGCAGACATGCTGTCATCTTCCATTTATGTTAAAAAAACGTTCTTTGCTTCCTTGTTTCTACCCTGCTTATGATTCGCCTGTGTGTATTCTCAAGAAAGGATTACATAGAAAGACTCATTTATCGCAGGTTCCAGATGGAGGATAAGACACCTTAAGCGCCGTATGGCTTAATACCTTCGAGGACAATAACCTTAAAGTCCTGATAAAAACCTGAGAGTGTACACTGGAAAATCTACGTAAGAATATGCACGGCATCAACGTCCACCCCGAATGGCTTCGTTTCCTTCCATAACAGTTTAAACAAGGCAATAAAGAGCAATATTCATCGATTTTTAAGCATCCACACCAGTCCATAAATCTGTTTTATCTGAGCACTTGTGCAGCTGGAGAAATCAAGAAATGGCAAAACAAACAAACAAAAAACATTGAACCCATTTAGCCGTTTGCATGAGCCGTTAACAAAAAGGCACGGAGGCGAAAAAGGCGAAAAGAAATAAATGAAAGCAGTCCATTCAAAGCTCTCGTTTATTTTCCAAACTACTGACTTCGTAATGAGTGAAAAACATGCGGAAAATCATTCTAATGGTGCCTCCACTTGTGGTTCCAGTTTTGCTTTCTGCATTATTTAGATTCGTATGCCTAAAAGGCGTCATCTCATAAAACGGCCTTTTTCTCAACGTGGTGGCAGGTAAGGAAGAACAACATCACTAGCAGTAATTGTTGACATCTGAGGCAAAAAATCCAACGTCTCCACATCTGTTATGGGATTGGAAGCCTTTGCTTTTTATCACAACTTCATATTTTATAAAATCCCCACACATGGTTCCGTTTCTTCTCACCTTAATAGCAATAACAGTATGAGGTCAGAATTTAACCAGTGCCTTTGCCAATCTTCCACAAGCTGGAACAACAACCCAAGATGGGCGGAATCCGTTCTTTATCCTTTTGTTATCGTGATAGACGATATAATTGCATGTTCCTGTTTAATTGGATGAAGCTTAGAATTCAGATCATGGCTCTCTGGATTCTCTTCTATTCAGCCACAACAGCTTTGGTGACTTTCCCAATCACTGGGTGGTTAAAACCAGGCACTCAAAATAATCCCACAACTCACCATGTTTCCTTACAGTGACTCCTCCAAACTAAAAACAGAACACTATTTGTGACTGGCCTCGTCTGCACTGAACCGCAAGCCCCTCCATAACTCTGGCGCCTCCGTTCTTGTCCGCTAACATAAGTGCGTATCACATTTCGATGGACTCCGGAGCAAAGCGTCTAGGGGAAGCCGAGCAAAAGTGTCAGCTGTCAATATTGTGCTGCGGTGATGAAGTGGGTGAGGAAGAGCTGCGGTTACACAGGCGATACAGGGATCGACTGCAGCACGGGAAAAACACCGGGTACGGGAATGGCCTTCCATTATTCAGACGCTTAATGACAGGATTTCTGAACTGACTGCGGACGCATCTCGTTACTCACAAGTGGGAATATCAGAGAAAGGGGTGCGTTTAGTTTACAACAGGGTAACAAAGTAGAACAAAAATTTCACCCTAACAGTTTGTATTTCATGCAATTTAAGTCGAGGACAGGGACTCTACAAGACCTCTAAAGGTGGCCTGTGGTGGCACCAAGACTTTAAATCTTGGGAATTGTGAAGTGGATCAGATTTGTTTGTCCAGCAGATCTGGGGAATTTGGAGGCCAGGGCAACACGTTGATATCTTTTACTGTCCCTCAAACCATGTCTAAATACTTTTTGTGGAATGACAGAGCAGGTTATCCTACTTACAATTGGCTTATGATTTGATTTTCTTTCTACATTCAATAAAAAACAAAGTTCCTTTTCCTATTTCTAAAATGTAAACAATGTAAAACGATGCACATTTTCTTGAATAAGATTTTTTAAAAAGTGCTCGTCCACAATGAAAAGAAATGACCAGAAACAGAAGTTTAAAATGCTCTATTGCAGCTTCAACATATCTTAGTTAACTGAGTGAAAACATCTTTTTTATTTCTGAAGCAATTCAAAATCAATGTGTACTTTTCTTGTAAAATTTTTTTAATAAAACAGGTCTTCAGTCTGCTGCAATAAGAAGAAACAAGAAGGACCTGGGCTCCGTGACACGCACTAATTGCACTTTAGAAACACCAATTAACCTAACACATACCTAGAGCATGTAGGATAACACCAGAGCGGGACACGGGGAGAACATGCCAACTCCACACAAATAACTAAATTAAGAGTAGAATAGCTCATTTAAATTTCATTTAAATTGAAAATCAAAGTAAACAAACAAGCCAATTTCCATCACAGAACGGAAGAAAATAAAGACGATAAAGGCATTTTTATCGTCTCATTCATTCAAGAGATGTGAATAGGAATGTGACATATTTTTGCACCCTCTGGTGTTCACAAAATGCAGCTGCAGAAACCATCATCCCAGTCAAAATGTAATCATGGAGTTTGTACAGTTTTCCTGTTTGTATTCTGGAACGATTCCAGATTTGCTTTTCGTAAAAACCTTTCCACAATCTTCTCGATTGCAAGTCTGAACACACACGGCAATAATCTGCCTTTCTAAAGCTTTAAACGCTGACGATAATTCCGGCTGCGGCAACTTTAATGCGACAATCTGTTGATCGTTTTGTCCCTCCCTAGGCATGGTTTGTCCGCTTGGGAGTCTTTGTGTTCCAGACATAATGGTGAGAATCACAACGAAATATTCAGCGTTATGTTGAGTATCAGCAAAATCTCGCCGTGCAATTCTAGTTTCATTAGGCGAAGTGCATTTTTGACACTTTCCCCTTCCATACACTGACAGGATGATGCAAAGTGCGGTAAGACATGACGGTGGAAGTGATAGTAGGAGTCGTTAGGTGTTAAGCTCTTTATGCATCTCCTGAGTGGAAATGCTGCAGCGGAACCGAGCTGCTAAGTGTTTATTTAGCGAATTTAAGCCCCCGAAATGATTTCCATATTCATAACTACGCCATTTTGAGGCGGTCTGCTAATTACATAAACTAAATCTCACTGTACGGTTCAGCTGAGTGCAGTTTGGTGCTGAGCCTCGACTTTGACGTACAGGATGTAAGCAGGTTCTGGTGAAAGAATAGATCCTGCTTATCTGCAACTTTATTAGATACACATGTTAACGCAATTGACTCGATGCATTTAGGGGAAGAAAGGTGATTTAGGTGACTTTGAACATGCTGTGGTTGTTGCTGCTTGGATTTTCACAAACAGATGTGATACCGATTAAACATGAAGATTTATGGTTCGATATATTTTTTTTCACACCCCCTAATCCCAGCTTTTCATCCTCTTTGCGAGGTCCTCCTTAATTGGGAGGCAAATAAGCCATCAAGCCGTTATGTGGAGCATTAAAAAGGCACTCCTCCCATTCTATTAGATTGACTAACCGTCTCGGTCGCCGCTTCTCCCTGAGCTTTTATTAGCAATAAAATTCAATTTGGAGCCGGTGAGCTTGTGGCCCTGGGGGTGGGAAAATGCATTACCCCAGAATAAAAGGGAAATGGGAAGTAATGACTCAGTGCTGTATGATCTCGGAGGCTCTCCATCATCGCTGCTGAATTATCGGCCCGGCGCTGCTTTGTTTATACGGTTCGGGCGCGAGCTCGTTCTCGGATTCACGGTCTCTCTATTGCTCCACGGTCCATTGAGTTGTATCAACGGGTGCGTTGAGAGACCTGGAATGATGCACTTTCGAGCCACTATCGTTTTCTCACCGACCTGTTCCTGCTCATGCGCATAATTGTAAGTAAATGTCAGGGAAATGAGATCGATCGCGGTTCTGCCCAGACTGTGCAGCATAAAGTCTTTTATATATAAAAGAAATGAGGGCAGATTCATGCCAGACAAAGCGTGGCTTACTATTCAAGAAGGTATTTATGATTAACGGTTCTTGAGGCGACTGGTAGCCTGGAGAAAGATGCTGGCGAGACTGGACGTGGTTGCCTGGATGCTCTGGTACCTTCTGCCCCATGGCAGGAGGGTAAACCACCCATAAGTGTCTTCTAGACTGTTTTCTTTATCCGTCATCGAGTTGCGGTTGGATTCTTTGCAATTCTCAAACCAGACAGTGATACAAGACCACAAGATGCTCTCTATGTTCTGAATGTGGTCAGAATGGTTCGAGGGAGTTTTGCCATCTTCAATCTACATAGAACATGGAGGTGGCGTTGATGGACCACCTGATGGAACTTCTCCAAAATGCAGCCACTGATGTGAAGTCCATAATCATCTCTCGCGTTTTGTTAACATCAGGAGACAGATTGCCGGGAACCAGATGCTCTTAGATCAGATCAGATGTTCTCATTTCAACGCCAAATCAGGATTGGCATCTGCTCGGTGGTTATTTCCTGCAGGACTGCGCTTATGAGCTCCACGCTGACAACGAAGACAAGCGACAAAAGTCCCGTCAACAAAACGCCACTGCCAATCAGGCTGGCAGCTGGAAGGATCTATCAGATGAAAATCATTGTGTAAGATTTTTTTCTTTTATAGTATACTATATAATAAAAACTATGTAGACAACCCTTATAATACGTTCCTAATACAACACACAGATGGAATCTCCACCCCCAAATAACCTTTGCACGGGCACTGGCGACCACCAGGTGGCAGGGGGCACGCATGCATTAAAATTTTTGGAAATTTTATTGAAAAGGCTAAAGCAGACCCAAGCTGGCTTGTCATGCATGTGAGAACCACATTTCCCAGAAGGCTTTGTGGGCCAATCAGAAGTGGACAGTGGCAAGAACACTGCTGGAAATTTTATTGTGTGTGTGAGTGTGTGTGTGTGTGTGTGTGTGTGTGTGTGTGTGTGTGTGAGTGAGTGTGTGTGTGAGTGAGTGAGTGAGTGAGTGAGAGAGAGTTGAGGAGAGACAGTCAAGAAAAGAAAGAAGAAAATGAAAAAAAGCAATGGATGTTAATCTGTCTTTCCAGAGTGAGACGAAAGACCTGCACTACATGGACAAAAGTATTTGGACACCTGCTCCTTCGTTGTTTCTTCTGAAATGAAGAGTATTAAAAAATTCTGGTTTTGTTAAAGTAGCTGAATGCATAACTTTTATAGTGGTTTCCTGGTTTTTGAGCGCTTTGTGTGGTGTGCTATGACTTTTGCAATCATAGCAGATTTATTGTTTTTAATAGATTTAAGGTTAAAAATTTTAAAACTCCCAGTGAAATTGATGGAAAGCTCAGATTCAAATCTCAACTGACAAAATTCAAACTGTAATGAAATCGATGTCACCACAGAGCACTCAGTGAGACTCAGTGACCTGTTATTACATTTACTGTTACATAAACATGTAAAAGTATTAGGACACGCCCTCGCACACAACCAAAAGTGTTGGGACACGGCCTCGCACGTGGTCAGTAGTATTGAGACACCCCTGCCGCGTGCGGGGGCGTGTCCCAATACTATTGACCGCGTGCGGTAGCGTGTCCTAATGCTTTTGGTTGTGTGCGGGGGCGTGTCATAAGACTTTTGACTGTGTCGGGGGTGTGTCCCAATACTTTTGGTCGTGTGCGGGGATGTCTCAATACTATTGGTCACGTGCGGGGGCGTGTCCCAATACTTCTGGTTGTGTGTGGGGCGTGTCCTAATACCTTTACATGTTTTATCAATGCTTTTCAATGGGAGACTTAAAATGTTTAAACTTAAATCTATTAAAAACGAGAACTTGGATCGACTCCAAAAGTCATAGCACAGCACACAGAGCGATTATCTACGTAACGGTGTTTGAAGCGTGTCTGTACGTTTAGCAGTTCAAGCCGTATTAATCACAGAAATGTGTGGAAGAAGTACAATGAAGTATGAGGGATAACAATATACAAGCTTTTCAAGCACTGTATAAAAAGCGGCAAAATAAAACCCGCACTGTTCCCCGGAGGAGGATCTGCGAAGGATTCTTCCTCGCCAGCTTCTTACTGATCTCCCTCTCTTTAGCGAGTGTAAACACCCTGGAGACAAATTGACCTGAAACCGAGCTCACGTCTTTTTTATCTCACTTTCCATACTGGCTCACGGAGCGCATTAAGACCCAAGCAAGGGCACGACTGTTTTCTGCAGACGCCTTTAACCCGGAGAGCTTCGTCTTCTCTCCAGACGTAGAGCGATATGATAATAAAACGAGTGTTAACACGGGTTCCTTGACACTGTGATCAGTCTGAACTTACTAATTACTGCCACAGTTAAATTAAAAGGATGCCAGGTACACGGTAATCCCCCATTTAATAAAGAAGATGATAATGTTGATTATATAACAGTAACTATTATGTCAGTGTGAAGCCACCAGAGTAGTTGTGCTGTGTAGCCTTTTTGGAGAGCGTTGACACCGTGGTTTAGGCCCTGGACAATGAATAGGAAGGTTGTGACTGGTGAGATGCCAAGCTGGCACTGATGGGGTGCAGGATGCAAGTGTCTTCTGTTTCCTTGGTATATCCGACCCTTTGCTTAGATCTAAAACACTGAAGTTCTCCCTTAAATGATCCTCCCTGGATCAATGTTCTGCAGCAGACACAAATCGAAAACGAATCCAAATAATGCCCTTTCTCGCAAAACTACCACTCAGCGGCAGAAGAGAGCGAATTAAGGACGAGAGCGAGGGAGGAGATAACAGGGCGCGGATAGCATGAAGAAGCAATGGACAGATCGGCGCGGACAGAGACACGGCGGGAGGCCTGAACAACGCAACACTTCAGTTCAATCAGAGCGACTCTGAATCCCTTCCAGAGAAAGACGGAGGGGCAGAGTTGCACCTCTCGTTTGATGTCCTGCCATTACGAGGCCAATCAGGCTGAACGAGCCCCCAGTTCTCCTCCTGAGGTTCTCCTCCATCAGGCCAAACCCTGCAGAGATGCCACACTTATAAAGCACAAGATGGGGGACAGGAGTGAGTTTTAAATATGCAGCGGGTTTGAAGATAAGAGAGTCGAAAAACGACAATCAATTATTCTGATCAATACTGGAATCATGAAAAGTTTATAGGGGCGTAACGATGCAAAAATGGCATGAGTTGCTTCATGGAGACTGACGCCTTGTAATGAATGCAGTTGCATTTTTTCAACATCGGGGGCGCAATCATTCGTCATGCTCGTATACAGATTTTAAACTCCTTCTAATTTATTTCAGCTGCAGCAGTAAAGATTGTTTTTGTTTTATACATACAAGAAAAGTACACATTTTGAAACTTTATTTTTTGGAAATACGTTTTTAGGAATTTCATTTTCACTCGGTTTTATTTAAGATATGGTGAAGCTACAACTGAGCATTTGTTTACAGTTTTAAACCTTCTTTTTCTACGAATTTCTTTTAAATCCTAAAGGCTAAAATTTCTTTAAAAACGTACACAAGTACAGGCTGTAGTTTTGCGTTGTTTACCCTTCGTATTCAGAAATAAAAAAGGAACCTCTTGTTGTTCATTCCTGAGAAACTCAAGTATATCGTCATGTTATACAACCATACAGATGGATAAAACATGAGATTGACTCCTGGCGGTGCTTACAGGCCTTTTCCCGCCACCCTGTGATGGACCCTGGCATCCTGTCCAGAGCACGCTTTTCCTTTTTTTTTAATTCCTGGAGGGTAGGGGACTTGTCACTATTTATTAATATATTTTATTTGAAGAAATACCTACAAAATGTCTATTACAATATGTATTTTACTTACAAACTTTTGACCACTAGAGGCACTAGTACTTGTATATAAAAAATTCATATCACAGAGATCTGCAGGACATAGTGGTGACTAACGGAGCTGTGCTATTTAATACCGCCTTTGTTAAATATTTTATCAAAGAGCACCATCTTTATGGAAGTTACACTTTCATAAATGGATAAATCAAGGAAAGAGGGAGGGTGATATTCTCTAATAAGTTTTCCAACTTCTAAAGTCCACAACACAGATTTCTTTATCTTTAGAAAGATAAAACCCATCTAAAGTCAGTCATGGTTCCTGCCTTTAATAAGTGGAACCTGAGCGAGAGCCAAAGCATAACGTTATTAGAGCACTATAGCAGGAAGAGCTTCCCATCCACTCTCTTATATGAATAGCTCTTAGATAACCTTAGCTCCAAACTATTTATCTAAAAGCTTCGTGTCACCAGTACCAGGAAACCTCGGCCGGTGTACGTCCAGGAAAGTGCAGCTATATGGCAGGAAATGTCTTATATGGTCATTAATGACTTGGGTAAATAAAATTAAAGGTGAGGCCAGCGATTTGCTGACCTTCCACACTACAAGGTGAAAGAACAAGACAACAGGAATTACGCCTACAGTAAGTAAGTAAGAAAGTTTTCTTAAGTATAAGAACTGTGTGAAAACAATCTGAAAGGTGTAGTCAGCAATTCTGGTGAGATTTTCTACACTATAAAGAATCACTAGTGATAAAAAGATGGGGTTAAGAAAGCTTCTGCACGAGCCTTGAATTTCAGGAGCTTGTGTAAACAACCTTAACGGTGTCGTCAGTACTCTTGGTTAAATCATTTCTTCCCTGGAAGATGTCTCAACATCAAAAAGTTCAGAGAAGAAACGTTGCATACTTTAAGCAAGCAAGTGCTCTTAAGTATAAAAAAACGCGTGTAAACAATCGTAAAGGTGTAGTCAGTAATTTTTCTGAGACATTAAAAGAAAAGTTTCATATCACAGAGCACGGAAACAGAGACGATAAAAAACATGGAGTTAAACGAGCATCTTCTTCATGAGCCTTTAAGTTCAGGAGTTCATGTAAACAACCGTAAAGGTGTTGTCAGTACTTCTGGTAAAATTGTTTCTGCCCTGGAAAAAGTTGCTTAAACATCTCACGTAAACATATGCCAACCAAACTCCATTCAAGAATTGTGTAAACAGTATTAAAGGTCTAATCAGTGATTTTAGATCTCTGCTTTTAGATTTCGAATCTTTTCTTATGCAGTGAATATTAGTGTTTGGATGACTAAGACATTATAGGCTTTGTTTCACAAGCAACAATTAAAAATATATACTCTATAAGCCTATACATTTGAGACATGTAAAAACTACCTGTGATTTTCTTCTAACCGCACCTTTAACCCTTAGAGGTCTGCTATCATGAAACCAGTTTAATAATGATTTCACAAACTGTTTTTATGCCTCTTTTGAAATCTAGCATCTATTTTTGTGTTTTTGTGACAAAGAAACACCAGACGACCTTGCAGTATCATTAAAGGTGTTATAAGCATGGAAAAAAATCTGTAAAAGCATGACGGATGCTCATTTTTCTGTTGAAGGTCAGAACTGCCCAATGCTGAGTCAGTCTTTGCTTAAATTAATAAAGGGATCTGCATTATTAAGCACCTGCCTGAACTGCTGCATGCCTGGCTGGGTCCTGCTGCAGAACGGAGGGTTTATTTTATATTTGGACCTCCATTGGACCTTCATCAGACCTCATCTGTAATGCCAAGAAGAAGCTGAAAAGGAAACTGAATATTGCGAGAACTCGAAGGAAATCGAGAATTTCGGAGTTGCACAGAATTTCACGCAAGACCACGTGAAAACTGATCGAGCTGTGCCAGGATTGGCACCGTGTTTGGCGACCCAATGGAAACCCAGGCCTGGAAGTTGTCCTGAAGAGCAAGGATAACACATCAGTTGGGTGCTCTGAATTTGCCCATTTTCTCTGGTTGCTGGCACTACATGGGGCGGACATTGGCACTGCAAGCTTTGCCAACCAATCTTCCACATCTTTGAAAGACAGGATTCAGAAACCACTCTCTGAGGCACTAACCATTGTACCAGTGTGCCATCCAAGACCCTCAACTGCTTTAACAGAGTTACCTTCTACAAACTGAGGACTAATTATTGAGCTGATTTGGTGCTCGTTATGGATTCGGACCGGCGTCCCTCGTCACTTTATGGCCGGTCCGTGCCAGGAGCGTCTGCGATTCGGACTCTCATAATGAACCAGCTGACTGAAGCTTCTGCTTTGCCATGCCCCTAATGAGCGCTGGCTACAGCACCAGAGCAGCAATCTTCCTAAAAAAAAACGCTCACGACTTTGGGAAAAGGTGCCGTAACTAAACAAGCTCAATCTATTTCAAGCCGTTTTAACAGACGGAGCGTGAGCCGTCATGCCAACCTTCAAACCGTGAAATGGAGCAAGTTATTTGGTGAAGTGTTTACTAATGCGGTCGTTTCACAGCTGTCAAATGTACAAAATAATATGTGTGATAATAAACAACAAAAACATCCACTTTTGTAAAGTTCAATAAGCGCAGTAGGTTTGTTTCGGTCTCTACGCTTCCACCGATTTCTTCTGAGCAAGTACAGCTTGGGAAAAATTTGGGTTTCAGGACTGTTGAGGCTCCAGAGTACACAGGGTGCAGGCGAAACCCCTAAATGGGACCCAAGTCCGTTGCATGGCTGGGTAGGGTTCGCTGTCGAAGTGTCAGCAATGATTTGAGTAATTGTTTTTTAGCAAATTTCTTAAGTATTGTAGTGCAGAAATATGCAGTATCGTTTCTTAAGCAATTTTTTTGTATAATTTTTTATAATTATTTTATTACGCAACAGTACTTTTATTCGTTTTTTTCCACGAGTAACCTTAGAGTTATCGAAGTTGCCCGCAATGGCATTTACCAAAAATGTTTACTCAAGGAAAGCACTTGAGTAAGAGTACAGCTACATAAAAATCATTACTCAACGGATAATTACGTAAATATTAAATGATAAGTAAACATACTCTTAAAATTACAAAGGTTAAAAGGTTTTTGAAATGACTTGCTTAAGTTGGTATAAGGTACTTACTCAAGTAAAATTTAAAAATAATTGCTCAAATGCACCGTTTGTAAAGTTGCTTGAGTAAAAGTATGGTTACTTGTGAATGCCTTTGAATGACTAGATTAAAAAAAAAAAAATTTACTATTGCATAATAAAACTTTATAAAAAAAGATTACTCGACTAAAACTATGCTGTAATACTTGACTAATATGCTCAAGAAAAGCTAATACTACAGAAAAAAATTGCTTAAAAGGTGGTTATTTTAAAACAAACATTACTGCACTACAGAATTTTTAAAAATATATGAACTTAAAATAATTACTCAGGTCAAACATCAGTTGTATTGAAACTTACAACTATATAAATATAAAAGTACAGTTACTAAAAATACAGGAAAAATGAAACAAAAAACAAAACTGTTATTATAAATAGCATATTATTATATGGTGAGTATTAATAAAAGTTAATGCTAGTTAGCAAGTTAAAATTACCAAGAAATTAATGTCATTGCAAAATTTTTGTTTACTCCATTCTTTGTGCTGATTTGCACAACCCGTAGTAACTTTCTGTATTCTGTATCCCTAAATGAAACAGGAATCAGATTAGAACAGGCGTGGTTCGGGGTCAGCACCGGTAATTAGCATCGGCGCTTCGGCTAAGTGGCTCGCACGGTACGTTAGCTAAGCATGACTAGCAGGCGGGAGGGATCATTAAGTGAAAGAACATACACACCAGCTGATTCATTCACTTCATATCACCTTAACTTCCACCTTATCTTTTTTTTTTTACCTGGTTATCCCCACTATATTGATTTTTCCCTGCACTGGCGGTTCCTCCGACTCGCTCCTGAATCAATATTTTTTCCCCCACACACTTCTGAGCCGCTCGTCTCCGTTCAAGTAGATTTTTATTTTTGTTTTCCTTCCCTTTCGTTTTCTGCATGTCGCTTTTCTGTTCCTAATCTGAGACGGAGACGCCGGGTTTTCGCTTACGTTTGCTCTAATTCGCCCCTGACAGCAGACATTTATAGAAATCTGCTGAGCTGTGGACGCCGTTTAGTACCATCAGGGCCTGTCAGGCTCATTTCAGCGCTGCAGGGCATCAATGTGGACGGACCATTAGCTAACGAGCCTCGAACGTTACTCGAGCTCTTTCCTAATCACATTTGTTTTTTCACGTTTTATTTCCGCTCGTCCTGTCAGGGAGGCAGAGAGAACGCAAGGACGCGAGTCCATCATGGACCACGCACTTTCTCAGACACAATTGTGCCCGTATGTGGCACCCGAATGCCAGTGTAAATATTGTTACATAAAGTAATTTGAAAACAGATTTATTCTGTAAATTATTCAGATTGCTCAAGGAAAGTAAAAGTACTGTCAGCTAAAACAACTCAAGACATTTAGCACGTTGGTTACTTAGTACACGGTCTAAAGTGCTGTTTCTTGTATGAGCATGTGCAACAGACCGGGGTGCCCCTGCCCAACATTAAAATTACTCTAGAAATCTACAGCCTCCAGTAAAACTGCTAGGAGAACGGAAATAAGCGTGACAAATAAAAATGTAACGATGTGCATCACAGAGATGGACGATGTGTGTTCTGTTTATTACACCAGCTGGTGCAATTGCATTTTCTGAACAGCAGAGAGCAATCATACATCACACTCCCAGGCACAGATCTTCTGTTACCGCACGTTTTTTTCAGCAGCATTATTCAAAGCTCCTTTTTTTTGTTAAAAGTTTTATGCAAAAAAGTACATGTTGTTTTGAATTCTAGTAAGTCAAAAAGGAATGTTTCATTTTTCGTTTAAGATACAGTGAAACCGCAACAGAACGTTTTGTTTACAATTTTAACCCTCTTTTTCAAATCATTTATTTTAATTGCAGTTTTTGGTTTTGTTGCTGTTTTAGTTTAAAAACTAATACAAGAAAATGTGCATTTTGCTTTGTATACACTTCAGAAATAAAAGGAACTTTTACTGAAGGAGGTCTTTTATTGAAGGTAAAATCAATATTCGTGAGAAAATCAAATCTTGAGTAGAATGTATTGTTACGCCCCAGTCACTAATCATGTAAAATGTACGGTTTATTTAAGATTATTGTACTTACTCGTGTATAAGTAACGTTACTCAAAGCTTACTTAAATAAAAGTGTTTGCAAATAATGACTAAAGCTATTCTAGTGAAACAAGGACTCATCAATAATTGTAGCGTGTAACTACCCACCACTGGTAAAGATCCACAAGGCATCTGGGGAGATTAGGAATCCTTAAAAACTTGGAGCTGCGAAGAAGCTGGCTAAAAGCTTTCGGCGTCGACCATTTGCACTGAGACAGCCAGAGTGAGTCATTAAAAGCAGACTGTGTCATTTCTCTACATCATCTCCTTCCAATCTCGCTCGTTAATAGTCATGTGATCGCTCTCCAGTGCTTCTTAATTAGGTTTGGGGTGCTTTTAAAGTGCTGGCAGGATGGCTGGTTGGCTAAAACGCTGATTGGACGAGAATGAAATCAGGCTTTTCCTGGGAGGAATCTCCCGAATCATCAGAGAAACCAACGCTTCTCTTTATTATCACTCAGGAAGAAACCAGTCTGGGATTTGTGGATGGAACGGAAATGTTTGGACGAGTTTTACTAAATAAGTACTCTGATTAACGGGATAAAAAAAAAACTCATCCTAACCGTGAAGCATGGTGGAGGAAGCCTTTGGGTATGTTTAATATGTTTAACTATTAAGACTCAACCCCAAATGAACAAAGTCATCAACCATACTTATTGTCTGTGGAGATCGGCATGTTCTCTGGAACCATTAAAGATCAGTCTCTGAAGGAAATATCGAAACAGTGATGCATTAGGGCTATGTCCGAAGTCGACACCCTAGAACCTCTCATCCTGCTGTCCTCTAGGGACATTTAATTGATCGTCTCACTGCCGTAATTAGTCTTTGGTCCAAATTCGGCTTTGTTTCTGCAATGCTTAAAGGGGATTTGTAACAGAACGGACATGCAAAAAGAGAAGAACGTTCTGCCATCTGCTTCTCTGGCATCTGCGGACGTGACTGGATGTCCCTAAAGACCGGCCTCGTCACGCAGCACAGGACTGTGGGAGAACTCGACAGTATAGGTATGGGATGTGCTAAAGAGAGGCTGCAATCCCTGTGGACGAGACCTGAGCATGGGACATGCCTCATTGAATCGGGACAACGCAAACCTGAGCTGGCAGAAGGCAAGGCGCTTGTAAAGGTGGGCAGAAGAATGGCACGGATCATCAAGACCTCTGAACTGTGCACCAGGTCATCACATGTGGGCATGGACGTAAATCACATGGAGCGGAGCTATAAGCTTATGAAGGTTTCTCTGATTGTCCCTATATAGGAATTATATCTGTAAGACAAGCTCGAGTTTGCCCCCTAGTGTTTTTGTCACTCCCTGAGGATTTTCAATCCATTATAGCTGACCTCCTTTCCCAGATCATGCAGATAGCGCTTCGCGCCCTCCTTTTGGATCATCGTATGATTTCTCCACAAATTAATTAACCTAATCATGGCACCTCACGGAGAAACCCGGAAAGACTTCCAATGCACAGACTCTCCTTGAAAGCAGACTGTGTGGCTTTTTCGGGTAGGGTTTCTGAATCTCTAAGAGCTGATGCAGCCGTTAACGCGGCGAGCCATCTGTGTTTTGGTCTCGGCGGGCCCAGCTAAAGAAGAGCAGCAGGAACACGACGGACCCACAGCTCATTAGGAAGGCAGAAAGAGAAACAGCAGGTCGCCTCTCTCGCTCAGTCTCTCTCGCTCCACGTCCTCCTGCAGAATTTGCCATTTACATCCAGCGACATGACCTGTACTCGCTCTTCCCTTATCGAGCCCTTCCACCCTTCCTTCCTCCTCCTGCTCACACTCTGCCTGAATTTGATAAAGCACAGAAAATCACAACTATAACAGGTTTAATACGAGGGCTGTGCCCGCAGGACATTGGTTACTGCACTGGATGGATTTATGGAAGAACTCTTTAGAGAAGGATGCCAGTGTGAGAGATTTACAACTTGTAATGTATAAATTAAGATCCATTATCATGAAATTTGTTATAATGTCATGCCATCTAATGCAATTGCATCTTTCCAACACTAGAGGGTGCAATCTTGCATCATGCTTCTGTATACATTTAAAGCTTGTGATTTCTTACTGTTGCGGACTAAAGCGTCTTTTTAAATGTTTATACAAGAAAATGACATTATTTTGAATTTATTCAGAAATAAACAAGGAAGATACAGTGAGGCTACAATAGAGCATTTTGTTTACATTTGGTTAAACCTCCGCTTCTAGTACTTTTCTTGTGAATAGGAGGCCGGAGGAGCCTGTGGAGAGACCCTTGGATGATATCCTGATTAAGGTTGTGATGGGTCCAAAAACGTTGGTCTAAAGAGTGGAAATGCCATGGCTAAGACGTGCCAAGCGCCCTGCCATGGATTAACAAGTGACTGGTAAAATTTGTAGGAAAAATGAAAAGAAACCATGATTGCTAGGGTCCAATCTAATGGCACTGCTTTCTGTTTTTGGGAAAATTTGGTAAGTGACACCTCAAGTCTGATAAAAGTAGTTAAAAGCTTTAGATATTGGACATGTTCTCTCTTATTGTTTCGTTAGCTGGTTTGGAAGAACAGTGTTTGTGCTGCGACCGTTCTGGTTGAATATCGATCGACCGTTCACCCTTTGCAAGCGTGATCCCTCACTGTGCCCCTCTGATAGGGCTCTGATTGATGACCAGTGTCATTGCGCCCGCGAGGACGACGCCAGCTGCATGCGCCACTCTCGCCCTTGTCCTCGTCCCATTCATCAACAAACTCAGCGGGCACGGATCAGATCGGATCTTTCCTCTCTCTTTTCCTCCCCTCTTTGCCTGTGATGACCATCGGGCAGAACTGTCAGTGATATAGAGGCCATGTAGTTTAAACTTTATTTATTGAGGTGGAGCCACATCTTTAGCTAAGCTCATGGGTCATTGACTTCCAGAGGGAAGAAGGAAGAGAAAGAGAATGAGGACTATCTATCAGCTGCTAAAGATCTGGAAAGACCTTAATGCTACGAGAAAGAGCTAATCAGGTAAACATCGTTTGTTTGCATTAACGATCCAGGTTTTTTGTAGACTGGGTCATCAAATCGCAGGTCGTAATATATGACTGTAGGAACCCCATTCTAGATTTTACTTGGACTCAACTTTGGATTTGTTTGGGCTAAGGGATATTGTACATGAATTGCACCAAGATAGCACGTAGTGTTGGTACCACACAGCCTCAGGGACCTCAAGACCAGGTTTGGACCCTCACCTCACCTGGATAGGCTTCTGACCCACCACAACCGAAAGAAAACAATGGGATTAGTGAAGAATAAAGGCAATGCACAGGTCTTGTTGAGAGTTTCAGTTATGTTGCAGATTTTGGACTTGATGCCAACAGTTACCCTTGCTGTCATGGATTATTTCATAACAGTACATTGTTTAACGACCACATTACGTCCTTGAGACAGGTCGTCAATGAAGTGGACGTCACCATGGTCATAGTCTTATTATGTCACTATACATACATAAAAATAAAGGATATTTTCACAAGAAAACTGCATGCAAATGATACATTAATGTGGCCGAGATACCTCTGAAAAAAAACACAAGCGATACTTTTGTTTTTGGAAACCAAAAATTCATTGATAGACAGTATTAGGAACAGAAACTCCTATTGTAAGTACTACTTACAAAAGAACATGTAAAAACAACATTTACAGCTTGGTACAAATGAGTAACGCACAAAAAAGTCTCTAAACACCTCAACCGAGTTCGAACAGTCTCCAGTCCAAATGACTAAGCGAGCACACGAACGATGAAAGACGTCTGCTCTTAAACTCCTGCCTCTGCTTATGGAACTGCAGCATTAATTGCCTGTGTAGAAGTTAAAAGACACATTTTTATTAACAACTATAATTTATTATAAGTGTTCAGACCTCAAACAATTGATTAGATTGTTGTTCATGGCTCATACCTGTATAGAAAACTTTTATCTGGACAATTTCCAAACAAGTTTAGGAAGACTATCTCTAGGGTCGCATTCCCAGAGGTTCCGATTTTCCCGGGATGCAAATCGTGCTCTTCTTACCTGGTTCCGAGCGAGAGCCTTGATCAATTTTAATTAATGGAAATTCAGCCATCGTTTTGCTTTCTCCCGAGCACGCCGTCCTTTGCTCCCTTTTCTCATTAGGACTGAACAAGGCGTAGCAAACAAAAGCCCGAGATCCTGCCGCGATACCTAAACCTATTATCTCAGCACTTCTGGCTCTTGTGCTGTGACAAATTGGTGTGGGCAAGGGGGAAAAAAAACAATCCAGATGCAAACCCAGCCTAATAAGGGCAGCGTCGGCATGGCATCCGCACGGGCGTTGTCGTGCAGGTTCGATGAGCGCGAACGTCCGAATCAACGTCCTTTCGGAATGCGTCGGCGACAACTCCCCCCAAACGAAGCTCCTCTTTGAAAAGCTGCGCTCGCCGTTGGCATTGATCAGCAAAGAGCTCTCGCCGTGTCGAGCTCGACAGCAGCCTTTAATTAGTCTCTCGCATGAAGGTCAAAGTCATTTACGCTCTGTTTGAACGTGGGGGAATCAAATCCACTAAAACCAACCGCCATGGCCGCCTGGCATTTTCCAGATTTTAGTTCTGAATAGATGAAGGGGAAAGTTACATTCCTTATCAAAACTCAGGTTGATCCGCTGCTGAGCAAACACGGACACGTGACGAGACAATTCTGCTTTTTATCAAACGTGCAGCCCATACATAACAGAGGCTTTATTTTGTTTTGCTAAGGTGCCACTGCGGGTGCATTTTAGAAGGGTTTTTAGGATGGATATTCGCTGTTAGGATGTCCAACAGAACAAATAAAGACAAAAAGATGGGGAGGAAAGACTGGGAGGCAGAGAACAAAGGCGGGACTTCTGTTGCAACTCCCATTGAAAACGTAAACATAACTCTTTGGCAAACTGGAAATATCGGGAACAAAAGATTTCCACCTTTTCCACCATCCTCTAACGTCTTCAAATCAAAGCACCCTCGGCTTGTTACTGGGAACGCTAACATTCATAAAACAGTGCAGAAAAGTGGAGCGCCCCTCAAAGCAAGCTCTTTAAAAAAGCTCTCTCTCTCTTGCAGTGAGCTACTGTTTGGAATGGAAAAGCTTGAGGATGAGAGCGAGATGTTATCAGAAGAGAAAGCTAAGCTTATCTTCGGCGTGTTAAGTGGCCAAATCGGCCTTTAGTAGATGAAAGCTGGGCATCTGTCGCCACCTGGAAGAGAGAACACCTGCAAACCGATACCATCTATACCCGCCGCACACAAACACATGCCTTCCCATGGGAAAGAACTCACGCTGAGACACCAGAACGAGCTTTGCCTACGCTCAAACCTGAGATAACACCAGAAACAGAGAACAGATCTGTCGTCGACATCTGACCAATGATGCCAAGCAGGCCGTGCCACGGGACGGCGTCTGACAGGGCCGGCTGTTTCCCGATAACTTTCTCTCTTTCTCTCTCGCATCGCTTGGTTTGCCAGATCTTCCTCACGCCGCTTAATCTATCGCTCTTCACCAAAAGCTTCACCTCAGAGAAACTGGAATCAGAAGTGGAAATCTGTAGTGTCATCCCCGGCCAGGAAACCGCATGGAGAAGAGATGCTTTTTAAAATAAAGCCAGAGGGTGCTTTCTCATCTTTATCTCGCACGGCTCTCCCCGTACCTCATCATCACTTCCTTATCATCTGACTCACAGCAGGGGAGCAAACACATCCAGTTTAAGCTGTTAAAAACTGCTTTAGTGGAGATAGCACACACCACAATCTACTCATTCTGTCAATTCCATGCTGGCTTAATCCAATTCGGGGTGGCATGTGGGCCCAGGCCTAACCTAGCACCCTAGATATACACACGTTCACAGTTTAGAAACACCAAATGACCTAATGCATGATTTTGGAATTTGTTAGGAAACACACTCAAACTCCTGCCCCTGGCATCTATTCGATTTTAAGCTTTGAATATTTTATTTAGCTCAATTTGAAAGGCTGCACTTTTAGTTTTTAATTTTTGTGTAGTATCTATACACATGGGCCACTTCATTGGGTATTCCTGTTCTACTGTTTTTTGTTTTTTTAAGGCAAACATCTAATCAGCCGCAGCAACTCAATGTATTCGAGCATCAGAATGGGGAGGAAAGCGACTTTGAATGTGACATGGTTGTTGGTGCTTTAATTTCAAGTGCTGATTTGCTTGGATTTCACATAGCGTATCTCTAGTGTTTACAGAGAATGGTGGGCAAAAAAGAGAAAATATCCAGTGAGGGCAGTTCTGTGGGTGAAAATGCCACATCAGTGGTTTAAAGCAGATGGGCTACTGCAGGTGAAAACCAAACCAGGTGCCAATCCTGTCAGCTAAGAATGGGTAACTGAGTCTACAATTGGCAGGGGCTCACCAAAATTGGACAATAAATGATTGGCGGCAACATTCGGATGGTCGGGTTCGAATTTGGCGTAAACGACACGAAAAAATCATGGATTCATCCTTGTACCAAAGGTTTAGGCTGCTATTGGTGGTGTAATGGCGTAGGGGGTATTTTCTTGGCACACTTTGGGCCCCTTAATACCAACTGAGCATTGTTTACACCCACAGCCTACCCGAGTATTGCGCTGACCGTGTGCACCTATACACCTCTTTATGAGCACAGGGTACCGTCTCCTGACGGGTCAAAATTCAAATCATCTCAAATTAAGGCAGTTCTGAAGGCTGGTACTAGAAGGGTGTACCTAATAAAGTGGCCAGACTGTACATACTGGTCCTAAAATTAGGAACACAGTCTATAAAAGTTGCTAATAGCTTTCTCAGAGAAAACAACAGGCAACAGGTCATGATAAAACTCTAATATCTCTTTAATATATAAATACAAAACCATATACCTGATGTCACTGAAACTCATTATGAATTTCATAATAATAACGGGATTTAAGGCGCAGAACCGGTTAAGGAATTACGAGAATCGAAACCTGCAGCAGCAACAGCAGCAGACACCCGTGGCTTTACCCGAGATACAAGTGATGTAATGTAAAGTGTATGAGAAGTGTAATGAAGTGTAAAGAAAAAATGATGGTTAATAACAAATCCACTCTGAACACAATGTAAGACTGTGTGTGTGTGTGTGTGTGTGTGTGCACACGGTGTAAGGCGTGTAAGATTCACCGCGTCAGCTAAAGGTGAGGGAACCTGCCGACAGCTGCGAGCCCTCACACCATCTAATGTAGCATGAAATTTTATTCTACTCAGCTCCCATTTCGGCTCGAGCCGCCTCCGTAAGTGCAAATCTGATGGCTGAATCGTTTCTCCTCAAGGGCACGACGTGTGTTTTCTCGCTTCGCCCCGTCTCTCCCCATCTCCGGGATGTGAATGAACCATCGCTGTGGAGGTTCGACCGTTATTTCTGGTGGTTAATATAAATCCATTTTCTCTGCGTTGTCTCTGAAAATGATTTCTTGTAACGGTGCAGTAATGCAGCTCCGTTTAGCAGCTCGCTAATTCCACCGTCGCTTCAGGGTCGTTTCTACCAACGCGACGTCACCTTCGACCTTCAGAGGTTCAGCTTTGGATAAAGGCATCTGCTAAACGCTATATGTGTACCAACCCAGACCCTGCAGCTCATGCCTCCACCACAGAGAGGGAATCTGGAAAACTTACCAATTTAGCTTTGTATGATCTTAACTGTACTGGGTCTTGGGTATATCTAGAACCTGTTTATACGGTTCCACAGTATTATTTTAGTTCTGTTTACATTAATCTACCTTAAATTAGTCCTTGTTCTTGTTACTCTAGAGGGCCTGTTTACACTAATATACACTATTAAATTAGTTCTCGGTTTGGTTGCATTATACAGTCTTTTTACACAAGTTATTAGTTCCTTTTTTAGTTTCTGTCTATGGCTTGTTTTACCTTGCTATAATCACTCTTTGTTTGGTTCCATTTTAACTTATACACTGTTCTACATTTTTATTATTAGTTCCTTGTTTGGTTCATCTCTATGGACTGTTTACACAGTTCTACCTTGTTACATTACTTCTTGGTTTGGTTCCATTATAAGTCCTGTTTACACTGTTCTACCCTTCTATATTAGTTTGGTTCCTCCAAGTTGTATTAGTTCTTACTTTCTTTCCTCCGTAGTTCCTGTTTACATAGTTTCACTGTATTATATGTTAGAATTTTGCCCTTATAGGTTCCTTATCTGTAAGTTCTGGACACTTCAGGGTCTCTTGTGGCTGATTAGATGGAGCAGGATGTCAGAGCGGCTGCTGTTGGATGATGCTGCATCACTGCTTCCCTGAAGTGATGAAGTAAAAGGTAATGTGTGTGTGTGTGTGTGTGTGTGTGTGTGTGTGTGTGTGTGTGTGTGTGTGTGAGATGGAGGGACACAGAGATAAAAGTCTCTGCATGCAGGAAGAAAGCATCAATATTCAATGTGCTCACCGCTTCAGAAAAAAAAAGCTCTTCTGAGATTTGGATGTGCTCAGCATGTGAGCATGCATTGAGGCGCCATCTCGTTCTCGATTTTTTTTTCTCTCTCTCTCACAGTTTTTGTTCATCTGATGCAGAACCTTGTGTACTTTTGGTTAAGAGCAAGATGATGGACTGAGTGGCGTCTGCTTACTAGTTTGGGGTAAATCGTTATCCGGGCTGGATAAGGAGAAGGTAAGTAAGGAAGGTCTGTAAGAGTCTGAGCTGGCCCCACTTTCACAGAGTTATGAAATATGGATGGCTGAGCTGAGGGGGCGGTGGATTTCAGAAGAAGCGCTGTGTAAAATGGGCGTGTGGGCTTTTACCAAAATAGACGATTTCTGTGACTGCACAGAGAAAGGCCATGACTTATTGAAGAGGTTTGTGATTGAGAATGGAACGCCCTCCCACGATAAACACACTCTCTGCTGTGACTCACACAAGCTCTTCATCCTGACATCTTATTCTTCATGCCCACCACTGAGCTAACGGGCTATGGATATGCCCACTGGGCACGCTAAGAATGGCCAAAGTAGGTCTGTCCACGCTCCCAGTGAGACGTCAGTGTTCCATTTGGACCCAGTTTGAAACGGAATATTAAATAGCATTCTGTAAAGGGAACGGAGTTTAATGTGACATATTTGCACACTTAAAGTTGAAAGATTCTAAACTTTTGCATAATCCTGCAGAAGTTGTTTTAAATATTATTCTTTGCCACAATAATAATAATAATAATAATAATAATAATAATAATAATAATAATAATAATAATAATAAGGGATGGCCAGCAATGAGAGGCTTTGTCGAGAATGTGTGAACATCTAGGAAACACTTTAAAAGTAATTTTAATTGTCATTTTGCACATTTTCTATCCGCTTTTCCAGGTCAGGATCACAGTGGCTGTGCCCCCTCTACCAGGAAGATGCAGGGCGCATACATAGGCATGCCGTGGACAGTATGCCAGTCCATTGCAGAACCAATTTTCAGTCTGATAAGAATTAAAAAAGAAGAACATATTGATTTTTATTTTATTACGTTATAGATTTATATTATTACATGTGTCATTCAGAAAATGCAAAGGCAAAAACTTTAGTTTTTTTTGCTCAGCTTGTTCATGAGGTAACAGTTGTTATTTCTGTGGCTTTCCATCTTTATGGATTTTTTTCTCTATTATTTTCTTTCATTTCATTTTAATCCAAACAATTAAAATATAATAAAATAAAGTAAAAGACACCTGCTTTATATTAATTTCTACACGACTGCACCTTTATCTTATTATATTATGTTATAGATTTATATGATTAAATGTGTCATTTAAAAAACAAAACAGCAAACAAACACACAAACACCTTTTTGTGTTTTGCTCAGTTTGATTAGCTTTTTGTGGCTTTCCATTTTTATTGATTTTTATTGTTTCTATTATTTTCTTTTCTTCAGTTTTAAGCCAAACATTTAAAATAAAATAAAAAAAATAAAATCTAAGAAAATAAAAGACAGCTTGCTTTAAAGGTATACATTAGATATGGCTGAATATGAATTGAATCTAAAGGTTATTTTTTAGAACTGAATTAAACATTTCCTTCTATTTTAGTTGATTGAAGTTTTCTGTAACACACATGCTGTCGACGTAAACCTGTTCAGATCCAAACACACCTCGTTAAACTGATCGAACCTTAGTCTGGACATTTTATCTCGGGTATTGATCTGAAACAGGAGATCGAACGCTGCAAAACGAGTGAGAGCTTTTTCAGAGATATTTGTGTTATGCTCACAACTCGGCCTGTGCTAATGTGTTATTCGGGTTGTGGTGTCATTGTATGTGAGCAGACGGACGGAAAATAAGTGACCAGGACTCGAGTGTGCAGCACGACAACGACGCTTTTGTGCGAAGAGCATGTTCATGTTCGTGTTTGTGATCGTAACTGTCCGTGCTTGACAATTCGTTAATGACTCTCAGACTCTCGGGCAGGGGCGTGAAGTGATGCCAGCGTAGCCAGAGCTCTCTGTTCCTTGAGATAGACCGAATCGGCGTGAGGAGATTAAGTGAGGAGAAGCTCATGTTTTGGGAGGAGTTCGAACTGATATGGTGTAACACGTGGTTTGCATCTGGTTCACAGACAGTTTAATGCATGGAATTTAACAGCCGCTTTAAAATCCACAACTGAGAATAGCCCAGTTTACGGTTCACGTTAAGCGACTTAATTATTAGCAAGTAATTTATGTCTGCTCTTAAAGCCCGGCCTTACTCCACCAGGCTTCAATATTTCACCTAAATTACCCACAAACTTCGGCTCATACTTGTTTAGGTTTCTTCATTACGATGCGATCGAGGACAGCTGCTTTTCTATTTAAGTGCTGTAATTTTCCCTTCAAGCTACCATTCAGTTAGTGAGGATCGTAATTGGTTTCTGCGATAGCTCCGTCTAATTGCTTAAACATTTTGTAGGAACAGTTGTTTACGCACAGCAGCTCAGTTTCATCTCGGCTGAAGGATTGCTCTGCTTTCTGCATGTTCCTCACATTCGTGACTCTTTTGGCCTTTCTGTTTTATTACTGTTTTTTGTCAGGTAGCTGCCTTAACCGGAGGTGAACCCAAATGTCTAGCAACTGTCCACATTATGCACGTCAGGAAGCAACCGCAGGAGCCGAGCGTGACCAGAATAAGTCCTGATCCTGAATACCCCTGAAAACAAAGTTTATTTTCTCTACAGTGCGAGGATTTAGATTTGCTGCCTGAACCCGAAATGCGATACGCGTAGAACATACAAAGACCTCAGACAAAGGAATTTGGAATGTTCTAAATCAACTGCACATCATATGAACCCAAAAATGGACAGGGAGCATTGTAGGATGCCAGTGGAATCCAAACCACTCCATGTTTTATACTTTACGTTCAACAGGATGCCTTTTTCACTCTCGTTCCTTCCAAAATGTCTTCCTTTTAACCAGGGTTGGGTATCAAAATCAATCCAAAATCCAAACTCCAAGAATTCCTAGAAGATAGTGAGCTTCAGCAGTATACCGGGTTCAACCAACTGCGCACCCCTAAGTAACCTCTACTGCTGAAACGGTGAATCTGTGATCCAAATTAAAGGAATAAATTTTACGTTCAGGTTTTTTTCTTCCCATTTAAATTTAGAGATTATTTTTGAGCTGTAATAACAAAGAGAAGTTTGGTTTTCGTAGTTAATTGTTTTAGCTTTTTAACTTGCTTAATGTAAAAATTATTACTTTTGAAGTTGCAATATAACATGTATATATTTGGCACATTTTGGAACCATTCTGGAATCAAAACTTGGAATTGACAAGCAGAAGCAGAATTAATAAAATGCAAACCATACCCAACCCTACTTACACACGTGGACAAAATTGTTCGTACCTCTCAATTAATGAAAGAAAAACCCACAATGGTAACAGAAATAACTTTAATCTGACAAAAGTAATAATAAATGCAAAGTCTATGAAAATGAACAAATGAAAGTCAGACATTGCTTTTCAACCATGCTTCAGCAGAATTATTTAAAATAATAAACTCATGAAACATGCCTGGACAGAAATGATGGTACCCTTAACTTAATATTTTGTTGCACAACCTTTTGAGGCAATCACTGCAATCAAACGATTCCTGTATCTGTCAGTGAGACTTCTGCAAGCTCTCAGCAGAGTATTTTGGGCCCCCCCCTCAGATTCCAAGGCTCTCCTTCTTTGGCACTCCAACTGCATCGCCCCATGTAGTGGCTACAAACCTCGACTACTTTTGTTCCGTCACACAGTTTCCTGCCCGACCAGGCGTTGCCCTTTCTTTCCAGACGGCCATTTTTTTTTGTTTCACGCTTTTTGTCACCCCTTCCCCAACTAGCATTTTTTTGCCTCAAGTATCGGCTTCCTTTAGGGCTTCATGCGCCCGCCCCCCTCACTCCCATATTTGAATCCGGACAAACTCCAGACATTAGTCCCCCAGTGTTGTTTTCATCTTAGCCATTCTCCTCGTGGTGTTTTTAGATTGGTGCCGTCTTTTTTTGGGTCACCCTTTTTTAATCCTCCGTTTTTTATTTTTTCGATGTGATATACTTCATGATACCCCCCTTCGCCCGCACCTTTGTCTACTTGACACATCAAGCTTTCCCTCCACTGTCACTTGGGCAGCCTTCCCATTTGTGATACCCCCCTATAGATACTTACGTGGAGTCAAAACCACTTCCCTTTCTGGTGTTCTTTCTTAGATTGCTATTTCAACTGACTAGCGCCATCGCCCCCAGCACCCCCCTAAGATATCATCACCCATTTCGAGCACCGCACTATTTACAGTTGCACTCCTTACTTTTTGTAGGGACGTGGTCTCTGTATTTGTTTTATGCCCTTTTCATTTTTACCGTTTTTTTCTTTCGTGAACATAGTATGCCTGCATAGTGTCCCTTGTTTTCCACATTAAAAGCCTTCCATTTTTTTGTTTTTTTCCTCCCCCTCTGTCTTCATTTTAGTTGACCAATCTTTTTTCTCCCAGCAAGAGTTGTGGCATTGGTCAATGTTTGGACGGTCTTGCAAACTCCACAGTCTGGCTGTTTTTTACCTTGTTTGTTTTCACACTTACTAATCGGTGTCCCTCCTCCTTGTCCTGTCGTCTTTCCCCCTTTTCCCTTTAATCCACCTTTTGGATCAATTATTTAATCGATCGCTCGATTTGGTTTTTTTGTTCTTTGATTTTCTGACACTGATTGTTTCATTCGATGAAATTCAGTCATGTCTCAGGAGTCTCAGCGCTGACAATCAGCAGCCAGGTCCACCTCCCCCCCCCCCTTTTATGAAGTGTATGCCACTTCCCTGCTGGGCTCCGGGGAATGACCATTGTGTGGATTATATCCATGTAGTATGTCGTATTACTGGTAGTTTGCGCCTGCATCTCTCGTGGTGTGTTGTCTTGTAGTTGCACAGAGATTGACACATCCATGTAAGGGTCTGTCAGGAGGGATCTGTGTGCCGATGTTTTGACTAGGGTAGTCGTTGGCTTACTTTCCCTACGCCGTGTGTCCCGCACTTGTTCCGCGTTCAGTAAGTATTCCCCCCCCCCTCTGTCCCCTCTCCTCGTGCCCCCCCCCTTCTTCCCCCCCCACCCGGTTCCCAACTTCTTATACCCTTCACTGTTTTACTTTACTCGTCAAAACCTTGTCAGCTCACCCTTCAGTGACCTTCCATTAAATCAACGCCTCCGTTTGGACGACTGGTCTTTATTATATCCCTACTGTCATTTCACCTATTAACATGTTTTCATTCCTTTGTCTATAATTTTCTTTCTTTTTTTGAATTGTCCCTGAGACACAACCTCTCTTTCTTTGCTTCGCTCTGGTCAATGTTGAGTGTGTACACACCTTGTCACCAAACAGCACAGTTCGACTACCTGACGCCCTCTATTAGGCCCCACTGACTGATTACAAGATTGTAGACACCTGTGATGCTAATTAGTGAACACACCTTGATTTAACATGTCCCTTTGGTCACACTTTTCAGGGGTACCATCATTTCTGTCCAGGCCTGTTTCATGAGTTTATTTTTTTAAATAATTCTGTTGAAGTATGGTTGAAAAGCAATGTCTGACTTTCATTTGTTCATTTTCATAGACTTTGTATTTATTATTACTTTTGTCAGATTAAAGTTATTTCTGTTACCATTGTGGGTTTTTCTTTCATTAACTGAGGAGTACCAACAATTTCGTCCACGTGTGTATAATGTTTAGGGAGTTTTTCCCTTGCCACTGTTGCCCTAGGCTAGAAATAGTTGTAAAGCTTTAAGATAATGCTCCATTATAAAAAACCCTGTATAATTATATTTGATTTGACTTATTGGAGAAGATCACTGTGGACTGTGGTAGCCTAGTGGTTAAGGTACTGGACTATGGACCAAAAGGTCCAGGGTTCAAATCCCACCTCTGCCAAGCTACCATGGTTGGGTCCTTGAGCAAGACCCTTAACCCACAATTGCTTGGATTGTATGACTGTATCCAATTGTAAGTCGCTCTGGATAAGGGCGTCTGCTAAATGCTGTAAATGTAAATGTAAAACACAAGTCATGTCAAGTCAGATTTATTAGATCTATAGCATTTTTTTTACAACAAAGCATTGTCTCAAAGCAGCTTTACAATTTTAGATTTTTATACTTCATTTATATACTTCACAAATAGGTATATGTTTATATGTATAACTTTTATATTCGTTATACACTATATAGTCTTTTTAACATTGAAAACAAAGAGGGGGAGTGTGTGTTCTTATACTGTATAGGAATCACCCCCAGGATTGGATCCTAGTTGCTCAGGATACAAAATAAACGGAGATAGGAAAAGATGGGAAAATGAGACAAAGAACTGCTTCAAAATGGCGTCTGACAACAACAAGGAACTCAAAATGGCTTCTGCAAACAGTGACATTTCAAAAAATAGGAAATAAGAGGATTAACAGACAAACTGGGATGGTTTCTGACCCCAAAACTCACATTTTTCGCGCTTCAATTTTGTTACCTGCTCTCTTTATACAACTTTTAACCATTTTATTCCCAGCTCTCCACTTTCAGAGCTTCTTTCTTCTTATGAACTCTTTCTCATTCAGGTTTCTTCCGCTTTCTCGGCTCTTTTTTTTTTTACCATATCACACTTACTGTCTTTATAAGTTCTGAGTTTATCTTTTTTCTGAAATATTCTTCCTTCTTATAAGCTCCCCTAATCAACTTAGATCTTCCTTTCCTTCAAAATATCTCACTTCTTATTCCATTCCCATTACCATCCGCCACCTAAGAAAACTAAAGCTGCGGCACCAAACGATGTAGAAGTTCGGCCTTATAAGCCTTGGCAGCTGTAACTCATTCAGCCTGATTAGCTCCCAGTGCATTATGGGAAACATAGTCTTCAGTCTTGATAATGTTGAACAGCATCTTTAAGCCCTCCTCTGCTGGATTGATGAGATAATGTGGGTGATTGTTCCCTCTATTACTTAAGAAAACATTGCTTTTTCTTGTTAATAAAGATAACAAACAGCTAAAATAAGGCAAAAACAAAACAAATACAGGCATACAGTGCAGGATATGAGACTAGATGCACACGGTAGACACACCAGAGTTCTGTAAACGAACGCGCCGACGTTCTTGCCTACAAACCCTACCATTTCCAGAATCTCAAGAGTTTAAAAAACTTCTTGTACTTATTTCTGAACAAAATAAGGAGCCCAAGATTCCTGGCATTTGCTCTTCTCTGAGAGTATTTTCAGGCCCCGTTTCATTCCCAGCTCATTCTAATTCAGCCTGGCATCCCTGAAATTAACGTGGAGATAAAAGCTTTATGGCTATGTTAATTCCTCTTTGAAGATGGAGTCAGGCCGGCCACAGAATCCCCGGTTTGGCGGGGAATACGCGATGAGCCGAACCTGCCTCGTCAGCTATGAGAGGGAGGACGAAATCGGGGCAGGCTTTCCTCTCGCATTATTCCTCTATCAATCACGCTTAGAAATCTCCTCCTCCATTTTGGTCCTGTTTGGCACGTCGATCACGTCCGTCTTGCCGCCTCTCTTTTTCATGTATTGTGTGTTTAAGCTGAGTCTGTTTATTCTTCGGAAAGTGTGACGGGCATCCCGAGTTAACGTGGACGACAGACGAGACCTGAAACGGAAGGGCATCGGCAACACGGTGCGAGTGTTAACCAGACGTGATGTCTGTGCCATGCATATTCAAACAGCCAGGCCTTTGATCAATTGCTAAGACACGTCCTCTCTGTCTGCCTCTGTCGTTTTTATTAAGCCTTTCTTATCGGGTCTTCTCGTCGAGTGCCGGCCTAAATAATCAGGCTGTTCATAAACAGCCCGTGATGTTGCTCTCGGCTCAGGGCGTCTGATATCAGATATGAGAACGGCTCATGAGCGGAATCCGCCCTTGATAAACAAAGACAAAGGCTGAGTCACTTTCCAATTAGCTTTAGTTTTCTCTCTAATAAAGTGTGCCGAAGAAACTAGGACGGCACCCAACATGCGACGTGCTGCGTTCCACGTGCCCTTGTTTCACCTCTTAAGCGATAAAACTGCCATTGTGAGAATTTAATCGCTGCTTAATGACTCTATTCGGCACTTCACAAGCTGCTATCTGCGCCAAAACGTGATTGGTACGATTAGTCAAACAGGAAAAGGTCAGTGACCTGAGCATAATAAGCTCTTTCACCACACCGGTAACGAGTTCTTCAAATCATACATTTACAGCATTTAGAAGACGCCCTTATCCAGAGTGACTTACAATTGATACAATCCAAGCACTTGTTGATTAAGAGCCTTGCTCAAGTACCCAACAGTGGCAGCTTGGCAGAGGTGGGATTTGAACCCTGGACTCTTTAGTGTATAGTCCAGCACTTTACCCGCTAGGTTACCACAGTCCACTTACGACTTATAATGTGGATTAGTTCTCGAGTTCCGAACTGTTCACAAATTGGGTTTTCATCACCAAGCAGCAGCACACAAGCCTAACATTGCCATATACTGGTCTAAAGCACATCACCATTGGACTCTCAGGCAGCCGAAATGTGGTTTGGACCCTTTACGCTACAGTACATGCCAATGTGAGGCTGAAGAAAAAAAAAAAAGCATAAAAGCATATATAAGCATAAAAGCAAAATAAAATAGAATGCCAGACTTCAAAATGCATTACGTAAACAAGAAAGTAAACATTTTTACTTAAAGCAAAACAACACATATGAAGAAAAAAAATCTACGGAAGAAAATATTGTTTAAATAATAGATTTATATTTTAAAAACTTCCAAAAATGTAATTTAATAAAACAAATCAATCAATAAATAAAATAAACACATAAATTAATGGTGGAAATGTGGTTTGGACCCTTTATGCTACAGTACAAGCCAATGTGAGGCTCAAGAAATCGTTTATTTATAAGCTTGTTGTGGAAGAAATGGTCGGCAGCTTAGTCTATGTATTAGATAGACAGAGATATAGAGTATGGAAGACAAAAGGTGTCAAAATACAATCAACTGAAATTGGACACTATAACCGATGAGAAAACTTGGAGACAATAAAGGTCAAACAGACAGATGGACAGTGTATGGAAGACAATGAGGGTCAGAAAACACCGAATGCGAAACGTGAATTAGTTTAACAATAACTATAATAATAATAATAATAATAATAATAATTATTATTATTATTATTATTATTATTATAAGGTAAGGTGGCTATAAACTATACAGTTTTCCAAAACTGTTAATGTTTTATAAATAATAATAATTTTAGTCTATTTACTAATTCCACTTACTACAGACGATGCCTGAGAACCATTTACACGCACAACCACTAAAAATCATCACTAATGAAGGACTAAAATTACAACACCTGGCCACATCTTTTTGACTTTTTCGATTCGCTGGAAGATGAAACTTTAATCGCACATGCATCTCATTTCTCCAACATCAATTTCAAACCTGATCACAGCCGCATTATGAACCACAAATACTGAAAATGAGCATCTAAAGCTCCCTAAAAGCTCCGAAATGCCACATTAAATATGAATGTAAGCCGCTCAGGCTGCTGTTGCTCCTCAGTACGTTAGATCTCAGATATTTTCGACAGATCTCTACTGTGTTTGCAGTTTGTACTCATGCATCATGGTGCAGCTGGAAAAGGTCAGATTTTGGCAGCGATCAAAGGAGTGTGTGTGTACAAACATAAACAGTGAATTTTAATAATCACATCAATCTCTAGGTCTCACCGTTACCAGATTATGACAGTTTTGTTGATTCTATTTTAATAATAAAAACATTCAGTACATGAATAATCCAATATCTAACGTTTTCTACATCTGCTCCCATGTATGGCTAAATATAAACTACCAGGTGTTAATGAAAAAAATAACATTTCATGAAAGTCATATAAATTTAGCAATAAGTCAAACTAACTCCACATTTTTGTGTTAAAGCTAAAACAGATTTAATATGGATCTGAATAATTACAGAATTGAAAACCTTACCAACAATACCAAGCAAACAAATACAAAAGTGAAACTACAAATAAATCTATAATACAAAACAGGAACAATAAAAGACACGAATACTGAAAACATATAATAAATATAAAAAATATAATACATGCATTAATGAATAAAAAAACTATGTATACAAATTAAAATATTATTTAAAAAACATTACAAAATAAGTTAAACAATCAAGAAAACTAACTTAATAGTAATCAGAAAATGTATAAACAAACAAACAAACAAACAAAATATAAGGAAAAAATTATCAAAGCGAATATGTCACGCATAATAATACAAAATCTAAAAAAATGCAGAACATTCCAAAATATATTAGTTAAATAAAAATACATATATATATATATATATATATATATATATATATATATATACCGTATTTTCCGGTCTATTTTCATACATAAAGCGCACCGGGTTATAAGGCGCTTGAAATGAAACAAAACTCTTAAGTTCCGTCGGAAGCTCAGTTTGGTCTTTACCTGGCGCAGGGCGTCTTCTTGCTTCCTCCACTTCCGTATCATTGATTCGTTAATGTTGAATTCTCTCGCAGCTGCTCTATGTTCATGTTGTGCTGCGTGACTGATAGCGTTGAGTTGGAAATCCGCTTCGAAAATGTACGAATGAATGCACACACCGTAATGTTGAAGCACATACCGTATTGCTCCGTGATGCTCCTGACTACAGTGACCGTGAGCTTCGTAACTTACCAAGGCCGTGCTAAAACATTTTGACAGATTTATGAGCGCCGTGTACCATCAAATGAAAGGATTTTAAGTGCGCCTTATGGTGTTTTTGTATTTTGTATTCAAAATTTTATGTTGTTATTGTTGTAAGTATATTTTTTATATTGGTTATTGGTTAGGCGATTGGTTAGGGGCTGACTACCCAGAGCAGGGGTCAGGCAGCAGACAGACCGGCTTAACCAACTGTCTGCTGGTAGCCATGCACCGTCACCCAGAACCCACATTATTGAAACTGTGTCTGTTACCCGCATCTGCCCTAAATGTAAACGCGCTCATAAAGTCTGTTTTAATAACCTCATTAGTATAAACACAGATAGCTGCCAAAGAAATAACAACATTAGACTAAAGCTAGGATTACTTAACATTAGATCACTTACAAACAAAGCAGTGATTGTAAATCAAATGATCACTGATAAAGGCTTACACGCCCTCTGTCTCACTGAGACTTGGATTAGACCTGATGAATATTTAGCCTTAAATGAAGCCTCACCTCCTGGATACAGTCATGCTAGTCGCCCTCGTCCTAATGGTCGGGGGGGAGGCATAGCCACAATTTTTGACAAAGTTAGGAGGTTGTTACAGCTAAATCCCATTACCAAGGCTAATTCTTTTGAAATACTGATTCTTAATGTGACTGATCCTATCCTTATGGAAGTCAAAACCACACTCTTTTCACTATTGTACCTTATCACTATTTACCTCCCTCCTGGTCCCTATTCAGAATTTCTTCAGGAATTTGCTAACTTTCTTTCCTGCTTACTACTGTCAACAGATAAGGCTTTAATTGTAGGTGATTTCAATATTCACTTTGACAATGAGCAGGATCCACTTATAATTGCTTTCGAGTCCATCTTAGAATCCATGGGTATCACTCAGAATGTGATGGGACCAACCCACCGCTGTAATCATACTTTAGATCTAATATTAACATTTGATATCAAAATAGATAACCTTGATGTTTTCCCCCAAAGTGATTCGATTTCAGATCACTATCTTTTAGTATTTGAGCTATCTCTAATAAATAAAATCCTTCTGCCTCGTTATCACACCAAGCGCACTATCACATCTGCTACTCCAGCTGTGTTTATTAAAAACCTACCAGACTTGAAATTTAATACACCTACAGAGATCAATCATCTTGAGTGTGTAAATGACCAATTAGAATGTGTGCTTCCCTCAACCCTGGACACGATTGCTCCTGCTAGGGTCAAACACATTAGGGAAAAAAGGCTAGCACCATGGTAAAATGACAACACCCGTACCTTAAAGCAAAGAACACGGCACCTAGAGCGCAAGTAGAGACATAGTAAATTGGAGGTGTTTAAGATTGCTTGGAGGGACAGCATGGCAGAGTATAAGCATGCCCTCACTAAAGCTAAAGCTGCATACTTCTCTTCAATCATAGAGAAAAATAAGAATAATCCAAGATTTCTCTTTAATACAGTCTCCAAATTAACAAAAAACCCGACAGAAAGTGACTCTCCCGTTCTGTGTAATTTTAACAGTAATGACTTCATGACTTTCTTTAATGATAAGATAGAAAACATTAGGCATAAAACTCACTGCTCATCGCATCACCAAACTATTCAGCCACCTTCCAGATGCAGCACTAGTTAAGACATCTGTTTAATGAGCTGTAAATCAAGATTAAAATATTTTACCCCAATTACTAATACTGAACTATCCGCACTGATCAGCTCGTCTAAGCCATCAACATGTTTATTAGATCCAATTCCTGCACGTTTACTCAAACAAGTATTACCTAGTGTTATAGAGCCAGTGTTAGTTATTTTAAATTCATCCCTTACCTTTGGTTATGTGCCCAAATCCTTTAAGTCTGCTGTTATCAAACCACTGATTAAAAAGCCAATCTTGACCCTTGTGTGATATCTAAGTATAGACCAATTTCAAATCTACCATTTCTGTCCAAAATCTTAGAAAAAGCCATCTATCAGCAGCTCTGCATTTACCTCCAAAGGAATGAAATTTTTGAAACATTTCAGTCTGGTTTCAGGCCCCATCATAGTACTGAAACAGCATTAATTAGGGTACTAAATGACTTGTTAATGTCCTCAGATAAGGGATGTGTTTCTTTTCTTGTTCTGTCAGATTTAAGTGCAGCATTTGACACTATAGATCATGATGTTTTACTAAACAGACTAGAATATATTGTAGGTATTAAGGGATCAGCACTTTCTTGGTTTAAAGTTTGTTCATATGAATAATCTAAGGTCTAAGCCCTCAAAAGTGAAGTATGGCATGCCTCAGGGGTCAGTGCTAGACCCGCTTTTATTCTCTCTGTACATGCTGCCATTAGGCTCAGTTATTCGTAAACATGGCATTAGTTTCCACTGCTATGCAGATGATACACAGCTGTACATATCAGCCAAACCTAATGACAGCCTTACAATCAACAAAATTGAGGACTGTGTAAAGGAAATAAAAGATTGGATGTTATTTAATTTTCTCTTACTTAACTCAGATAAAACTGAGGTTTTATTACTGGGACCCAAGGCTTTGAGAGACAGGTTGGCTACATCTATCCTAAATCTAGATGGCTGTCCAGTATTGCCCAGTCCGTCTGTAAAAAACTTAGGGGTCACATTTGATTCAGATCTCTCCTTGGATGCGCACATTAGCAGCAGCACTCGAATTGCTTTCTTTCAATTACGTAATATCGCTAAACTTAGAAATATCCTCTCTTGTAATGATGCAGAGAAACTTGTTCATGCGTTTATAACCTCAAGGTTGGATTACTGTAACGCCTTACTTACTGGATGCTCTAGTAAATCTATAAATAAACTTCAGTTAGTTCAGAATGCAGCTGCCCGAGTGCTAACTCGAACTAGAAAATTTGATCATATCACTCCTGTTCTATCATCACTGCACTGGTGACCAGTCAAATTCCGCATTGATTAAAAAATACTTCTTATAACTTATAAAGCTCTACATGGCCTGGCCCTTCATTATCTGAGTGAACTCTTAGAGTTTTACAATCCAACTCATCTACTTTGTTCGAAGGGTACAGGACTTTTTTTAATTCCTAGAATTAAAAAAGTCACAGCAGGGGGAATAAACTATGGAATAAACTTCCCACTTTTGTTCGAGACTCAGACACTCTCCAAAATTTTAAGTCTAGGCTAAAGACATACTTATTTACGCAGGCTTTTGACTAGATTTAGACCGGGATACATGGCTTGGGTTACTGGGGCCGGAGTCTGGAGTCATGTCTGGCTTGCCTGCCTTGTCCGTTAGCCGGGAGTGTTGAGTGGGCGGTCTGGCTGAACTGGGCTTTGGTCCTCGTGATCTTGACTCGTGCATCCTTGCCTTAGACTACGGGCAGAGCTTGGGGTTCATAGCCAAAGAGTCTTATGGTGATCAGAGACGTTGTGTTGCTGTCTTCTGCCTCCCGTGGGGTTGCCAATGTCTCATGTGATCCCTCTTAGCTGTGTTACCTACCAGTTCTCCTCTTTTTAGCTATGCTGCTAGAGCTAATGCTGCCGGGGTCTCATGCTACACATGGCATCAGTGATTGACATGGCATCAGTGATTGTTATTAGACACTGTGCTCTTAATCCATAACTAATTACATTTTCTGTTTTCTCTCCGAGCTGTGTTCCGGTACCAGTTCCAGCCCCACACATGATGTTCATCCACTGCAGCTTCACTCAAGCGGCTTCCTTCATCAGCTCCAGCCCCATCATACCCGGCACTTAATGTCGATGTGCATAATTCACATTTTATGTTCGAAGATAGATGACTCCATGACTTTAGTTTCGATCTTAGATTTATCATCATACCCGGGCCACTTAATGTCGATGTGAATACTTCACATTTTATTCGAACTTTGACTCCATTACTGTAGTTTCGCTCTTAGATTTATCATCATAGCTGGGCCACTTAATGCCGATGTGCATACTTCACATTCTACTCGAACTTTGACTCCATGACTTTAGTTCGCTCTTAGATTTATCATCTACGCCGCCCAAGGAGGTTGGGTCCCTTTTTGAGTCTTGGTCCTCCCAAGGTTTCTTCCTAGAACTAGGGAGTTTTTCCTTGCCACTGTCGCCATAGGCTTGCTCAATTTGGGATTGGACATAGTTATTAGGAGATAATCTAAACTTGTAAAGTTGCTTTGAGACAATGCTCCATTGTAAAAAGCACTATATAAATAAATCTGACTTGACTTGACTTGACTTATATTTAAACTTAGAACCCTAGTTTTCATTTCTCTTTCATTTCTCAACACTTTTGTACGCGTCAACAGATTTCCTAATGCAGTTTGGCTAGTTTCTACGCTGGATTGGTGGAACAGCTGGATGGAGAGAGGATAGTTATCTGGACGTTAATGATGGAGAGTGTGTATTTCAGTAGTGGCGAGCAGGAGTTCCTGAGGGAATAATCCTGCATGATGTACGTGTAATTGGGTTTCTGTAGGAGGAAATCAGCCAGCACGCACAATAAAGTGAGAAAAGAGGAAGGGAAGTCGAGAATGGAAGCTCCACGATGACTAATAGATTCTCATAATGCTAAACCGCGGGGTTCCTTTACATTCTCACTCTATTTCCCTGACATTGCATTCTCACCCGCCTTCTCTCTCTCTGTGATATTTACTGAAATATTAACTTTAACTGGAACTGAGCAGACAGAGATGATCTGATAGCTGCTGAATTCTGTATGAATCGAGTTTGTGTACCACTTGTTCTTTCTTCTGAGTTATTCATTCATACATATGCTAGATCTGCTCCAATATTCAATTCAATTGTATAAATGATCTCAGAACAAGGCATTAACAAACAACGAGGCCATTCCATCCGAGATACGATCACATATCCAGCACACAGCTTCAGCTTCTAACACAGAGCAACCAACGGCCTGTTCTCTGTACAGCTGTAATTGTCTTCTCTCTTTATACGCAATCAGATCCTCTTTAAATCCTCCTTTTATTCATGTAAAGAATCTTTATCTTCTCAAGAACGAGCTCTGATTCGCCTCTAACACCCGATCCGTGACAAATAATCCCTCTTTTATCAGTTCCAATTCCAATCTAAGAAATCGAGTCTCTGATCATTGACTGATGCTTGAATGATTGTTCACCATGTAGCATATAATAAAATATAAATGCTCTGCTACGCAATTTAAAATTGTATTTAAGCATTTAACAGATCCAGAACAACCTGCAGGATTTTAATCATTGAGGTTAAAAGATATCACTGAATTAAATGAACATGTTTATTTTAATATATATTTTTTTATAATATCTATATTTTATATTTTATTTTATTCATTTATTTATTTATTTTTATTTCATATATTGTATATTTTTTCATACCATAAAATATATTACAAACAATAAATTTTCTTTTATAGCGTTTTTACTTTTTTAATGTTGTTCTTTTTTCTGTTTATTATTATTATTATTATTATTATTATTATTAGCATTATTAGCATTATTATTATTACACTTACATTATAGATTTCTTTGTAGTTTAACTTTTTGCTTTTTTCATTTGTGCATTTGTTTGCTTTTTTGTCAGATTTTCAATTCTGTACTCGTTTAGATCAATAATTATCCTGTTTTAGCTTTAATTTAAAAAGATGTACAGTTGATGGAAATAAAAAAATATTAAAATATATTTAAAAATCACACTGACAATAAACTTGCATAATAATTTAATAATGTAACCTCAAACCTAATTTATTCTCCCTAATTTAAAGTAATGTTTTGGCCTAATCAGGAAATATTTATTCATAAACAAAATATTTATTCATATAATATAATTTCTATGATTAAAATTGTACTGATTAACACACAATAACACAATGTTAATTAAATATTAAATATGATTTTAAATAAAAATTATCCAAGACATCAATGTAGATCATCATGTTTTTAGAATATTAATATTAATATTTATTAATATTAATATAATATAATTTAAATTATTTTATACAAATGAAAAAGACAAAAATACTAAAACATCCTTAGATATCTAAATAAATCATTAATACATACAACAGCAGTAACTAATACATATGTGGATTAAATATAAATATTGTAATATAATAACATTAAATAAAATATTACCTAAGGTTGTTATGCCTAGGTGAGCCCAGGTGAGACCAGGTATTTGTTATACTTATGGGGACCCCAGTCCCCTGAATGATAGGAATAGCTGATATTCTTGACCTTGTTTGGGCATTTTGTTGGTCATGACATCTTTAATTGCTTGTTTACAAAAAAACACTGTGGCCATGCCAGACTCTGATGTATAGTCATATGAAAAAGTTTGGGCACCCCTGATATTTTTCATGATTTTAGTTTATAAATCATTGGTTGTTCAGATCAGCAACTTGAGTTAAATAAATCATATAGCAGATGAACACAGTGATATTTGAGAAGTGAAATGAAGTTTATAGGATTTACAGAAAGTGTGCAGTAAATTATTTCAAACAAAATTAGGCAGGTGCATAAATTTGGGCACACCCCAACAGAAAAATTACATCAATATTTAGTAGATCCTCCTTTTGTAGAAATAACAGCCGCTAAACGCTTCCGTACTACAGCTTCCAGTCTGGATTCTGGTTGAAGGTGCTTTGGACCAATTCTTCTTTAGAAACATCTCCAGTTCAGTCAGGTTTGATGGTTTCCGAGCATGGGAAGCCCCACATTTTCAGTAATATTCATGTCCGGGGACTGAGATGGCCAATCAGAACATGTACTGGTTCCTCTGCATGAATGCCTTAGTAGATTTTGAGCAGGGTTTTCTGGTCGTTGGCCTCGGTGCAACTTTGTCACTGATTCTTGAAACATTGTTCTCAAGAATCTGGAGGAATTAACTGGAATCCATGCGGACCCTCAACTTAACAAGATTCCCAGTACCTGCACTGGCCACACAGTCCCCAGCAGCATGATGGAACCGCCACCATTTTACTGTGGGTAGCAAGTGTTTGTCTTGGGATGCTGTGTTCTTTTCCGCTCCTTGTTATGTACAAATAACTCAATTTTAGTTTCATCAGTACACAGCACTTTTATTCCAAATGAAGCTGGATTGTCCAAATGTGCTGTAGCACACCTCAAGTGACTGTTTGTGGCGTGTCTGCAGAAAAGGCTTCTTCTGCATTACTCTCCATACAGCCTCTCCTTGTGCAAAGTGCGCTGTATAGTTTGAACGATGGTAACAGTGACACCATCTGCAGCAAGAATGAGGGTTGTAGTCTTTTGGAGGTGGTCTGTGGCTTGACTATGGACTGTTCTCACCATCCTTCGCCTCTGCCTATCTGAGATTTTCTTGGTCTGCCACTTCGGGAGTTCCTAACTAGAACTGTGCCTGTGGTCTTCCATTGCCTCACTATGTTCCTCACAGTGGAAACTGACAGCTGAAATCTCTGAGAGAGCTTTTCCCTTTCCCTGAACCATGATGTTGAACAACCTTTGTTTTCAGGCCATTTGAGAGTTGTTTTGAGGCTCCCATATTGCCACTCTTCAGAGAAGATGCAAAGAGGAGAAAAACTTCCAATTGGCCACCTTAACCCTTTATCATAGTTGGACTCACTTGTGTATGTAGATCAAGGGTCAGTGAGCTTACAAAACATATTTTGTGTTCCAATAATTAGTGCTAAAGGTATTCAAATGACAAGGGTGCCCAAATTTATGCACCTGCCTAATTTTGTTTGAATAATTACTGCACACTTTCTGTAAAACCTATAAACTTAATTTCACTTCTCAAATTATCACGGTGTTCATCTGGTATATGATATATTTACCTGAAATTGCTGAGCTGGACAACCAATGATTTATAAAGAAAAATCATGAAAATTATCAGGGGTGCCCAAACTTTTTCATACTACTGTATATCCTGGCAGGCTGAGCATGATGCATCCTCACCACCCAGCCTGTGCCCACTCTTCTACAAAGGCCTCTGAGATTATGGCATTATAATGGATATTCTGCCAACGGCACTACGGTCACATTTAATACACCGTTTAATTAGTGACATCTGTATAATCAGCCTTGACAATAACGACTGCTTCTGGCTGTCCCAATGATGTCCGTTAGGTCAATCGGTTCCTCTAAAGTGTCCCAGCGTGTGCGTTTGATTGGCACCATGTCGTATTTTGACACCACGCCACTTCATGCATGAGTTCGGAAGGTGGATGACGCCATAAAACATGCCACTCACATTTTAGTCTTGCAGTTCGCTTTGATTTTACCTTCCTGCCTTCTTTCCTCTGTCCTTTAGGAGCGTAAATTATTGATCTGGGCGGCGTGATGAAACACAGAAAAATGGCTTTATCGCAGTGCCGAAAACGTCCGTGCACGATTTTCCTTCTTTCTTTGGCTCTACATTTTGATCACTCAGTCAGAAGTACTGCCAATGTTTGTGCCCCTCTGACAAAGGTTATCCTAATCAAAAAGCAGCTTTAGAACAGATGTTTTGCTTTTGGGACCAATCTGAAAGCCACATGTGGGGGAATTAAATTGTGGTTGAATTTAACAGGGGTTAAATTCCCCCACAAAGAAGCTCAAGATAGTTAGGTGATGAAATGTCTCCAGGAACTCTGAGATGATCCTGACCTAAGGCTACTATACTGTGTGGTGTCCAAAAGGTGATTGTAGGTGCATTCGCTTCTCTTCCCCCACGTCCTGAGATTGACGTGTGTTTGGTGTTTCTGAAGGTCTGCTACGGTTCGGTTTGGGTTGAAGAAACTCAGCTTAGGTTATCAGGTTTCACTCAGACAATCCTTGCCTCTGGTACCTCTGCGCTGATTCAAAACATTCTCCTCATATCTCTGTGTTTCCTTGAGGGTTGCATTTGGATTAGCGTCTCTTCTTCACCCCAGATGTGACTGACTGGTCTAATCACCCGGACTTATTCACACCTCGCTTCCAGTTTTTCTGGAACACATTCCAGGCCAGAGACAAACGAGATCCTCCTGATAAACTTTCACACTCTTCAAGCGTCTACTCTGTACTCTTTATTCATTTAGTCAGGGGTCGGCTGGCTAGAAATAATCAGAAGACAGGATTTCAATCCCATAATCATTTTCCCTACTGCCTAATTTGAACTCATTCTTCAATGATGATGAATTGAAGAATTTGAAATCACTGTAATTTTTATCCTGCTGATTTTTCTAGATACAATAAAAAATCTTCAGCAATGAAAGACTCAAGGTACAAATGTTGAGCAAGACCCAGAACCCACAACTCCTCGGCTTTAACCTTGTCAAGCTGGATGCACTTTTTTGACAATGCTTTCCGCAATTGCATTTTTTGGACATCAGCAGGTGAAATCATACATTATAATCCAATAGGCATTTCTTGCACTAATGGACACCTTTTTCGTCTTTATCTTCTGTAATAAAAACTGGCTTTGTTTATTTCGATTTATATTTGGTGGAACTGACACAGCAGCATATTTTGTTGTGCAGTAGGACTGTTTAAAACTCAACTTCTTTTAAATGCAGGGGACTACAAATTATTTAAAAAGTTTTCCACACATTATTTTGAATTGCTATTCATCAGAAATAAACAGAGGAACATTTTCACTCAGTTATTTAAGATACGGTGAAGCTACAATAGAGCATTTTGTACAATTTACCAGTCATTTCTTTTAATTGCATGGGACCAATGTTTTATTTTGTTTTGATTAAGACAAAAAATTGAAATAAAAAAGGAACATCTTTTATCAAACGTCCTTGTGTAAGAAAATCGAAATGTAAGGCATCTTGGTGTTGTGGAACGTGGATGCTCAGTCCTGCATGGATTACGTTTAATAATTGTTTTATATTACTTTCACAGAGAATGGAAAAAGTATAATAATGTCTTGCGTAAGTAATGTAAGTCTAACCATGCTGCTGAATCTATGGACCAACGTTTCCTTCTATTAGCTCTAGGAAATCCTGTGAAATAAATTCAAGACAGAGTTGTGCCAGGATACATGCCAGCAGGTGCATTAGCTATTCGAAATCAGCCGCTAGCGAACCAGAGATGCCCTGTGATTAACTGGCACCCAGTCAAGGATGATTTCTCGCCTTACGCACAGTATCTACAGGAACTACCCCAACCCTTACCAGGACGAAGCACTTAGTGACGATGGACGGACAAACGACCAATTAGTGGTCTGAGCATTCCAGACACTTAAATATTCAATATTCCTGCAAACTATTGAAAGAGTAATGAGACGCTTACGTTCTGAGACCATATGAAAACGTTATACGGATCATGTGGCTTGGTGGCGGCTGATGGAAACAGGAGTTCCTTAGGGTCTGAGCTACAAAAACCGTACGTCATAATAACGTGACACAAAACAAAATGTAAAGTTAAGGTTAAGTTATTAGTGCAACTCCAAAAGAAATGCACATTTCTCTTAAACCCTTATATCTATTATTTAGTATGAAACAATGAAGACAAGGTTCCCTGTGTTCCTTTAAATTTAATTTAATTATTTTAAACTAAATGATCTGTTATGTTCATGGCATTCCGAACACGGAAAGATCCCAGATTTGAGCCTAAAAACTACTCGTACTTAATGCGAATTCTATGGTAGAACTCAGATGACTTTATGGCTTTAACAATGACATTATTCAGCAGTCACAAGGACAGCAGGGATCAAAATAAAAAAATAAAAAAAGGTAAAAACATGAACTGATACAGCTAAACATTGATTTGCTCGTACATGAGCCTTGGGTCTTTGAAAACTTTACAAAGCTCTTTGCAAATGCATTTTTAAGACCGTGTTGAACAGTGCCAACCAACGACTGGAGCCAAAAATGAAGCGAGTAGTGTTGAGGGAAATCATTTGCAATTTGAATGAAGGAGTTACAAAAATCAAAATGAAACATTTTTTTAAAACAATGCATCAAATAAAATATTGATCAATTGCCGCAGCCCTAGTTTTTGACGTAAACACTGCGGAAAAGGTTTCAGTGACCAATGGTAACACCTCCAATCTTTCAACACGTTAACGCTTCCAAATATGGACGAGTCATGGCTCAAAAAAGAGAGACTTTACAAAATCTGAAAAGGATTCACAAAGATAGAAAGAAATAATGGATGCCATTTAACACTGTATTGTGCAGGATCTGGCACCCATAGTTATGATGGAGTTACCTTACAAGTATTGCATATGGCAATGTTTAAAAAATTTGTAAAATGAAATAAAGTAAACAAAAAAAAAAATCAAACAATAAAACAGTTATTTTCTTCTTTTCATACAGCATCATTTCAAATGTTTGCCATAAATGCGAGGTATTCATTTCTGTTTTAAAAAGTAACCGTTTTCTTAAGACATTTTAATTTCTAGTGATTTGTGTGTGCTATGATTTATGATTTCAATTGGATGAAATATTCAATAAATAATCATAAATCTTTCATAGGTGTGCATTTAATTCTGCTGTGATATTAAAATCACAACAATATGCACTCTCATTACAAAAAAAGTCCCAGCTTTAATAGTATATTTATATATATATATATATATATATATATATATATATATATATATATATATATATATAAACAACAAAATCTATAATAATTATACACATAATAATTATCATCAAAATAGTAATAATAATAATAATAATAATAATAATAATAATCGTTCATTAATCATAATCGAGGAAAAACATTTAATTATTTGTGATATTGGTAGGCTGAGCCCAGGTCCCCATAAGTCTGTACCTGTCTTTTGACTAATCAGACCTGTTCCTGTGAATAAACAGCGGGACCACGCAGGACTGATCCTTCATACCTGGTGCATGGACGATATCACTGTGTGCGTAGGAATAAATTGAAAGACCCGTGCTGTATCATCAGTAATGTTTAATCGACAGCACTGTAGATCTGAGCCGCCCGTGATGAACCGTCCTTCACATCCACCGTCATGAATGGAATAAAAATCGATGCCAACACTTCTGCTCTGTTCTGCATCTCAGAAACAGGAATTCCTCCTTACATGACAAAGTCCCATCATGCACTGCAACTGTCCTCGATAAAAAAATGTTTGTTTGACCGAAGATGATCCTGATTTGTTCTTTATGAGTCAAAGTCCCAGCTTTAATAACTCACAATGTCACCTTCATACCCAGCTACATCAAACACTGCCAAACCACACGCCACCGATTTCCTATATCCGTCCACGTGATGACAAGAGAGAGACACAAATACGACACATGCACGGGTCAGGCCCAACGACGAGTCAAATAACGGAAAATAACATCAGCATTATTTAGCTATACTGCACTACACTATGAAATAAATACAACCAAGCTGGAACTGAATGAACATCCCCTGTGTGTAACATTTCCAATCAATTTAGTTGTGGATTTTACTTCGTAAAATGACGTCACGTTTGAATAACGTCACAGGTGCACTATGTACACAAATGTTTGTGGACACCCTAAACATTATCTTAAAAAAGATTTATATGTTTATACTTATAAATAATTTGATAAACATGATTAAAATCATTGTTTTTTGAAAACCTGTTTCATTCATTAAGAGCAAACAATTCTGTAGCGTTCTTTGTAATAATTCTTTTCTTATTTGATTCATAAATTGCCTTCTTAATCTTTGATATTTTATAAATTTTTGATATTAAGATTTTTTATATTTGCGCTGTCTCTTTCTGCTCCCTTTGCTTCCTTTCTTTTGTATTAGTTTAACTAATCTTTCTGTAATTTTCTGTAATCTTATTTTCATTCTTTCCTTATGTAATCTTCATTTTGTATTTTTTTGCTTTTGCCTGCTTGTTTATTCTTTACTTGCTTTCTATTTTGAATTCCTTACTAGTTTTCTTTCTATAAATGATGATTTTTCTCACGTTTCTATAATCTGTTTTTCCTCATGTATCTTTGTTTTTCTTCCATGCTTTCATTCTTTTTTTTCTTGGTTTCTTTCTGTCTTTCCTCCCTTTCTTTTCTTTTCTTTTCTTTTCTTTCTCCCTTGGTCTTCAATGTCGATACGCTTTAACGTCCGAGGTCTTAAGAATTATAATAGAAAACAAAAATCTTATCTGTGTTTTATATATTTATCTAATTCATGTCTGAATAAAAGAAAACCAGTATGATGGAACCCTTGCAACACCTGCTGACAGAAAATAGAATTGCAGGTTTGAAAGGCAGAAAATAACACGGTAACATTCCACTCTCGTTTTCGGGAAGTGTTTCAAGTTTTATTAAAGTTCAAAAGACAAGAATGAGTGTATTACTCGGTACTATAATATGTATAATGTTTTCATATTGTATTTTATTTACTGTTATAGTTTAAAATATAACACTACTTGCAAAGGACCTAATCTATTACATGACAACAACCCTGACCATCAGAGCATGAATATCAGGTCTGGGAAATGTTAGATTTCCTGATCCTCTCCGCACAGCGTTAAAGAATTGCTGGCCATAAATTCCATTAGTCATTTCTGTTGAACTGTGGCTCTGGCTGAAGCCCCGGTATGACTGCGGCGACTCCAGAGCTCCGTCTGTCTTCAGACATGCTGGCTTTTAAACATTAATAGATCTCATTTCTCTAAGTGACGGCTACGCAGCACTAATGGATCTGTGGGATTGCTATTAGAAAGCTGGGCGTGTGAGAGAAAGAAGAAAAGTGGAGAGCCGTGGAGACGGAGCGACGGATTAAGAGAGCAAGATGAATATATGAGCTACCAAAAAAAAAACACGAGCAACGTTTGACTTATTGCTCTATTCCTATTCCTAATTTTAGGTTCTCCTCAGCTCGGCCTGACTAACTATTTAAAACGCTGCTCCTCCCTGATTAGCCTTTGTTCCTCTTCAAACTCCGTTCCACGTCTCTCTGCCCAAGCCCCTTTCCTGGAGTGGGCATCAGGCACCAGACCTCTTGGTCTACCTTATATTTAGTATTTGTCTTGTGTATCAGACCTGACAACTGTCTTTAGCACCATAACCGAGTTTTGTTCCCTAGATCTGCACAGAAAAGAGAAAGAAGGCCTATAATCTGCGAGATCAGTGCCAGGATAGAGGACAGGAAGGACCAAAAGTGCACAGTGCCCGATAGGACGAAAAAAGCAGAGGAATTTACAGGGTTACAGTGCCCACTTGAAGTCAGACATTAGATCTGTGGCAATTAACACTGCCAAGGAGTGACCAGTCATAATTTCAAAGCCTGTGCCCAACAAGTGCCATGACAGGAAGCCTAGCATCACTGGACATCAGCTACCTGTCCAGTGATGCTAGCAACTGTACTGGATCCAGTTATTAACACTAAGCGCCACCATGACGAATCTTCAGTGATAATCTCACATTTACTACAAATACCACAGTAATATTGGTAGGATAGGTAGGCCCTGTTATAGCCTGCCCGCCTCAAGTATGCTACATCCTGCAATGATTTCTACAACACGTTGGTTCATGGGGCAGCCATCTGTCACGACGAGGCCTACCAGAAGGTAAGGAGACGAGCGCCTGTTCAACAATAACCATTATTTATTGGTTTGCTCAGAAGAGCTGCTGTATACACAAAAACCAGCTTTAACACGACTCAGCAAACATAAACGGGCTTTAACGCGACTCAGCAAACATGAACCGCCGTTAACGCAACTCAGCAAACATAAACAGGCGTTAACGCGACTCAGCAAACATGAACAGGCTTTAACGCGACTCAGCAAACATAAACGGGCGTTAACGTGACTCAGCAAACATGAACCGGAGTTAACGCGACTCAGCAAACATGAACAGGCGCTTTAACGCGAACATGAACAGGGCTTTAACCCGACTCAGCAAACATTAACCGGCGTTAACGCGACTCGGCAAACATGAACCGGTGTTAACACGACTCAGCAAACATGAACCGGCATTAGTGTGACTCAGCAAACATAAATGAACTTTAACGCGACTCAGCAAACATGAACCGACGTTAACATGACTCAGCGAACATAAATGGGCTTTAACGCGACTCAGCAAACATGAACTGGCTTCAACGCGTGAAATAAACAAGACAGGAACGGGTTTACCGCAAGGCGGGCTCAGAAGCGGGCTTACCGCGCGACAAAACATAAATCCCTTAAATCCAAAATCATGGATCACCAAAGCGGAAGACATCCACCGAAACGCCACAACAGTCAGAAGGTCTGGAACTAAACAATCCCCCGTGCCGTTCTAGAGCTAGGGCCCTGCTTAAATACAGAGCATCTCAGCTGAGTCTACTTATTCCGAGTGTCCTAGCTCTTCTTCCAGTGCTCTGCTGTCCGGCGGAGCACCACGAACGACGCAGTTGAAACTGCTCCTCAGTTGAAACTGTGACATATCCCCCCCCTCGGAGCCCGAGTCAGAGCTAGGGCTCCTACAAAACCCCCCCTCGACCGGGGCGCGTGACTATGTCCAGAGGTTTCCTCGGACAACAGACAACCTCGGCGCTGGCACAGGAACTGGAACAGACGACCTCGGCGCTGGCACAGGAACAGGAACAGACGTGGCGCTGGGGTCACCGCTAATATCCGTGGCACTGGGGTCAGCGTGAATGTCCGTGGCGCTGGGGTCTGTGCAAATGTCCGTGGCGCTGGGGTCGGAACTTGCTCAGACAACTTACTAATAGTCACTTTCCTTTTCATGTACGAGGCTACGTTGCACAACGGATACAGGTGCAGAATGAAGCGGCCCGATGTGCCCAGAAATAGAGCTAACATGAGCAGGTACGAACTATGAGTTACCACAAACTCAGATACGGAACTTTGTTGCGTGGTCTGCGAGGACACGGAGTTAACAAACTCAGATACAGAGCTTACATGCTCAGACACAAAACCAAAAGGCACAGCACGATCGGATACGGAACTATAAGAAGCTAACAATTCAGACACAGAATCAAACTCAGGATCGGAGCTAACATGCTCAACTACGGAACCAGAAAGCGCGGCGCGCTCAGATACAGAACTATACGAGGGTAACAATTCAGACACGGAATCAAAAAACTCAGATACAGTATCAACATGCTCGGATATGAAACTATGGTGCTCCTTCATGATGCTAGCATGCTCCAATCAGGGTGCTAATGGCGCCTCTATGGAAATAGCGTGCTCACATATGGTGCTAACACGCTGCAATACAGGACCACTAGACACCAACTGCTCCGGAACTGAGCTACAGGGTGCTAACAATTTACGGAACCATGAGGCGCAGCGGGCTCAGATTCTGAGCTAGCGAACCTGGTCATGGTCAAAACATTGGTCGAAACATGGTCAAAAGTTGAGCTCACATACTCAGATACTGGGTTACTGGGTGCTAACGGCTCAGAGACTGAGCTACAAGATGCTAACTGCTCTTCTACGGAGCTAGTGTTCTCCCATATGGAGCTAACATGCACAAACTCAAGGCTACTAGACACTATGGGCTCAGGTATTGAGCTTGGATGTTCAGACACAGAGCTACCAGATGCAATTGGCTCAAGTATTGAGCTAGCATGTTCAGACACAGGAATACGGGACGCTATCAGCTCAAGTATTGAGCTAGTGTGTTCAGACACAGGACTACAGGATGCTATCGGCTCAAGTACTGAGCTAGGGTGTTCAGACACAGGACCACAGGATGCTATTGGCTCAAGTACTGAGCTAGCGTGTTCAAAGACAGGGTTACTGGATGCTATTGGCTCAAGTTTGGAGCTAGGGTTTTCAAATACGGGACTAACAGGCTCAACACCAGAGCTAACACTCTCAAAGGCTGAGCTAACATACTCAAATGCGGCGCTAGAGGACCCAAATACTGGGCTACTGAGCTCTAACTGCTCAGGTACTGAGCTACAGGGCACCAACCACTCATCTACAGAGCCAACAGGCGCTGCGTGGTCAGCTACGGAGTTAGCAGGCTCAGATACAAAGGCACGGGACACGGGCTTGTACCTGGGCAGGCCCTTCCGGTCTCTAATAAATGGAGAATCCCGCAACCCATGGACGAACAGGGTTTCTCGCGGGCAGCTGGTGGACATCGGCCTCGAGCCAGCCTGTGTAGACTCGATGTCTGAAAAACCCCAAGGGAACTCCTCAAAAAACTCTCCCACGGTCCCAGCCTTGAGCACTGGCCAAACCTCGGTGGCCCAGCGTAGGGCCTTGCCCGTGAGGCGAAGAAAAACAAACAATATTTTTGCGTAATCGGTACTAAAGAAACACAGCTCAAAGTACCGAGCACACTGATCAATAAACAGCAGACAAAAGGCTGAAATGCCGTCAAAACGATCTGGGAGGCATGAGTTAGTTAGGGAACCAGCCATCTCCATTGTCAGGCGGGGGATTCTGTCATGACCGGTCCTAGCAGGAGGTACGGAGATGAGCGCAGGTTCAACAATAATAACCATTATTTATTGGTTTGCTCTGAAGAACCGCAGTATACACAAAAACCGGCTTTAACGCAACTCAGCAAACATTAATGGATTTCAACCCGTGAAATAAACAAGACATGAGCGGGCTTACCGCAAGGCGAGCACAGAAGCGGGTTTACTGCACAACAAAACATAAATCCCTTATATCCAAAATCACGGATCACTGAAGCGAAAGACATCCGCCGAAACGCCACAACAGTGAGAAGGTCTTTGACCGTTTTAGAGCTAGGGCCTGTTAAATACAGTGCATCTCAGCTGAGTCTACTTAGTCCGAGGGCCCTAGTTCTTCTTCTGGTGCACAGCTGTCCGGCAAAGCACCACAACACCACTGTCAAAACTGCCCCCAGCAGCGAGGAGGGGCACAACGTGCGCAGGTCCGGGGGGAACCCGTGACACCATCGTTAAGCTCTGGACATTAAATAGGTTAAAATGCTGATTTTGTTAAAGCCTCTATTCAGCTCTCTGTTCGTTCCCGGCTCATGTCTTTTTAAAGATTTCCTGCTCTCTGGTGTCTGAAGTGACCTACGCTGTCCTTTAACAGATTACCACACCACCCAACCGAGCACAACGACTAAAGGAAATGACTACATCTTCTGCTCTTGGGAAGATGTCTAACATTTAAACACATGGCTGTGTTTTAAGAGCAAAGCTTAGAAAAATGAAACGCTATCAGATATCTAAAAGCTGCAGTATATTACATATAATTATAAAATAATGAGATAAAAATTATTAAAATAATCATTTATAACAAATAATATGTTACCTTTATTAAGTGAAAGCAATTGCCTGTAATAACTTATGTAATAATTATGTTCTTTGTTTTATAATCTATATTTAATAAAATTATCTTTGATGCTTACTTTCTCTTAATACTTTTTCTAATCTTACTTAATCATTTTCCACCTTTTGCTTATTTTCATTCTTTCATTTGATACCATCCCTCTCATGTAATTCATTTTGTATTTTTTGCTTGCTTGTTTATTTCATTACTCGCTTTTTATTTTGAGTTTCTTTTTTTCTCCCTTTCTTTCAATACCGTATTTTTCGGACCATAAGGTGCACTTAAAATCCTTTAATTTTCTCAAAAATCGACAGTGCGCCTTTAAATGCGGTGGGTCTAATGTATGCATTAATTCTGGTTGAGCCTTCTGACCTACAACCGATTGTAGATGGTACACGGCGCTCATAAATCTGTCAAAATGTTTTAGCACGGTCTTTAGTAGGTTACGAAGCTTAAGGCAAACGTAGTGCGCAGCATAGCGGGGTAATACGGTATGTGCTTCACCATTATGGTGTGTGCATTCATTCATTTATTTTCGAAGCGGATTTCAAACACAACGCTATCGGTCACGCAGTACAACATGGAAATAGAGCAGCTGCGAGAGAATTCAACATTAACGAATCAATGATACGGAAGTGGAGGAAGCAAGAAGACGCCCTGTGCCAGGTAAAGACCAAACTGAGTTTCCGACGGAACTTAAGAGTTTTGTTTCATTTCTTATTTCTTATAACCCGGTGCACTTTATGTATGAAAATATACCCGTTAGCAGCCGATCGTTGATATTGCGTCTTCTAATCCGGTGCGCTTTATGGTCCGGAAAATACGGTAATTCTAATGTTTCTGCAATCCTTTTCTTTTTCCACTTTCAGTTCATAGGAAAAACAGTTTTCTCTTTTCCTTATGTAAGCTTGCCTTGTTTTTTGTTAGCTGGTTTTATTTATTTGCTTGCTCTCATTCTTTATTTCATTCATTATGTAGTTTTTTCCTTATGTAATTCTGCTTTGCTTTATTTGTTTTTGTTTGCTTGGTTTTAATTTGCTTTCTTCCTTCTTTTTTTCCTTTCTTTCTTTCTTTCTGTCTGTCTGTCTGTCTGTCTTTCTTTCATTCCTCTCTTTCTTTATTCTTTCTTTCTGTTTGTTTCCTTCTTCTTTCCTTCTGAATTCATTGTTCCATCAATGACGGCACGTCGTCCTGGCCCAGATGCAGCAAAACAGGCCCAAACCATGATACTACCACCACCATGTTTCACAGATGGGATAAGGTACTTATGCTGGAATGCAGTGTTTTCCTTTCTCCAAACATAACGCATTTCCTTTAAACCAAAAAGTTATATTTCGGTTTCACAAAACATTCTTCCAATAGCCTTCTGGCTTGTTCATGTGATCTTTAGCAAACAGCAGATGAGCAGCAATGTTCTTTTTGGAGAGCAGTGGCTTTCTCCTTGCAAACCTGTCATGCACACCATTGTTGTCCAGTGTTCTTCTGATGGTGGATTCATTAACATTAACATTAGCCAATGTGAGAGACGTCTTCAGTTGCTTAGAAGTTACCCTGGGGTTCTTTGTGACCTCACCAACTATTACACGCCTTGCTCTTGGAATGAACTTTGTTGGTCGACCACTCCTGGGGAGGGTTACAATGGTCTTAAATTTAAATCTGTCTGGCTGTGGATTGGTGGAGTCCAAACTTTTCAGAGATGGTTTTCTAACTATTTCCAGCCTGATGAGCATCAACAACTCTCTTTCTGAGGTCCTCAGAATTCTCCTTTGTTCGTCCCGTGATACACTTCCACAAATATGTGTTGTGAAGAGCAGACTTTGATAGATCCCTGTTCCTTAAATAAAACAGGGTGCCCACTCACACCTGATTGTCATCCCATTGATTGAAAACACCTGACTCTAATTTCACCTTCAAATGAACTGCTAATCCGAGAGGTTCACATACTTTTGCCACTCACTAATGTAGTATTGGATAATTTTCCTCTGTAAGTAAATGACCAAGTATAATATTTTTGTCTGATTTGTTTAACTGGGTTCTCTTCATCTACATTTATGACTTGTTTTAGGTAAAATTTAGATGTTTTAGATCAAATGTATGCAGAAATACAGAAAATTGTAGTAAAGGGTTCGCAAACTTTCAAGCACCACTGTACATCCATCATTCATATTAACAAAATAAGAAATTGATTACAGAGTCCAGTGAAAGATCCTTCATGTTGTGTTTCTATCGCAACAAAACCCTCATAGATGGATCTGATTTGCAATTCTTGGTCTTCATAGATGGACCTGCAGGAATCTGCTCACAGTCGTCCTGTATGTCCATCAGTCAATCTGATCAAGCACTCTGCAATACAAACGGGGGAATCCACACCGTCTGCTGCGTTCGCCTCTTTATTCCCTGCGGTTTATTTTTGAGAGCAGCCATTTTGTCTCACCACAGTCTTTAATCAAAATTTTCCTCCAGACATTCTCATTGCTTTTATGCAGACAAATAGCAGCATTTTAGAAGGGGCTTTTTCTAATTATCTACCCTGAAGAAACAAAAGGTACGAATAACACTGGATGGCTGTGAAAGAGCTCAGATGGATTAAGAGACACACTTCTTGTTTCTCACTTTCCTTATTCAGTCACTGATTTATATTCTTGTTAGCCAGTTGGTTTTTATAGGTTCCCTGTTTCAGTTTAGCATATTATTACCCTCATTGTCTCCCATACAATAGATACAGTACATTTGACCCTTTTATTAGGTTATCGACCAACTGCTTTCAATTTGAGTTTAGTGTATTCTGACCCCAATGTTTCCCATACACTCTGTCTTCTTATCCACCTCGCCCTGTTTGTTTTATATTGTCTTTATTTTTATAATTTCTGAAATTTAGTTTAGCTTATTCTGACCCTCAGTGTCTCCAATAGCAGGCCTACATACCAACCTGGCCCTCTTTGTTTCCCACTATACTTATTTGGTCACAGCTGTTTCACAATGAACGTAACTGATAAACCTGACCTTGCCAGAGGCGGGATACAAATCTGCACAGTAGGTACATAACCCACCTAAATACCAAAATGGTCCCTGGCATCAAGTGCACAGATGTCGGGTGCCACCCTGGCACCTTTGATTATGCTTGAAAAAGCCAACGACATATAATTATGTGAGTATATATATATATATATATATATATATATATGTGTATATTCCTCCTCACTAGAGGAACTCCGGCGCTCCGTGAGTTAGGGGATGGGTCTGCAGTCACGTGACGCAGAAAAAAGGTGCCCCATTACACACTGGTTTCAATTCAGGTACGTTTATACCCTGTTTTGTTCTCTGCTAGATCCTTGTGGTAGGCTTTGCATATTTTTTATCCTGGTTAAGTCCTTATTTGTATTTTGTACGGTATCTTGGATAAAAACACGAAAACATTTACGTGGTTGTACGTTTGTTATTTCAACAGATTCACACCTGCAGGTGGCACCGTCAACGTGATGACTCATTCATACACACGTTTACATTCACAGCACGTTGCAGGTGGCCTAATGCAGAGCTGCTTACAGGAATGTTTGTATTTTCCTTTAAAAAGCAAACGTTGTCTCGTGCCTGCACTTACAGAACAACAACTAATTAGAACTGGAACTAACACAGGACCAATAACAAAAACGAAACAGAAAATAGTAAAGATTAGATTTCTTGCTGTTGAAACACCAGAGTTTTTGCATGTTTGAAAGTTGGTATTTGGGTTGTCATAAAAGAGATTTAATACAAACTATAAATCAGGACACTGTGGAATGAGAATGCTTTTCATAATCCATTAATATAATAAGACAGGAAAACTTTCGGTCCACATTCAGGTCTAAAACCAATCTATAACCACCAATATCACCCGGGCACAACGCCAGTGGGAAACCCACTACAAATGCCAGGATTGAGTTTGAACCGAGGTAAACTTGTTTACAGGAAGTCAGACAGACCGATTCAGACACCAGTACAGTGAAGCCACTGGCCAGTCGCCAATCGGCGCTTTCACAGACCAGACGCTCGCTCTACAGCACTTGCAGATAAATGCACCGCCACAAATCAGCACCATGTCCACTTTCCATTCCTTTCTCATCCATCATCTCTCTCACAGTTTCACATTTCTATTTCTGTATATGTCTCTATCAACAAAAATATAAAGCAGCTTTTGTGTCTTTTTGCTCCCATTTTTATTGCATTGCAAACCTTCCCAAAATGAGTAAGATTTCCAAACTGATCCAAGCTGGTTGGTGCTGATAAAACATGTCACCATACTCACATCTAGACTCACATCATTATCTATGACCCCATTTTTGTTTCACCATTCCATTTTTTATGGTTTTTACCAAAGTTTTTAGAGGTGGGAATTGGAAAGAGCCCCAAGATACGATACGAATCACGATACATTGCGATACGATGCATACTGCGATATATTGCGATATTACACACAGTTCACTGAAAATTGAAGCTGAAGTTACAGTGTATGATCATATTGATAATTCACCAGACAAATTCTGTAAAAACATTGTACTGCGGCATCTACAGGAGTGAATATTGTGGTTTACACCACATTTAAATCAATATTTTGATCTGAAAATCTAAATATCATGAAAATAAATATCGGATTATATTGCTGTATCAATTTTTTTTGCTCTAACATTTAGCAACATCAAAAATAATAAGAATGAAATTTGTAAACACAAATAAGAAAATGTTCGGGGTACGTATTTGATGACTAAATAATAAAAGTGCAATCTGCAACTTAAATAATTTGATTTCATCAAACCTTAGGTTCTTTTAGTAATTAAATCATCAGGACACTGATGTACCCTTAATTTTGCAATTAAGACCACAGATGCACCAATTGCACTAAAATCACAAAATCTAAAATTTAAACAGAAAAATAAAGCAGAAATTAAGGCTTAACAAAATAGAACCAATAAACTATATACAAAAGTAGAAGTTGATAAAATCAGTTACATGACTTGATCTAGGGCTTCTTTTAAAAGCTACAAGCACAAATATAAACTGTGAGCAACAACTATATACAGCAAAGTTTTCAGGGTACAACTCAACAACCAGCACAGCTAGATCGCTAAGTGTAGCTGTTAGCAAGGTACAGAAGGCACACATTTATTAATATACTGTGAACAGCAAAACAAAAATACCCAGAGTTGCATTCTGAACTACACACAGATATGTTTCTGCTGTTAAGCTCTTAGCAAGAGCTATACAGACGATACAGACAGATAAAACCCAAGTGGTGATAAGTTAGCAAGCTGCTTTAACCACAGTGTGCAAGCTGTTCACCTTTACACACAAATAAGAACAAAAACACAACTGCTAGCAACCTTACAACCTTAAAAGGTTTATTCACTATGCCTTCACACACACACAGATCGTAAACATACAGAAATTAAATACTAAACCATGTACAGCTATGCTTCTGATGCTAAATCTGCTGTTTGCTATTAAGCCAAAGCCACACCCTGTAGCTACATCTGAGTGGTCACGTATAAGCTAGCTAGCTTTAGCCCTGGAACAGCTTCTGCCAGCACAAACATGACTTACAAGCTACAAGCTACATGTGTACCCACCACAGCTTAATAGCTGAGCTGTTTAAAGATCGAGCCTGAGCTCAGCTAGCAGCAGCTACTTTAGCCTACTGTTACTGCATATCCTAGTGATCTAGATAGATATCTTAACACATTTTGACAGTATAATTTTTGACAATTAAAAAAGAAATATACTGATACAAATGTGTAATAATAAGCTATAAGGCTTGCTAAAATATATTCGTTCATAATATTGTTTGATAAAAACAGACTGAAAGAATGTTTCAGGAAGTTTACGTTAACTCACAAGCTGTCATACCTTTCTTTTTTTTCATTTAAATAACTTCTGTTAATGTAAAAAAACAGCCAAACACAAGACAATGCCACTGTCAAGATCACTTTAAACTAACCAACCTGAAAGGAAGCATCTTTATTATAATGTTTATTTGCCACTGCTTTCTAGCGTCAACCTCAAAACATTAACTAACACTTGTCTAAAATTAAACAAACTCGAGGCAGCCCGTGATGAGCTCTGAAAGTGCTGCAAATCCAGTTTTTAAGATGCGTTTTTATGGCCCTTTGGCACGACGCATCGCTCAATCTGTCAATCTGCACGGCCTCAAAATTGCCTGCGCCGCCCCACGGGACGTCACGCTCAGAGCGTCCGTCTCTAATCGGATAAAAGCGAATCAAATGCTCCATCTTTTCCATCCACAGAGCTCCTGTGACTGTTGCATAAGACCTGGGTGGAGCGCTGCCATCCCCGCACGCTCCTTTTAATCTTTTATTAGGCGTTTCACTGGCAAATGAAAACAGTTAATGGACGATTGTTCCATTAACGCCCACAGAAAACATCTGAAGGCTCTTCTGGCATCTGATAAGACATCATAAAAGATGTTGCAGCCTCAATATGCTGTATTGTACCTCAAGGAATCGATTTTTTTTTTTTTTGCCTACACCTTTACCACACACCATCCTGGTGGTTCTGCATTTCAACTGCACTATGGGACCTATGAGAGGTTCATAGGTTTGGGTAAAGGAGGGATAAATTAGTCTACATCTCATATAGTATTTAAGCTAATCCAGTAAATATGATCTAAACCTAAGATGCTACACAGAAAAACATGAACAGGCTGAACACCATAAGGGACAAGCATTAATTATCTAACATTAGAGCAACATAAGACCAAAAACAATCATGATTAGGTCCTGCAAGGTTTGTTCCTCCAAGTCCCGAGAGAGTTAACCGGTTTGACGCCGCATCGACACTGCATGTGTTAATTCAGTGGGACGTTTCACTCCCAGACTGCACACTTCCAAGTGTGAATTATGCCCGAGCCTAGCACTAAAAACGTTGGACCAACACTCGAGTGAGAGCTTTTATTAATTAATTATTCTCAATCATATGCACCATTTGCACTTAATGCACTTGTTTGAAGGGGAAACCGTCCCACTGAACGTCCCATTGCTTCCATTTCAAGAAACACTGGACAATCTTTGCTCACTAAAATGGCTTTCTGACCCTTTTCCAACCATATCGAAGCTTTAGGCTTACACAAACTGAGCCAAGATTAGAACCTGTGTTTCAAAAGCACTTAACCATTTTCCTCCGATATGTTCCTCGTCCTCCACTTGGGTTCCTCCCTCAGCCCAGGGTCTTACGTGGCACTTTTTAATGTTCTTGGCACTACAGGGTTAGTACCAGAGCCTTTGAAAGCTCCTACAGAGGGCCAAACCCTAGAGATTTGTGTTGCCAGGTGAATTTGTTCTGGATTTCATACATACCCTGCACACTGTCCCTTTTTCCACTCTCTCTAGCCAAGGTTTCAAGTGCGACACTTCGAAAAGGCAAAGGTTCATGTTTCCAGATGAACCCTTTACCTCAAAATGACAGACACTGCATTGAGAAGGTTCCAGAGGTTCCTTAAACAGTACATGCTTAATGGTAGCACCATATAAATGAGTTGTTTTGCCTCAAAATCTGAAATGCATCAAAATGGCATGTGGATTCCACACAATGAAACCTTATTTAGGATTTTTTTCCTTCCAGTGTTATCTGCAACACTTCCAAAGGCTCTGGGTTCTACAGGGTTACACACAGCACCTTTAAAGGCGTTAGAGTGACAAACCCAAAAGCGTTAAGGTGCTGGGTGGAACCGTTATCTCTGGACTCTCTTTAAATGGTTCCTTAGAGATTGTTCTGTAGATCGTGCCAGCTTTTTTCACATTTTTATGAAAATCAGATTGTCAGTAATTAAACAGGCAGACAGACAGAGAGAGAGACAAATGGTTAGACGTCGTAAAGGTAGCCCAAATGTATCGTGGCTCAAGCAATGCAAAACAAAAAACTTTACGAAGAATAACAGACGCCATTCGGACTCACCCTCGCGCACCAGTCGCTTCATGATCACCGATGGATTAATCCCGTTTTAAAAGAGTAAATTCCAGCTAAGCGGTCCCGGTTCGAGCGGAGCAGATCCTCCCCGTCAAGAATCCAGATTTCATTAAAAAAAAAGCCCGGGACCGCCGTCCGTCCTTCAGCCGACGGAGGCGCCGACTGGTCCGTTCTCACTCATCGGGCATCGGGGACCGCACGCGAGCTCGCTGAGGACTGAATTTTGGACGCAGGCGCGCGCACAGACAGACACGCAACGACACGCGCAGCAGCAGCAGCAGCAGCAGCAGCAGCAACGAGCACGCCGATTAAAAAAAACACACAAACAATAAATGTCAGATATCAAAAAGTGATGCAGAGAATCCCAAACGACTCCAAAGTGGCCCAGGAAAGGAGAAACAAGGTATTCCAAAAATTAGTGTCCATACAGAGACTGAGCGGGAGAACGAGCCGAGCTGCTCATCGTGCCCAAACCGGGGTTGGGGGGGGTGGGGGGTGGAAGAGAGAGAGAGAGAGAGAGAGAGAGAGAGAGAGAGAGAGAGAGTTCACTGTGTATCTTTTACCACCCTAATCAAGCAGAAAATAGACTCTACCTAGAGTAACTGTCCATCCTGAGAAGAACTATTCATAGCAAATATTGAAGGGTCATTCAAATGGAACCCATTTAGAAAGCATTTTTGTTCTTCCAAGCACAAATCTTTCCACCATAAACTTAGACCCTTTCTATCCTTCAACCAATCCTTAAAGGAAAACACGCTCAACCTATAACTTGCCACACAATGAACCTAAAATCTTAAAGACTATAGAAGAACAAAAATAACTTGTTAACATCTAAAGAAACATTGGGAACAGCAAATAGGAGAAGTAGTTCTTCCTAGAAACCATTAACTTCTTAACTCTTGCAGATTTCCTGTATATAAGGATGGGGGCAAAGCGAGGGAAGAACATTCCAAGTGGAAACCGTTTTGAGTGCAAAGAATGGTAAAAAAAAACCAAAAAAAAAAACCTTTATACCTTTCATAGAACATCCAGAACCCATAACCATCCCAATAAGTATATCTGTTTGGTGGTAGAAATAGGAAATAGTCGTCAGAAACCTGTCCAGAATGTCCAGTGTTCAAATCCTACTTCTGCCAACCTGCCCCTCTTGGTTCCTTCTTATCTTTTGGAAGTTTCTTTCTACAAACATTACCAATGCAAATAACCTTTACCATTCTGTTTTTCTGAAGTTTCTCTAAGCAAAAGTTGTTCTTACTGCAAACAACTCAAGTAGAAACGGGTACAGATTCATAAAAAATGAACATCCACAATTTATCTTCTAGAAGGTTTCTCTGGAAGAAATGGTGTAACAAAGCAACGACCTGTGGATATTGTAGAGGTTTCTCCAAGAAGTATCTTTAAAGAGTATGGTTCAATAAACAAAAATAATAATCCAAATAACTTCATAAGTGGAACTGGTTCTACCTGTGAACACAAACACTCTATATATAGATGAAGGTGCTGTTTGGACTGCATTAGTCTTAAAAGCAAGAAACCAGGCTCCGTTTGGAGTCCTAAAAGCAAAAATTCTTTATATAATGCATAAGTTTCTTCAGAAAGTTAGAAATTGTTCCGCCTAGAACTGGTACAACCAACAAGCAGGTTCTACCAGGAAGTTTTCGAAGGAGTCTGTAAAAGTCTGTAGAACCATCCTTCATGCAAAGAACCCTTCAGGAAGCAACAGCGTACAGAAAGAATGATAAATACAAAGAGAAAGTGAGGGTGGGTGAGAGAGAGAGAGAGAGAGAGAGAGAGAGAGAGAGACAGAGACAGAGAGACAGGGAAAATGGAGAGAGATAGATGGAGATAAATGTTTTATAGGTTCAGGGCAGCACGGAGCTCTAATGAATCTTTCATGATTTTGAAGTGTTCACCCTCTCCCTCTCTCTGATGCAGAAGAAAGCATGGTCCACCTTTCATGATTATAAATGCACAACCTCAGATTTATTGCCTCATGAATATTGGACAGATGTGAAGGGTCAAAGTCCGGGCCGGAATCATCTGGGAGATCATCTGTAATTGCGATGTAATGTAATAAAGTTTCAGACTAATTGCTGTGCAAGTACCAAGTGTTATTTGAAGAAAGCATGGCCCATAGAGTTCTTCAAGTACAAATACATACCTAGAGCTGATCAATGGCTTCGACTCTCTGTGATGACTCTAGGAAGCCACTTGAAGTAGCAAAAGACACCAAACCCCAATTTCAGTGGGTTCTACAGTTCATCCAAAGAACTTTGTCTTCTGGCAGTTCCTTCAAGCAGAATGTTCACTTCACAGAAATGAAAACTGTCCAAAATATTTGGAACTGCTTAGATGGTTCATATTTTTTGTTTTTTCATGTATATGTGGTTCTACTTAGAACCATTAACCAACTAAATAATCTTTTGGAAGGTGGAAAGAAGGAATGATTGTACAAAAATATTTGGAGCTGCTATGAATTGTGCTAGCTTTAGTTTGTGGTACCTAACAAAGCATAGACCTTATGTACAGGAGTTATTTGGAGAAGAAAAGATCCTTTATATCTTTCATTAACCATTTAAAATGACCTTCATCTTGTATCTGCTCCTTCAAGTAGAAATGTTATTGGTAGTACTGGTAACCATCCAAAAATATCCACTCCAGATATTTAAAGCAGCAAAGAATTCTCTTTCAAAGAGCCCTTCAATTAGAAATTGTTCTATCTAGAAAATAATAACCATCCAAAGAAAGTTTGAATCCATTATTTCATTAAGTAAACATGGTCATACCTAAAACAGGTAAAAAAAAAAAAGTCAGTTAGTAACGATTAGATAATCTGCAGATGAACTCTACTACAGCATAAAGGCTAGATTTTAATATCTTAGTAATATCGAAATAAGCTCTAGAGAATTAATTTAAAAGGTACAAGTGTAGGTCAAGAGTCTTGCTCAGGAGTCCAATAGTGGCAGGTTGGCAGACCTGGTCCTTGAACCCTTAACCTTCAGGTCAGTAATCCTGTAGCTTCGTCGCTGTGCTCCTGCAAATAACCAATAAATATAAAGGATTTAAAATATATAGGGTTACTGTTTAACGTCTAGGGTTAAAATAGTACAGTGGGCAGTCAACAGATTATAATCGAGATTATGAGCTTAGAAACTGCAAATCATCGATAAATTGAATTACTGAATATGATTTGCGATTACTAAAGATTATGGCATAAAATTCTGTATATAATGTAAAGCTCACATCTTATTTTAATCCATTTCCGACTCACTGATCATAAGTAGCATGGCTTCTTCTAACCTGGCTCTTAGAACGCAAAACGCCACATTAGCGAGGCAAATTACATGGAAAATGGTGAAATCAAGAAACTGGATCTGGGAGTCATTCTTGAGCACAATACGCCCCCCAGCGACTCCTCAGAAATGAAGAGAAAGGGAGTAGGCATGAGAAAGAGAGAGTGGAATCACCAACAGTACAAGACTCTGATAATGGAACGCCAAACAGCTCACAGTTCCTCACCGCCTTCCTAGTGCACTTGATCTCAGTCGGAGAGTCTTTGGGATTCAGCCAATCTTCAGATAATGAAAGCACAGCATGAATTAATTTTCAAAAATGTTTAATAATTGGCGAAGACTTCTGTTCATGAGTCATTTTTAGTAGCAGCAACATGTTACAACAACTTAAACCATTCACTGTAGTGCAAAGTTAAAGGAATTTAATTTTAAAAGTTAAACGTATTTAATTTGTTTTTTGTCCCCCGTCATTTCCCATAATGCAAGATTGTCTTTAATAAAGCAGTCCTTGAATATTTACAGACATTAAGTACATTTATTTCAAGTACATTAAGTAATGTAAATATTACATGTAATAACATTCCAACATCTCTACATCCTTCCATAACAAGACTGTTTAACAAAAAAATTAATTTAGTAATTCATTATTTGTCCGCTGTCATTTACCATATGTGACTATCTTTAATAAAGCAGTTTTTGAATATTTATAAAGACATTAAATATGTTTATTAGTAGTAAATATTACATGTACTAACTTTTCGACAACATTATTTAACCTCTCTCTCATTATTTAACCCACAATACATGTGGCTGTTGAATAAAGCAGTTCTTGGATATTTATAATGACATTAAGTATCTTTGAAAAAAAAAAAGAAATCTTTTTTTTTGTCCCATATCATTTCCCATATGAGTATCTGTAATGAAGAAGTTTTAAATTATCTATAAAGACAATATACCATACCTACTGGAAACTTATAATTGTAGCTGAAGGTCAAAAGAATTATTCAGTGAAAGTTTTCCTTTTTCTGTACCTTGTCATTTTCCATAATCTTCCATATGAATATATAATAAAGCAGTTACAGACTGTACATCCAATCTTTAATGATTATTATACAGTATGTAGTATTTAGCATCATATTCCAACACCTCTCATGGATTTGCATCCCATCCGGGGCACACTTGCCCCCTGCACCCTCAGTTTTCAGGCACAGGCCCCGCCCACAATAGACCACAAAAAACAGGGTTAAATTGCTGGTAATAAAACAACATATAAAACAGGATTACAAAGGGCTCCTTTTTTGTCCCGTCTTTTCCCATCAGTTTTCACGTGAATCACTTCCCCCAGCATTTTTGCACTGTTTTATTGATTTATATCATCGTGAATATTTTATTAAAACAGTACATTAAGACTTTTAATGTTTATTTTAAAAAATAAGGCATTTATTCACCAACACATTCTGACAAACAGACTAAACCTCAAAAAAAGTACCTGTTTCTAGGTACCAGGTACCAGATTTACATAGTGGAAAACCAAAAAAGTCATACCATGTCAAGTCGAGTAGGTACCATATAGCTGAAAAGCGCTAATGTTAACCCTAACCCAGGTCCAGCATATGCAAATAAAAAAGTGGCGTCTGTGCTTAATAAGTTAGCATGTCTAAATCTTTTTTGGGAGCCTTCGGGAGATTGCAGTGTGTCGTTACCGATACCCCAACATGTCCTGACCACGAGTGACCCCACAGAGATGAGGATTATTGTTACTCATTCCAAGGAATTAAGTATGACACCTATTATTTTTCGATTCTTGGATGAATCGGTTTTGCGGCATTTCCCTCCTGACTTCGGGAGCGGGGGCGCTGCATCTCTGTTAATTATAGATCATAAAAACATAAAGCCTCAAAGAGGCATAAACAGAGTCACGACTCAGTCCAAACAGGATATGACTCGGCAGAAACCATTATGACAGGCTGATAAATTTGCTGATGAGCTGAAGGATGTTAAACGTTCTGGATTGCTAGCATTTTGAAGCTTTACAGCTTTAATGTCCTTTGCTGTAGCTAATAGCAGACGTGCTGGAAGTGTTCGCATGGGAGGAGTGACGGCATTTTTGTTCTGGAGCTGATTGTCCCAGTAGCGTCATTGGCACTAGGAACGTTTGGCATTAAAGCAAAGTCGATCTTTCATGTTACCCAGCACAGGCGCTGAAGCAAAGCAAAGCATTTTTAATGTTATTGCACTAAAAGAGAGTACAGAGGATTGCTAACTTTATTAGGTACACCTTGCCAGTACCGGGTTGGACCCCCTTAATTCTGATTGGATATTTATGTTAACAAGCTGTTGAACAGGTGTACCTAACAGAGTATGATGCATTTGATTTCACAAAGCTGAATTCCCGTGGTAATTAGACATTCAGCTCATCTCTCACTGCTCGGGAGCTTCTGGAAAACCTCAGAGGCAGAAGCCAAGCTTGCGGATACAAATCTCGATTTAATTGGTGTAATGAAATGTGCAAGCTGTCGAAACTCTAAGCCGCTAACTAAATAATCCGTTCATGGTCAAACTGCTGGGAACAGCAGTCAGAGCTGGTGTTATACACTGATCTCAGATAAGACGACTGAATATAACATAAGGGTTTAAGTACAGAATTGGGAGTTGTGCTGATTGTAGATCAGATGCATAATAAAGAAAAAATGTAAAGAAAAATCAGAATTAACTGATTAATTCTATTTAACTTTGCATACACAGCACCCGAAGCAAACCCGTGCCAGTGTGAAGAAGCTGCACCCAAAAGTTAAAATTCAGTATGAGCCTCTTTGACGTGACGGAGTTGGCTCGTTTCAGTGATGGAGCTATTTTTTTGTGCCCGGTCCAAAGCTCATTAGGAATAAAGACAACGTCGACGCATTTGCATTAAAGTTGTAATTACGCAAATCTGATTTCCCTCTCGTTGTTCCCGTCGTTCTTTCCATTTTCCTTGTGAATTAGAGCCCGGAGAGCACCGGCACAAGTTAACCCGCCTCCCCCGGCCTGTGCCAACGGCAACATTACGGCCGTCATTACGGAGTCATTTTCTGAGCTACAGGGTTCTGCATTTTTTCCATGACTGAGAACGCTGTGTAATTACCCGGGTTAGTGAAATAAATTCCAGCTTCAGGTTTCAGAGAGGCACAAAGATTTCATGCCAGGATAGGGAAGCAGATTGGCAGCCCTCGCTCTGCTGCCGCCCAGCGTGAGATCCGACGCTCTTTTTGTTCGATACACATGAGCATTAAAAATTGCGAGCCAAGCCGGAGCACATCCACAGGAGCTCCGTCTCTCTGTATATACACTCACTGAGAGCTTTATATATGAATGCCGTACTTATACTGGGTAGGACCTTAATGTTGCAGCCCATCCACCTCATGGCTGGAGGTTTTTCAGCTCATTCTGGGCTGCCACAGACTTTCTATCAGCTCAAACAGTTAAAACATTTTTAAAACTTATTCTAATCGTTCTGGCATCTTAATCTTAATATAGTGATGCTGGAAATTTGAATGTTTTCTCTCACACTTGCCCAATTGTGCCCATGTATCACCCGATCAGGCTGGAGGCACCACAGATTCCCTGCTAGGAGTTGGGGAGTTTTTATTACCACCCAAGCGCCTTGGACCTTGGCCTAACTTCCATTGTAGGCTCACATCTATAAGAGGTGCTATTCCTTAATTCCATCATTCCAACCTGCCATATTAGTCCGATTTCTTAAATTCTCTCGAGAACAAACGATCTCTGGCTGCCGATGTGCCCAGTTGAATTTTCTTAGTGGTTTCATAACGCTCTCTATTTCTGACACATCTTCTATTCGGGTCAGTCATCACGTAATATCTCAACGACGGCTATTATGTCTCATCCAGAGATGTTTCTTACTCACAGAGACGACGTGGAAGGCAAACAGAAGATAATCACGCAGCGAGAGACGTCTTTAATTCAATTATGAGTGTTTTCAGGAGACAAAAGTGCTTTCTGGGATAAATGTCTGCGTTATGTAACCGGCGGTAAATGCCAGATGCATGAACTGAGAGGAGAGCGTATTTAACACCAGGCAGCAGCCGCTTTAATGTTCAGACGGTTGGGTAAAGTCCATGCTTTTTATACATGGAGTTTATACAGCTTTGTTAAAACGTTACTGAGCTACAGTGAACAGGACATGTATGAATATCTAAGAAGCGCATTTGTACTAATTTGACTCTCGTCTCACACTTTTGGTTTTTTTAATGACTTCATCATCACTTCTGTTTATTCCTGTCCATCCTCTTCATTTGCCTGAACCTCATATTGTTAAAAAACAGACATAACCACATCTGTTTGACTGTGACCCTCTGCTCTGACAGGTCTAAGCCTCTCTTTACTCCCCTGCAGTGTGGGCTGGATGCTGTCGAGTGCAGGACAGCAGAGGACAGAGCACCTCTGTAAAGGGCCTGCGATGACACTCGCATTTGTCTGTAAGCAGACAGTGAGCGATGTTAAGCGAGAGTGTGTGATGGTGAGTGTCCTTCATCTCAACCCCGATCATAAATTTCAGTCCAGGCCGTGAAACGTAACTCGCCCCTTTTCCGCTCAGGTTAGAGCTAAACGTGCAGCCTGGTTGTGCTCATGCAAACCTCGTTATCAGGGGTTCATTTTATTCAAGAGGAGGTGCAACTGAGAAGGAATTCAGTACAAATACACATACACTTCCGAACGCCATAACTGCCACAAAATCACAAGTAATGCAGAAAGTCTCTAAACACATCAACCAAGTTGGAACAGTCTAAAGAAGCAAGCAAGTACACTTCTGCTCTTAAACTATTAAGTCCAACCTCTGCTCATGGATCCTCAGAGGTGATTGGCTGTTTCACATGTTTTGAAGCTGTTTACAACCGGGACAAGTTAAAAGAGATATTTTTATTTCCTATTACAATTTATTATTATAAAAGAATTCAGATTATCCAGAGTTTCTGCTGGATTTATGTGTCTCATCGGGTTCCATCCAGTTCAAAATATCATAAACCGGACCATCGTAAAATGGGGAGTTTTCAGACATAGATGCGAATGTAAATGGATAAAATCATCATTTTCACAGATGAATAATCCATAATGTGTAACGGTTCGCCATATTAAAAATGAGGGTGAACCATGAAAACAAAAGAATAAGGGATTTGAGGACCCAAATGCAGTTAGCTCCAGATGGAATAGGTGAACCAAAATATAAATAAAGAAATAAAACAGTGGTTCAAGAAAGGGAAAAATTAATAAATGGCACGCAGCATCAAGTAGCAAGGGGGAGAGAAAGTGGAAGCGATCGCTAAAGAAAACAACAACAGGTAACCTTGCGCCTCCTGATGCTACAAGAACTGAGCCCCTCAGTCCGTCCGCTCACCCTAACCAACACAAAAACACAACAAAGCACGGAAGCTCTTCAAAGAGCAAGAGATAGGTGAGGTCTCAAGTCAACGCGGCACAATGAGAAGCGATCGCAGTACAAAAACACGAAGCAATGCAAGGGGCGATCCGCAGAGCAAAGAGTGAGGAAAGCAAGCTCTTAAATAACGTCGCTGACAGCTGATGACAATCGTGCCGCAATCAATAAGTGCGTGCACGATAGCGTGCACTGTGTGGATCCCGGTAAAATAGCCAAGTCGGCACAGCCATCTAGTGTCCGCTTGGGGGACTCTATCCTGACGAACACGTTCAGGGTTGAGTGTGTTTCATATCGGGGGACCCTGACAAGCAGGGCAAACCCTGACGCAAGGGCCAAAAGGGAGCATGGGACCACACGAGCCAGGCATAAATCTGGCTTCTGGGCTGGGGCCGGCCTTAAGCTGCTCAGGGGCAGAGCCCAGCACAGGCGACTCAAGGTCAGAGCTTGGCACAGGCAGCTCAAGGTCCAGACCCGACCTGACCAAGCCTACAAAAAAGGTCAGCGCCAAGCACCTGGCTAGGCAAACAGATGCCAAGGGCCCCAGCACCAAGGCTGGCAAAGGCGACCATGGCGTGGGAGCCGAAGCCAATGACCATGGTGCAGGGGTCGGGACCAATGACCACAGCGAGGGGATCGGTCTGAGTGACAGTGGTGCAGGGGTCGGGGCCAACAACTGTGGCGTGGGGGTCAGGGCTAACGATGGCGGTGCAGGGATTGGTCTGAGTGACTATGGCGCGGGGGCCAGTGGCCGCAGTGCAAAACGTATGCAGAGCTAGGCAGCGTTAAATGCTCAGATATGGAGCTTAAATGCTCAGGTAACGAGTTTATGGGCGTGGCAAGCTCAGGTATGGAGCTAGGTGGCGCTAAATGCTCCAGTACAGAGCTTGGGGGGGTGAGGTGCTCCGGTGTGAAGCTAATGGATGCGGCAATCTCAGGTTCGGAACTGGGTGGCACTAGCTGCGGCACTAGTACAGAGCTTGGGGGCGCGACATACTCAAGCTTACACATGCAGCGTGCTCAGGTGTGGAGCTATGGGATGCTAACTGCTCAAGTATGAGGCCACGGGGCACTAACTGCTCAGGTACGGAGCCAACATGATTAGGTACAGAGCTTGGGGGTGCGACATGCTTAAGTACAGAGCTTACAGGCACAGCGTGCTCAGGTACAGAGCTACAGGACGCTAACTGTTCAGGTACGACGCTACGGGGCACTAACTGCTCAAGTACAGAGCTTAATTGCGCTAGAGGTCCCAGCATCAGGAGAACCTTGCTTAGGGTTGAGATCTGCTCCCGAATGCCCTGTAGCTCTTGAGAAAGTTTGGGTCTAAGACCAGGGTGGTCTATGAGAGGAGGTGGTGATGGGGAAGCTCTTACCTCCCACTCCCTAGCTCTGGATCTAAGTGACACGTCTGTGCAAATAGCTAGATCATACAACGCAGCCAGGGAGGAAGCAGGAAGGAACAGGATCAGGGCATTCTCCTCCCTATCATCAAGGCCCTTCTGAAACACGGCCATGAGCAAAAGGTCGTCTAGACCACTTTCATTGGCCGCAACCCGAAACTCCTTGACTTGTGGCCACGAACTCATTGCCCTGAGTAATGTAAAAAACTCGGGATGGTCCAAGTGGCCGGCGAGAAGGAACCTCCTTTGAGGGGGGTCGGGAGCAACAGCAGGGTTAAACCCAGGTTCCCGGTGAATTGCTGGAGCCAGCAATAGCTGGTTGGACTGGGTGGGACACCGACGCCATCTGCAGCAGAGACTGGGCAGCTCTACAAGGTCGAGTTGCCACAGCTGGGCCACGCCTGAACTAAGACAACTTGACCCCCCAGGGCTAACCGAGATCCCGGTAACATGAGCAAACAGTGCTTAGGGACTTCCATATAGGAAGTCCCAGGAGCTAACGCCGGGTCCAATACTGGTTCCACCCTTCTGTAACGGTTCATCATATTAAAAATGAGAGCGAACCGTGAAAACAAAAGAATAAGGGATTTGAGGACGCAAATGCAGTTAGCTCCAGATGGAATAGCTGAACCAAAATTTAAATAAAGAAATAAAACAGTGGTGCATGATATGGAAAAAATTAATAAAACAATAAAGAAAGCAACCTCAGTGACTGGGAATCGAACCCCGGATGAACGCGTCGGTAAGTGAATAAACCGAATGCGCCACCAGATCACTGAGGAAGAAATGAACAAATAACTAACAAAAACGAGCTTCCATGTGTGAAGGAGAGATCCGCTAGCCCACACACACACACAGAGGCTCAGATCCGCGCTATTAGGAAAGCGAAGGGAGGGGGGCTAACATCCCCCCGGACGTGCGAGCACAGAAAAATGGGGGCGCAGAAGCGATCTTTAAAAGAACACAAAAATAAACGCATGACGGCTTTCCCTACACTATATCTATCCCTAACAACAGGTTACCTTGCGCCTTCTGACTCTATGAGAACTGAGCCCCTAAACGGACTCAGTCAGTCCGCTCACCCTAACCAACACAAAAAAAAACAAGAAAGTGCGGAAGCTCTTTAAAGAGCGAGAGATGGGTGAGGTTTCGAGTCAACGTGGCGCAATGAGAAGTGATCACAATACAAAAACATGAGGGTGGAACACTGTCAGCACCAAAGCAGGCTCTTAAATAACGTCGCTGACAGCTGATGACAACCGTGATACAATCAATGAGCGAGTGCACGATAGCGTGCACTGTGTGGATCCCGGTAAAATAGCCAAGTCGGCACAGTCATCTAGTGTCCGCTTGGGGGATATCCACACTGTGCTGGAGGTCATTCCATAATGAGAATGGCAAAATGGGTTTATTTTGCAAATTGATTAAAATTCGACAAGTAGCAAGTTGATTCTGCATATGAACCAAAACCAAGCCATAAAGTTCACGGGTATGAACCATTTCTAAAGCTATGAGTGTCCCAGGTTTGGAAAACTCTTCCGAGAGGATGGAAATAATCCAGTGGTCAATCTAAGCAGAACTTCAGAAGTCCATCAGGTGTTTATCAAAGAGCGAGAGAAGTAAAGTTACTAAAATTGACCTGATGTGGCATTTAAAGGAACATGAGGATAATACTCTAAGCAAAGGCGAAGCATGGTGGTGGTAGAATCATGCTACGAGGGCGCTTTTCAGCAGCATGGTTTTGGCGTCAGCGTATCCATTTCCGAAGCGTGCAGTACTCTAACAGTTAAGCTGTTCTGCAGCGGCAGCATGAGCTGAGATTCCACGCCGATTCTGTCAGATTCCCTCTCCTATTAGTTTTCTGGCGAGCAAGAATGGGTCGAGCAACACTTACTTCCCAAAGGTCAGCCTCAACCCAGCACATTCACAAGAAGAGTCCAATTAAGAGGAGCCTGCTGGATGGACATTATTTATTTAGTGACGAGCATGAGGGAGGGAGGGAGGATGATCAATGGAGGGCTGGAACTTAATCACTGCTCTGAGTGGAGAGAGGCATCAGACCATTAAATACAACAGAGGTACGAGCATCAAAGTGAGCTTAAATACACCACAGTCATAGGACAGGCTTATTGCATCATAATACACACACACACACACACACACACACACACACGTTCCACCTGTTACCATAGAGACAGCTCACATATATCTCAGCATCATGTGGAGTGTATAAGGACTCGTTTCCATGCACACCATCCTTCAAACAGTAATCTAGGAAATGACTTTTCTTTCATTCTTTACATTGAAAGAACATAAAATCAGAAACAAGGAAACAGAAATGAGGAATGTTTAGTCAGAAATAAAAAATATTAACAAAAATAATCAATATTTAAACAAGATATGTAAATGAGGAAAATGTTTTAAAAATATTTTAGAGTCACTAAAATAAAAAATACAAGCAAATATTATTTTGAAAGGGCTAAAACAAACTCATTCAAGCGAAACAGAAACTGTAAATAAAATGAATTTTATTAGAAGAAACAGACAGACAAAAAGTTTACAAAGAACAGAATAGAAAAACAGTTTGCAAGAAACTAAGAAAAAAACACTATTATAACAAATTACAACTGGAAACAAATATTTTTTATGAGTAAGAAAATTAAAAAGCAGAAACTATTAGTGGTCACGCTGACCCTTGCTCGTAACGCTAGAGGACTCACTTTGGCGGCGTGAGCACGCTCAACGCGACCGAGCATGCACCATCCCCTATTTGGCGTAATGAGCTTTAAGTGCCGACATCTGTTGTTGGGGCTATATAAGTACACCTTTTAGCCCACACAGGTTGTTGCATCATCGGCATTTATTCACCGCATCGCAGACTCTTTTGCCCTCATACGGCGCTTATTCTCGCGCAGCACTATTTTGTTTTGTCAGGGACAGAGGTAAGCTGGTGATTAGTAGATCGGCAGCTATGGGCAGTCAGGAGGCTGCTTGGTAACCGTTCAAGGCTTACATTTAGTATAGGGCAAGCTATTATAGCGCTCCCGGTTGCCGTTCTTCCTCAGCTGTTTTTTGGGCTCACTCACTGCGGCAAAGCACGCCCCGCCTCCTCCCTCTCCCTACCCCATCGCATTTCCTCCTTCGCGATCAGGGGATAAAATGTTCCCCTCGCGATTGCATCTGAATAGGATGCTGTGCTGTTTATCAGCCTTGTCTTTTCGCTTCGCGTCCGACTCATACTTTCGGAAACCATGGGAGAACCGTCAGTCGCTTTCGCAAGCGCTTCGCTCGGGTTCTGTCGCTCTGCGCAGTCGCAGACCCGGTTACGCTGTTGCCGCAGTGGAGCTACGTCTGCCCAGGGTTCTATCCTCTGAAGTCCTTTTTCTTTGTTGTTTTATTTACTTTGTTTTTGTCTGAAACTATTATTTTCCTTTTGTTTTAATTTTATTTGGTTTAAACCATTTTCATATGGAATGGGTCCTAAAAAAAACCCTTTATTTTTTATTTTCCGGTTAGCCTTTCATTTTAATAGGGGCCAACTGTAACGTACGGAGGGGCGACTAATGTGAGACGAACGCAGGTTCAAAACAAAGGGATGATTTATTAAATCACCCAACAGAAAACACATACAGCTAACCGAAAACGGTGTAACAACGAAAAAAGGGCCGAAGCCCGGAAAACGGCCATGGACGAAAAACGAAACGGGTATCGCAACAAAACTAAACCGCGGAAGGGAAAACGAGTGTGAAAAGAAACAAACACGGAAGTGACTAAACAGAACGATACCTGAACTGATGCGCGACATAAGGGGCAAGGACGAACATAGAGGAGCAAGGATAGAACGCGTAGGAATGCGATAGCCAGGTAAGCAGAGAGATGAGGTGCGTAGGGACGCGAGACGAGAGGTGGCGTGTAGAGACACAACCGACATATGACAACATCAATAATCCGCGACCCGTCTCTCTCGCGGGCGCACTTTTATAAGAAGCCCCACGGCTGTGTTCAATCAGCAATCTGATCATGCTGGAGCTTCCCGATAGGTCCGTGCAACGGCCCCCAGAAGGCAGATCCCAGGAGGGGACTGCCAGCAACCAGGCAGCTGACGCGCGGAGGCGCCGACGAGAGGCAGGCGAGCGGAGGCGCCGACGAGAGGTAGGCGAGCTGAGTCGACGACGAGAGGCTGAGGAGCGGAGTCGACGACGAGAGGCTGAGGAGTGGAGTCGACGACGAGAGGCTGAGGAGTGGAGTCGACGACGTGAGGCTGACGATCGGAGTCGACGACGTAAGACTGGAGAACGGAGTCGACGGCGTGAGGCTGGAGAGTGGAGACGACGACGTGAGGCTGGAGAGCGGAGTCGACGACGTGAGGCTGGAGAGCGGAGTCGACGACGTGAGGCTGGAGAGCGGAGTCGACGACATGAGGCTGGAGAGCGGAGTCGACGACGAGAGGCTGACGAGCGGAGTCGACGACGTGATGCTGGAGAGCGGAGTCGACGACGTGATGCTGGAGAGCGGAGTCGACGACGAGAGGCTGACGAGCGGAGTCGATGACGTGAGGCTGCAGATCGGAGTCGACGACATGAGGCTGCAGATCGGAGTTGACGACGTGAGATTGCAGATCGGAGTCGACGACGTGAGGCTACAGATCGGAGTCAACGACGTGATGCTGCAGAGCGGAGTCGACGACGTGATGCTGCAGAGCGGACTTGACGACGAGAGGCTGCAGAGCGGAGTCGACAACGTGTGGCTGCAGAGCGGAGTCGACGACGTGTGGCTGCAGAGCGACATATGACAACATCAATAATCCATGACCCGTCTCTCTCGCGAGCGCGCTTTTATAAGAAGCCCCACGACTGTGTTCAATCTGCAATCTGATCATGCTGGAGCTTCCCGATAGGTCCGTGCAACAGCGCGCGCTGTCGTGGCCCGTGACAGAGCCCCCCCCCCAAGAAGTCCGAGACAGAGCTAGGACTCCCAAAAGGGACCCCCGGACGCAGTTCCGCCTCAGGAGGTCTTCTTTTCGGGCAGATCCCAGGAGGGGACTGCCAGCAACCAGGCGACTGACGCGCGGAGGCACCGACGAGAGGCAGGCGAGCGGAGGCGCAGACAGAGGCAGGCGAGCGTAGGGCGCCGGACCGAGAGGCAGACGAGCTGATTCGACGACGGATAGGAATAACTGCGAGCTGATCCGACGAGAAGCTGGGAGCAGAGTCGACGACGTGAGGCGGAGGAGCGGAGTCGACGACGTAGGCCACTGGAGAGCGGAGTCGACGACGTGATTCTGGAGAGCGGAGTCGAACAACGTGAGGCTGCAGAATCGGATTCGACGACGTGAGGCTGCAGAATCGAGAGTCGACGACGTGAGGCTGCAGATCGGAGTCGCGACAGTGAGGCTGGAGAGCGGAGTCGCGACGTTAGGCTGGAGAGCGGAGTCGCACTGAGGCTGGAGAGCGGGTCGACTCGATGCTGAGAGCTGGCCGTGGAACGGGATGCTGGGAGAGCAGACCGTGGAACGGGATGCTTAAGAGCAGAGCCTTGGACGGGATGCTGAGAGAAGAGGCGTGGACGGATGCCTTGAAGAGCAGAGCATTGACGGGATGCTGGAGAGCAGATCCGTTGACGGGTGCTGGAGAGAACAGAGCCGTGACGGGATGCTGGAGAAGAGAGCCGTGGACGGGATGCTGGAGAAGCTGAGCCTTGGACGACGTGAGGCTGCCGAGCAGAGTCGTGGACGACGTGAGGCTGCCGAGCAGAGTCGATGGACACGTGAGGCTGCCGAGCAGAGTCCCGTGGACGACGTGATGCTTGGATCCCCGTGGCGGAGACAGTCTCTGCAAAGGGTCTCCTCTCCTTGGGGAGACATTCCTCTGGACGGGTCCTCTGTGGAAAGAGACGTTCTCCTGTAACGGGTCCCCTCTGTGGAGAGACGTTCTCTGGACGGGTCTCTGTGGAAGAGACATTCTTGGATTGGTCCTCTTGGGAGAGACGTTCCTCTGGATGGGTCTCTTGGGAAGAGACGTTCTCTGGACGGGTCTCTTGGGAAGAGACGTTCTCTGGACGGGTCTCTTGGGAAGAGACGTTCTCTGGACGGGTCTCTGTGAAGCTGATGGCCTTAGGGAAGGCCTCTGGAACTGCCGAGACCCTTGGTGCAGCCGCTGGAACTGCCGAGGCCCTTGGTGCAGCCACTGGAACTGCTGATGCCTTGGAGGCAGCCACTGGAACTGCTGACGCCCTGGCGGCAGCCACTGGAACAACTGACGTCCTGGAGGCAGCCACTGGAACTGCTGACCCCCTGGAGGCAGCCACTGGAACTGCTGACACCCTGGAGGCAGCCACTGGAACTGCTGACGTCCTGGATGCAGCCACTGGAACCGCTGACGACCTGGACACAGTCACTGGCACAAATGTCCGAGACGCAGGAGTGGGCACGAGCGGGAGTGACGCGACTGTCTGCTTTGACAGCGTGCGTGGCGCAGGAGTCGGCGGGGCTAACCGTGCAACCGCCTTACCGGAAATTCTGTTTCTTCCGGCGGTTGATGACAATGGTCCGGCGAACGGTTTCCAAACCCATGGCTCTGATGCCCGGGACGCCCCGCGGGGAGCCAAAAGCGAACTCCAGCATTTCTAAGAGCTCCCCCACGGTTCCAGCCCTGAGCATCGGCCACAGCTGAGTTGCCCATATTAAGGCCTCACCAGTTAGGTGAAGGACCACCAATGACAACCTGTCATACTCAGAATCAAAGGTGAAAAGATTGAAACACTGCACGCACCGTTCCACGAACGGCCGACAGGAGGCAGGATCACCGTTAAAAGGGCCGAGAAAAAACGAAATATCAAAAGAACCTGCCGTCTCCATATGGGCGGATTATTCTGTAACGTACAGGGGCGAACTAAGGTGAGACGAACGCAGGTTCAAAAACAAAGGGATGATTTGATGGAAACCATGGGAGAACCGTCAGTCGCTTTCGCAAGCGCTTCGCTCGGGTTCTGTCGCTCTGCGCAGTCGCAGACCCGGTTACGCTGTTGCCGCAGTGGAGCTACGTCTGCCCAGGGTTCTATCCTCTGAAGTCCTTTTTCTTTGTTGTTTTATTTACTTTTACTGTGTTTGTATGAATATTATTTTCCTTTTTTTTAATTTTTATTTGTGTTCACCATTTTCAATGGAAATGGGTCCTAAAACCCTTTATACTTTATTTTTATTTTCACGGTTAGCCTTCATTTTAATATGGCAAACTGTAACGTACGGGGGCGAACTAAGGTGAGACGAACGCAGGTTCAAAAACAAAGGGATGATTTATTTAAAGCAACCAACAGAAAACAAATACAGCTAACCGAAAACGGGTGTACAACGAAAAAGGGCCGAAGCCGGAAAACGGCCATGGAACAAAAACGAAAACGGGTAGGCAACAAAACTAAACCGCAGAAGGGAAAACGAGTGTGAAAAGAAACAAACACGGAAGTGACTAAACAGAACGATACCTGAACTGAGGCGCGACATAACGGGCAAGGACGAACATAGGGGAGCAAGGATAGAACGCGTAGGAACGCGATAGCCAGGTAAGCAGAGAGATGAGGTGCGTAGGGACGCGAGACGAGAGGCGGCACGTAGAGACACAACCGACATAAGACAACATCAATAATCCGTGACCCGTCTCTCTCGCGGGCGCACTTTTATAAGAAGCCCCACGGCTGTGTTCAATCAGCAATCTGATCATGCTGTAGCTTCCCGATAGGTCCATGCAATGGCGTGCGCTGCCGTGGCGCGTGACACAAACCGTAACAGAAACAAACAATAATTTACATAAAACTGGAACCATAAGAAAATTTCTTTAAAAAAGACTATATCAAAAACAAAAACGAAAAATACCCAAAAAAGATTCCTTATAACAAAAACAGTCCAAAGTATCATTTATGCAAATAAAATTAAGCTTTAAAATGTCAAACAAATCATATTATCAAAGAACCTAAATAAATCCAGAAGCCTTTTTGTTTCCCGGTACTGTTTTGTTTTGCTTCCCTGTAACAAATAATAGTTGATGTGGAATACAAGTGAAACCATAGAAACTAAACTATCACACAAGAAACGAAAAATTAAACCGATAAACATTCGATATTTTATTAGGATCTATAGACGATACATTTCATGCATTTAATAATTCGTAGTAACACTGCACAAGCGCTTAAATCCCATAAATCCCTTCAGGCCTGAGCTGCTCCACGTGATAAAGAAATGTCACGCTTTAAGCAGACGGTGAAGCAGAAACTCCTTATGTTATTGTTTGGCTAACATCCTGAACATGTGTAATCTTTTCAAAGCAAATCTGAATCTTTTCCGTATCAGAAAATAAAGAAAATAAAGGAGATAACGGAGTGACCTTGATGCATGGGTGCATGACTGCTTATAATTTCAGTACTCGGAGCATAATGTTTAAATCCCCTGGCACATTCGTCCCGCTCCTTACAGAGAGTGAAAACTGCGGGCTCTAAACAGACCAGAGGCATCGGGTTTGTCCTGAATAAAGGATTGGCACTTGTTTTGAGCGTAATATGCATAATGCTGGCTGCAGGCATGACCACAAGCCTTTTAGTGCTGGATGAATGGAATCCGAGTTCATTTGTAATCCATTTGCATGTTTTGTAAAGAAATGCTGCTTTCCGGTGTAGCCCGAGCTAACGTTTAGGTTTTAATGACGTTGTGTTCCTGTCTGAAGCCTTAATTAAATCCAAAGTTATCGCGCTCTCATAACTGTTCATAAAAAATTTGTACAAAACTTTTTTATGATGCCTCATCGTAATAAGCAACCCATAATTCACACGGTTTAACTCTACTTTTCCTGGGCAGTGTTGTGGGGCTTATCTTTGCAGAACATGGCACCATAAGCATTCTCTAGAAAGAATGCCAGTACATCGCAGGGCAGGGTAGAGTAGGGTAGGGCTCCCTGTTGCAGTGCCTGGGAGATTTGTTGAACAGAGGCGGGATACAAATCAGAGAGTTTCCGCATTGGGAGCCAGTGTTCTACCGACTGTGACACTCTGGTTTGTGTGTCTGACCCCGTTGGGTCCACAGGGTATGATACGGTCTCATGCTTAAGGTCAAGGCCGGTGCTTCACCTGTACCACTGGGCAAAAGATTCTGGTTCATCTATGTCTTTGTCTGAGAGTACCAATTTCCCATCAGTGCCCATTTGTCTGTATTCAGTGCCCATTGTTGTTTCCCTGGTATACAGTGGTGCTTGAAAGTTTGTGAACCCTTTAGAATTTTCTATATTTCTGCATAAATTTGACCTAAAACAGCATCAGATTTTCACACCTAAAAGTAGATTAAAAAGAACCCAGTTAAACAAATGGGACAAAAATATTATACTTGGTCATTTATTTCTTGAGGAAAATAATCCAATATTACATATTAGTGCGTGGCAAAAGTATGTGAACCTTTGATTTCAGTATCTGTTGTGACCCCCTGTACAGCAATAACTGCATCTAAACGTTTCCTGTAACTGTTGATCAGTCCTGCACACCAGCTTGGAGGAATTTTAGCCCAATCCTACATACAGAACAGCTTCAACTATGGGATGTTGGTGGGTTTCCTCACATTAACTGCTCTCTTCAGGTCCTTCCATAACATTTCGATTGGATTAAGGTCAGGACATTGACTTGGCCATTCCAAAACATTAACTTTATTCTTCTTTAACCATTCTTTGGGATAACGACTTATGACGTGTGCTTAGGGTCATTGTCTTGCTGCATGACCCACCTTCTCTTCAGATTCAGTTCATGGAAAAATGTCCTGACATTTTCCTTTAGAATTCTTTGATATAATTCAGAATTCAATGTTCCATTAATGATTGCATGCTGGACCAGATGCAGCAAAACAGGCCAAAACCATGATACTACCACCACCATGTTTCACAGATAGGATAAGTTTCTTATGCTGGACTGCAGTGTTTTCCTTTCTCTAAACATAACGCTTTTCTTTTAAACCAAAAAATTCTATTTTGGTTCACAAAACATCTTCCAATAGCCTTCTGACTTGTCCACGTGATTTTTAGCAAATTGCAGATGGGCAGCAATGTTCTTTTTGGAGAGCAGTGGCTTTCTCCTTGCAACCCTGCCATGCACACCATTGTTGTTCAGTGTTCTTCTGATGGTGGACTCATGAACAGTAACATTAGTCAATGTGAGAGAGGCCTTCAGTTGCTTAGAAGTTACCCTGGGGTCCTTTGTGACCTCGCCAACTATTACACACATTGCTCTTGGAGTGATCTTTGTTGGTCGACCACTCCTGGAAAGGGTAGCAATGGTCTTGAATTGTACACAGTCTGTCTGACTGTGGATTGGTGGAGTCCAAACTCTTTAGAGATTGTTTTGTAACCTTTTCCAGCCTGATGAGCATGAACAACTTTTTCTCTGAGGTCCTCAGAAATCTCCTAATCCTAGAGGTTCACATACTTTTTCCGCTCACTAATATGTAATATTGGATCATTTTTCTCATTAAATAAATGATCAACTAGAATATTTTTGTGTCATTTGTTGAACTGGGTTCTCTTTATCTACTTTTAGGATTTGTGTGAAAATCTGATGATGTTTAGGTCATATTTATGCAGAAATATAGAAAATTGTAAAAGGTTCACAAACTTTCAAGCACCACTGTATTGCTCCTGTGCCAGCTTCCATCTCATCTGTGTCTGTGTTCTGCCTCGTCCTGAGCTTCTACCTTCCTTGAGGTTCATCAAGTCTAGGGGTGCCCCCACATGCCAGATTAACAAACACAATTCTGCAACTTTTAATAAACCATTAGCCTGTCCTTTAGTGCAAAGAATCTCCAAAATCCCCAAATAGAAAGCTTGAAATGAAACTAAGTTAACACATAAATTCACCGATCATGAACGGTGGCACATGCAGAGCCCTTTTGAATGGTTTTGGTCTCGGGCACGCTACAAGCTGCTCTCTTCACTTTTCCTGTAACAAAGCTGAGATGAGAGCCTGGCTCTTTCAGAGCAAGCTGGAAATAGGCTCATTGAAAGTAAGCACAGAGGAACACCAAGAGGTCGCCCCTTCATGTTGAGGCGGGATGGAAAAAGGGAAAAGTTAATCACCTGGCCAGCTCCTGCTGTTTAGCCCTCTCATGGCTTCACACACAGATAACCCGGAATCTTTCTTCACGAATAAGGTCTGGAGGTGCCATTGTGGAACAGAAAGAGCGGCGAATAAGAGAAACACCTACGCTGGATTATACCTGGACTGAAGTGGTCAAATGGGAAATATCTTGAGGAACCAGATGGACACAGCACTGTGTTGGTTTGGCTGACCATGTCACTGACCACTAAGATAATGGCACAAGTTTAACCCTTAATCGTGGCTCATTACGCTAACGCAAAAAAAAATAATGCTGGGTGGTTGCTGCTTTTCGGGGAATATATTGCAGTGTAAACATTTGCATAATGCCGTATCCGCATCTCCGCACATTCAGGTCCTGCTAAACGTCCACTAGTGTGTTCCAGTCTAACATTCTGTTCTTCCTCGTCTACTTTTTCTTTGTGTAGAAGCTTCCCCGGTGCTTTACTTCACGCTTTGCTCTTCCCCTGCAGCGTCCCCCTGGTCAAGTGTGCTTCAGGCATCAAGGACGTGCTCTGACTACAGCTATGCAAACAGCTAACACAACAGAGCCCAGAGTTTGGAAAAAGAGTCTTGCAGTTTACTCCTTTCCACATGCACTAGAATTTCAGCTCATGTTTGGTCCTATGCATCGCCTCCATATGGAGTCTTTAGCAAACGTTTAAGTGCTGATGATTAAATATCATATTTTGCAGCTTAAATGTAAAGAATTTGAGAAGTTGTATGCAAGGAATCACTGGTATCAGTTAGCAAAAGCATCTGGAACATCTACACAAGATCAATGCATCTGCAAGTGATATTTGCCAGGACGATGCAAATATGCTTCAACTTGTTTCATCCTGTGTATTTTTCTTTGCCTTTTGAGCCTTTTTGACATCCATAGCAAGCTGTCTGTCTGTTTCACACCAAAAGAGTGAATCTCTGTCCTGGAGGTCTTCTTCACCCTTGTGCCTCGTTTATCTATTATGTTTTGTGCTTCTATTGCGCTTCTCAGTTGTATTTTGTGTTTAGCTTTGTGTTTAACAGTTTGTGTTTTGCTATGTGTTAAACCCATTTTTGTGAGCTGTACTTGTAGTTTTGTTCTTTAATCCTAAATATGGTATTATCCAAAACATTTGCACTCCCAAAGATCCACTGACAAGGTCTGAGATTTTATGTCAGGTACCTGAAAGTTGAATATGCACTCTGCGATACTCAACAAGGACAGATCAATCAGAAGCTCTGTCAGTTTTCCTCTGTAGATTTTCTGACTCTGTTTCAGAGCAGGTACAAAACAACAGGCTTGGACTGGAATAAATCAGCCTAAGTGTTTGTCACTGGCCTGTATTTATATTCCATCCATAAACGTGTCCTTTAAATAAGCCAAAAAATATTATCCTGCAGAAACAGGGTGTGCCATTACAGGCGCCATCCATTAATTTCCACCAAGCGAGGCTTATCCTGGGCTTGGAGTAGTGAGATGACCTTTTCCTTGTTCAAGGTAAGCCGAGCTGTGTGATACAGACAAATGAGACATAGGAGAGCATGGAAAAGAGGCGAGCATGAGAAAAGAGAATGGGGAAAGTCTACAAATGAGGGGACATGATTAATAGCGCTGCATCTTCTTGACATCTTCAAGTCCAAAAGAAAGAGGTACCAGTTTATGAGATACGTCTTCCTTCCGAGGTACACTGGCTTAATTATTATTATACTATGATATACAGTGGTGCTTGAAAGTTTGTGAACCCTTTAGAATTTTCTCTACTTCTGTATAAATATGATCTAAAACCTCAACAAATTTTCCATACAAATCCTAAAAGCAGGTAAAGAGAACCCAGTTAAACAAATGAGACAAAAATATTACACTTGGTCATTTATTTATTGAGAAAAATGATCCAATATTACATATTAGTGAGTGGCAAAAGTATGTGAACTTTTGCTGTCAGTATCTGGTGTGACCCCCCTGTGCAACAATAACTGCAACTAAATGTTTCTGGTAACTGTTAATCATTAGTGCACACCAGCTTGGAAGAATTTTAGCCCATTCCTTCATACAGAACAGCTTCAACTCAGGGATGTTGGTGAGTTTCCTCACATTAACTGCTCACTTCAGATCCTTCCACAACATATCATGTCATGATACACTTCCGCAAACACGTGTTGTGAAGAGCTAACTATGATAGATCCCTGTTCTTTAAATAAAACAGGGTGCCCACTCACACCTGATTGTCATTCCATTGATTGAAAACACCTGACTCTAATTTCACCTTCAAATTAACTGCTAATCCTAGAGGTTCACATACTTCCACTTCCACTAATGGTTCACATACTTTTGCCATTCACTAATATGTAGTATTGGATCATTTTCCTCAATAAATAAATTACAAAGTATAATATTTTTGTCTCATTTGTTTAACTGGCTTTTCTTTATGTACTTTTAGGACATGTGTGAAAATCTGATGATGTTTTAGGTCATATTTATGCAGATATATAGAAAATTGTAAAGGGTTCACAAACTTTCAAGCACCACTGTATTACACACTCACGGGACACTTTAGGTACACATTAGGTACACATTAGGTACACCTTGCTAGCACCTTGTTTTGCCTGTTTTCCTTAATTCTTAGTGGCATCAATTCAACAAGGTCCTGGAATCATTCCTCAGAGATTTTGATCCCAAAAATGTTCTATTGGATTTGAGTGCAGTCAACTCCTAGTACCCTGCTCCTGTAGCCCATCTGATGTCTTTCTATTAGCTTTCTATCACCCAGAGAACTGCCCTCTCTTTATCGGACGACTCTCCGTAAACCCTAAACCCGCTGTGTGTGGAAATCCCAGTAGATCAGCACTTTCTGAAATACCCATACTAAATATTTCAGTTTGCTGAAACTTGAATTTCAGCAGCTCCTCTTGATCATGTCCGTGCCTACTGTTATCGTGTGATTTTCTGCTTGGATATCTATGGTATCAAGCCATTAATAAAGTAGAAAGTTCTCATTTATGTTCAAGGCGAGTCTGAGAGCATTTATTCAGAGATCAGATTTTTTTGTTTGAGAGAGTCCTCTGTTACCTATTAGTCGCATTAGCCTTGTAGCTTTCACACAACAGTAGCAAACAGACATCAGTCATGTTGCGGCTGATCAGGCGCATTTGCGTCTGTGTAAATGAGATTTTCCAGCAAAACCTTCCAGTGAATAAAAAGATATAATTTAAATTGTTGCACTTCACAGGAAAGCTGAATCAAAAGGCAATGCATTTTCTTCTTCGCTAACACCACCTACCATGAAAGGATGAGTCACCGTTTCATTACCGCTGTCTAGACAGACTAGTTGAATAGTCCAACTTTTAAAAAAGCACAGCTAGTAGCTTTGTAAACTCCACAAAGCCCTGGGGTCAGAGTTTAGACAGAAGCATAAATCCAGCTCCTGCCTTTCCACTTCCTCTCATTCACGGATTGCTGAGCGCTCGTCTCGAGCCGGCTCCTGAGTCATTACCATCTGCTAAATACGGCCTTGACTGTCCAGTTATTACATTAGAACCACGCCGTCGTCTCAACTGGCTCAATAAATCAAAGCGGTCTCCGTGTCTCCTCAAGCATTTATAATTTGTTATTTTCTGCAGGTTAGAGGCGCGACCCTGATACCCGCTGCCTGAACTGTGGAGATGAATCTGTTTATTGATGAAGCAAAAAGTTTCCCTCAATCTGTTAGTAAGTGTCGTAACACTGCATGGTCTAGTGACAACAAATGAAAACCAGCCTAGTACTTTTGAAACACGTCAGCAACAACGTCAATTACTTGCGTCACCATCCGAAAAAAGTGTGACTTAAATGCTCATGTGTGATACGCCAACCTCTAGCTTTCAAATTGTTCTGTGGATCCACGGAAAAACTTTATTAGTTCACCTAAATGCACAAAAAATGTTGTGCCAAACCCACACAGTGCTGTGTCCGTCTGGTTCCTCGAGATATTTCCCGTTAGACCACTTCAGTCCACTACCCGTCCAGGTGTGACTCAGATACGACGAATGGACGGTGGAGCGTGGCCGTTACATTCCAGCATTTTCCATCTCAAAGTGTGTGTGTGTTGTGTGTTGTGTGTGCACTCCACTCAGATCTCGTTGGAAAGTAAAGATCACCTGCTCAATCAAAAATTCGTTCACGTTCTTTTTTCAAGGGAACGATTCATTACTGTTCCACTAAAGTTCACGGCTGTTTACAGCTGGATCGCATTAAAAGCTCTGCATTTTTGGAGAAAACCAACCCAGGATGAGATGTCTATGATATTTAGTAACGCAAAACGGACATGACAGCTCAGACAGCCTATTAAAATCCAACCTCTCTGTGCATAGAGACCTTGTTTAAAAAGAAAGTGTTATTATCTTTAAAAGTTGCCTTAAAACAACAAGAGCATCGTGCTTTAGTTGGAGAGATGGGACGGATTAAGGATGAATCAGAAACGGTTGTGGTCGAAGCACAAAAACCCTGTACTTGAGTTAAAGTAGAGATTTTACCCAAGGTAAAATAAAATACACTCACTGTCAAAGAATAGCGCACCAACAGGAGTTGTTAGAATCAAATGAAGTGATTACAATATTAGTGCGAAAGAAGAAGTTTATTTCGGAAAACTGAACAACTGAAAGGAAAATGTCAGAGAAGGATATGGTGCAAGAATTTAGGAACCAAGCAGGAACAAAAGGTTCTTGTCAGATGACTTTATGTTACCAGTTTGATAAATATCTCAGCTTTAATTCTGTGTGTAACTGTTTGATAAATGGGGTGTGTTTCGGAAGGGCGTTTCTACTCCAGAGGATGGTCCGAATCCCACGGAGACGAAACAAATGAACGCTGAGACGATTAGGACTGAACCAGACACACTTTTATCAACGACGATATGACACATTCTGCTCTAACGTTCATTCTACTCTTGTGTTCAATCTGCCCAATGTTTAGTGACTCACTGCGTTTAACAGTCATTATATAATTTACTTAGTGACCATATGACTGTATAATAACATCATAATAAACCTTTATTCCCTTAACTCCAGTGGCTGTATTAAAAATCCTCAGAACCCCCGTTCGTATGATTGCTTTCTCACCACGGAGCAAGCATGTTCCCAATCATTTACTTAATCTAAAAGCAATCAGATTCCTGTCCGTCTCCATCTCTCACAGCTGGAAGGCCGAACATGTTCGAACCTGTTGTTTTGTCCCATGTCCCCGCATGCAGTCGATACTAATGTGACTAGCAGTGCAGCGTCACGGCTGCATCGATTCCTGTCCTGCAGGAGTGAAAAGCGAATCCACGCCGAATCTGCTTTGTGTGAAAGCAGCGAAAAGACAACAATAACACGAAAAATAAGTCCATTTCAGGCGTCACTCCACATTCTGAGACTTGAGAAGCAGCACTAATATGTCAGGTTGGTTCCTGCCTTACACCCTGTACTGCCGTTTGGGCCTTGGTTCTGTGTAACCCTAAACTGGATTAAGTAAATATGAGCCTGAACCAAAAAATCTTACTTTAGTGAGTGACACATAAAAATGAAAGATTACTATATACTATAATTTTCTGTAATTAATAATAGTACAATGTATACCACATTTTTTTTGTGTACTTTTTTTTCCTTTTAAAAAAATTTTTTATTCTTCTTTTTCAAGTTTCTACATTCTCAATATTTTTGCATTGTTCTTTCTCCATATATAAATTATGACACTATTTTAAATAGACTATTGTTTAAATACTATATGTAATAATGAATTTAATGTAATTGTATTATTAAAAACAGTTTTTTTTCAATTATGTTATTTTTAGTTATAGTATTTTATTAAATTGCTCTCTTTAGTTTTATATTTTATTTTGCACTCTTCTATATATTCCTTTTTATATTTCAATGTAAAAAGTATTTTTAAAATAAATAATTATTATTTTTAATACATAATAAATACATTTTAAAAATAATATTTACATTTATATATTTATATTTATTTCTAAATATACATTTATATATTATAAATTGACATATTTTTATAATTTAAATACATTATAAATATATTTTATCATAGATTACAATGTTTTAATATCTAGTGTTGTGCAACCTGTTTTAAATGTTAATTAATATTATAATAAATATTGTAAAATAAATATTAAATAAATTATAATTAATAAATATGTAAAATCAATTGAATTTTATCTTAGTTTTCCTTAGATTATATAATTAATTATTATTATATTTGATCTATTTATTACTGATGTATTTTCATTGGTTATCCTATACTTCACACATTATTATTACATATAATTTTTTTATTGTCTTTTTTTCTATTTTATCTCATTATTGAGATAATAAAAGTCATCCTGTCTGTTGTCATAATGACGTAAATATTGTGTTTTCTGCTTGCTCTCTGTCACTTGTTGCTCCTCTTTGCTGGTGATCGCCGGTCTGTATTCTGTACTCCTCTCCTCACAGTGTCGTGTTTCGAGGAGGTAGGTCATACCAGATCGATGAGAGGTCGCTCTGTGATGGATGAGACGGCATTTAACTAATTTCTCCTGCAGACAGATTACTCTGCTTTGCTCTGAGTGTGAATGATCATCTTCTCCTGCATCGCTTTGGTTCTTCTGCATTTGTTCTCACCATTGTGTTTGCGTAGATGAGTTTGGGGTGAATGAAACATGCAGGAACAAGGTAGCAACGTTTCAATAACATGTAATGGACATAAGGTTCAGCTGTCCGGATATTCAACACAGCGGTCATTTTAAGAGCGAGTTAAACGTAGCGATCACGGTACTGTAAAATTGTGTTTTATTCAAACTAAACCTCTCACACCTGTGTGGTTTCTGCATGAACTGGCAACAGAAGCTGTAGGATGTAAGTGAAGAAGCAGCATTTGGTGAACTCACTTTGATATTGCTGTCTCACTCTGCTTGGATTGGTTTTAATAGCCATGAAATGGAAAATCTCACACCTGGCTGCAGAAATGCTCTGACCTCACGGGACAGGAAAAGGAATCGATAAAGAGAGAGAGAGAGAAACAGAAAGAGAGAGAAAGAGAGAGAGGGCTGATAGCAATTAGGTCAAACTGACACATGCAGCTTTGCAGGCCTCTTCTGCTCAGATGAGCTTATTAGAAGTTAATTAATCACGTCCATCGATTCATGTCACTGCTCTTAAGAAGAGGGAGGGGGAACGATCAGATTCAGCTGGTATGGCCATCCAGGGGCAGCTGTGCCATCCTCCAAAATCCCGAGCAGCGTAAACCATGTGTGAAGTAACACAAAGCAAACACTGTAACTCCAGGACCTGTGAAGTACTTAACTTTAAATAACTTTTAAAAACAGAAGGTAGATATTGCATTAATAATAATAAGTTTTGATTGAGATTGATTATTAGGATCTATATGCATTATAATAATACTAACAACAACAACAACAACAACAACAAGAGTAATTAATTTTAATTTTATAAATTTACATTCTTTAATATACATTTGTTTATGAAAATTATTTTTTTATTTAGATATATATTTGTTTCAACCAATTCGTTTATTTTTTATTTAAATTAATTCTTTATGGTAGTCGACACTATTTTACAGTCTTGCTTTATGTTTAATTTTCATTTGTGCTGTGAAACATTTTTTTAATATTTAAAATTATATTAAAATAATATTAAAATGATCAAATCTTTAAAATAATATTTAAAACATTTAAAATAAATTAGAAATAAAAAATACATAAAATTCTTTATATATACAGTAAATAATAAAAACTGATTCTAATACATTTATTTATGAACATAATTTATTGTGTTATTTACAAAAATTTCTTTCAATCAATTAGTTTTTCTTTATTATTTAATTTTTGAAAAATATTTAAAAATAAATTATAAATAATAAATATGTAAAATCCTATAGAAATAGATCTAAAATATATACAATTTATCACACATTTATTTATGAACATTATTTATTTAGTATATTTTATGTATTTGTTTCAATCAATTAGTTTTTTTTTTTTAATTTAAATTACTTTCAAAAAAATATTTTTTATTTTATTGTAGCTGATACTGTTTCACGGTTGTCACGGATCACCTCAAACTTGGGCTTGTTACGCCCCTCCTCGCCTTCAGGGGGCGATCCGGACCTTCCGTTTGCGGTGCTCCGCCGGACAGTGGAGCACTAGAGGAAGGAGCTAGGGTGAATTAACTACCCTCAGCTGTGAAAAACGGTATATAAGCCCGACCCTAGCCCATGGACATTGTGGGGAATTATGCTTATTCATATACTTTATGTGCACGTTTGGTTTGGCGGTATCTACCACTTTCGGTGACTCTTGTTTGCTCGCGTGGTTATGCTGGATTACTCATCTTTGCCCGTGTGTCGCGAAGGATCGTTAGGTTCACTCGTCTTTGCCCGCGTGTCGTGGAGGAGTTCTCATCTTGGCTTTGATCACTTTGGACCTTACGTGTTGTGGTAAGCCTGCTTTTGTTTTAGCCACAGTCCATTTGTTTATGTTGGCTTTCGATTGGTTAATAAATCCCGTTATTGTTTACTGTCGACCTGCGCTCGTCTCCTTACCTCCCTATACACATAGTCGTGACAGAATTCCCCACCCACCATGGAGACAGCAGGTTACCGCGCTAATAATTTCCTTCGAGATAAATAAAGTATCTATCTATCTATCTATCTATCTACCCCGGTTCAGTTAGTCTTGGTTGATCTGCCGGAAAAATTTGATGGGAACCCCTGTCATTGTAAAGAATTTTTCCAGCAGGTATTTGTGAACTGGCACCTTACAGGCGAAGCGCTTGACTGGGAAGTTGCGAACTGGTCCCAGTTGGTGTTGGGAACCTGCGACCATTTATCGAGCTGTGGGAGAGGTTTGGTCTCCGTGCTAGTGGTAAGCAGAAGTCCACCAGTCTGCCAATTATGCCTGCCTTTGTCTGTAATATGCAGAATCCCCAGCTTACCAGCAGCCGGAAGGTACTGGTCAAGCACCAGTGAGCTGAGCATGTTAGCTTCGTATCTAAGCACGCCGCGCCTGTTAGCTCTATAGATGAGCCATTAGCGCCCCGTAGCTCGGTACTATGCTAGCTCCATATTTGAGCATGCTAGCTTTGTATTTGAGCACACTAGCTCTGTATCTGAGCACGCCATGCCTCTTAGCTCCATAGATGAGCTGTTAGCGCCACGTAGCTCAGTACTTGAGCTGTTAGCACTGACTAGCTCTGTATCTAAACAGGTCAGTACAGAGGTCCGACGCGCCGCTTGGCTCCGTATCTGAGCCCACCATGGCCTTTAGTTTCATGCGCCATTAGCGTTGTATAGCTCCGTACCCGAGCACTCCGCGCCCTCTAGTTTTGTACCTGAGCCCCTCGTTCAACTTACTTACTCTTAGTTCATGAGTACCTGATCACAATAGCTCTGTACCTGAGTTTGAAGGGCCATTTGTTTCCGTGTCTAAGCATGTTGTGTCCCGTAGCTCTGTACCCAAGCAGGACATGCCACCTAGCTCCGTATCGGTATCCGCTTAGCTTTGCATCTAAGCCTTTAGTGCCGTTTGACCCGGTGTCTGAGCACGATGCTCCAACCAGTTTCTTATTAGAACCTGTTGTGCCGACTCCTGCAACAGGGACATTTGCACCGAGGACGTCAGCACCCGTGCCAGCGGCGAGGACGTCAGCGCCTGTGAAAGCACAGAGGTCGTCAGAGCTCGTGCCAGCACTGAGAACGTCAGCGTATATACAGTGGTGCTTGAAAGTTTGTGAACACTTTAGGATTTTCTTTATTTCTGCATAAATATGACCTAAAACATCATGAGATTTTCACACAAGTACTAAAAGTAGATAAAGAGAACCCAGTTCAACAAATGACACAAAAATATTATACTTGGTCATTTATTTATTGGGGAAAATGATCCAATACTACATATTAGTGAGTGGCAAAAGTATGTGAACCTTTGCTTTAAAGATCTGGTGTGACCCCCCCTGTGCAGACATAACTGCAACTAAAAATTTCCTGTAACTGTTGATCAGTCCTGAGCACAGGCTTGGAGGAATTTTAGCCCATTAGTCCGTACAGAAGAACTTCTACTCTGGGATGTTGGTGGGTTTCCTCATTAACTGCTCGCTTCAGGCCCTTCCACAACATTTCGATTGGATTAAGATCAGGACTTTGACTTGGCCATTCCAAAACATAAACTTTATACTTCCTTAACCATTCTTTGGTAGAATGACTTGTGTGTGTAGGGTCGTTGTCTTGCTGCATGACCTACATTCTCTTGAAATTCAGCTCATGGACAGATGTCCTGACATTTTCCTTCAGAATTCTCTGATATAATTCAGAATTCATTGTTCCATCAATGATGGCAAGCCGTCCTGGCCCAGCTGCAGTAAAACAGGCCCAAACTATGACACTACCACCACCATGTTTCACAGATTCTTATGGTTCTTAAGGTTCTTATGCTGGAATGCAGTGTTTTCCTTTCTTAAAATATAACGCCTTTCTCTTAAACCAAAAAGTTCTATTTTGGTCTCATTCATCCACAAAACATTCTTCCAATAGCCTTCTGGCTTGTCCACGTGATATTTAGCAAACTGCAGATGGGCAGCATTGTTCTTTTTGGAGAGCAGTGGCTTTCTCATTGCAACCCTGCCATGCACACCATTGTTGTTCAGTGTTCTTCTGATGGTGGACTCATGAACATTAACATTAGCCAACGTGAGAGAGGCCTTCAGTTGCTTAGAAGTTACCCTGGGGTCCTTTGTGACCTCGGCAACAATTACGTGCCTTGCTCTTGGAGTGATCTTTGTTGGTTGACCACTCCTGGGGAGGGTAATAATGATCTTGAATTTCCTCCATTTGTACACTATCTGTCTGACTGTGGATCAGTGGAGTCCAAACTCTTTAGAGCTCTGTAACCTTTTCCAGCCTGATGAGCATCAACAACTCTTTTTCTGAGGTCCTCAGAAATCTCCTGTTCGTGCTATGATACACTTTGAGTGTGAGAGCAGACTTTGATCCCTGTTCTTTAAATAAAACAGGGTGCGCACTCACATATGATTGTCTTCCCATTGGTTGAAAACACCTGACTCTTATTTCACCTTCAAATGAAATGCAAATCCTAGAGGTTCACATACTTTTGCCACTCACTAATATGTAATTTTGGATCATTTTCCTCAATAAATAAATGACCAAGTATAATATTTTTGTCTCATTTTTTTAACTGGGTTCTCCTTATCTGATTTTACTACTTATGTGAAAATCTGATGTTGTTTTAGGTCATATTTATTCAGAAATATATAAAATTCTAAAGGGTTCACAAACTTTTAAGCACCACCGTATATATATTGTGTGTGTATATATATATCATCATCATTTTCCTGGTGCTAGCCCGCTGAATGTGGGGTCCGCCCACTGCCACTCGATGCGACCGAGAATACTCCATCTGTCACCAGAGACCACATTCAAACCAGGCCAATTTAGTGTAATCATTTAACCTAAGTTGCATGTCTTTGGACTGTGGGAGGAAACCGGAGTACCTGGCGTGCATGCAGACTCCACACAGAAAGGACCCAGGCCGCTCCACCCTGGGATTGAACCCATTGCTGTGAGGCGGCTACCCACCGAGCCACCGTGCCACCCATATATGTATATATATATATATATATATATATATATGTATACACGTATATGTATATATATATATATATATATATATATATATATATATATATATATTGACATTATTGAACATTATTATCATCGTTATAAGTTTATTAAATGTTTGACAGGGATGGTTTCTGAGAGTTGAGTCTTTATTTTTTTCTCTATCTTGGGTATCATAAAGTTTCTTTATGTGAGACACAGTTGAGCAGTACCGCGGTTTTTATTCGTGCCCTTGCCGAACATGCATTGTGAGCGTATGTATTTTTGGGTGCCGTCCCCTCTCTGTGTGGAAGTGCATCCTCCGTGGTCAGGTGAGGGAGAGCCTTTGGTCAAGATGATGAAGGTGTTTAATATTGGAAATGCACAGGAGGGCACTGAACTGTGAAATATGTTTGTGTCCCATTTCGCCCCAAATGCCAGTGAGCCTGGCCGCTAGTTCATCATCACACCAGCTCACAATCGCCTCGGAAATGTAATGCTTCATCATTTCTAATATTAGTACGGGGTGTTGTATTTTTCTTGTTGCTTTCTGTTACTGTTTTGGCACGGACCAGCAGGTCTTCACATGACATCACAGGATTTTGGACCTAATGCCATCACTGTGTGTGTGTGTGTGTGTGTGTGTGTGTGTGTGTGTGTGTGTGTGTGTGTGTGTGTGTGTGTGTGTGTGTGTGTGTGTGTGTGTATGTGTGTGTGATTGTTATATAAGTATGAGTACTGCTAGAATCAATCGATTATGTTTTGTGGTTTGTAATCTGTCTTTCAAGTACTTAAAAAGTAGCTCGAATGAGCACCAAATCCAAAAACAGAACAGAACAAATTTTCAGGTACTTCAGGAGTTTGTTTATGACTGATGGAAAAATTGAGTAGCAGGCATTCTGCAGCTTTTCTACCATTCTGACCTTAACCTACGGTCATGAGCTTTGGGTAGAAGTGAGGGTCCAATGCAGGGTTGTTAGGACCCATTGGGGGATCATACTGCACCTCACAGTGGGAGTTTTTAGGGATCCAATAGGAGGAAGTGGAATCTGTGGTTGGGAATAGACACATTCTGGACATTCATGTGGAAGTTCTGAGATTATCCCAGCATTCATGAGGTTTATAAGAGCATTATTCAGTACATGAGGATCTGGGATCCAGTCCAGACATGCCTGGGGTCAGCAGAGGGCACCAACCAGAGTGCAGAACGAGCACAATTATGCCAAATGTGAAGGAAAGGAAAAAGAAAAGAAATAGCTTCTGCTGACTCTCTAGAGCAGCTCAGGTGAGGAAAAAGGCAATGATGAGACTCAGCTTCCACCTGAGAGCATGCACGTGTGTGTGTGTGTGTGTGTGTGTGTGTGTGTGTGTGTGTGTGTGTGTGTGTGCGTGTGTGTGTGTGTGTGTGTGTGCGTGTGTGTGTGTGTGTGTGTGTGTGTGTGTGCGTGTGTGTGCGTGTGTGTGCGTGTGTGTGCGTGTGTTTGCGTCTCCAAATAGCAACATCACCTCTTCTGCTGACTCTTTTGTTTCTACCTGAACACACACAGCACAGTCGGTAATTAGCAGCGATGAAGTTTGGATTGAACTCAGTCTGTTATTGTGCATGTTTTATTTTTGCAAGAGCAAAACATACAACCCAGCAGTAATGGACCAAAAAAAAACACCATAGGAACGTGGCTACATCTGTCCTCTCATTAAATATTCCACAATTGGTTACTATCCTTATGCTGCAGTAATGAACGACCACTATCAAATTTAATAGTGGTTTTACATATAGCACAATGATCATTCAGGGCTCAAATTGAAGTAAACACTTGGGCCAACATATTTATTCACCTCCAGTCTTCTATTTTCATCATTTAGGTTACATTTGGGAAGATTAAATGCAAAAAAAATGGCGAAAATCAAAAAACGCCTTTAATTTTTGAGATTATAATTTGTGTGTGGATGCTGGTGATTGAACATTTTCCATGCTGCACATTTTCTGTTTCAGCAGGGACTTGTGAAGCTAAATCCAAAATTTGGAACAGATACAACAAAGTGTTCAAGAGTTACACAGGTTTTTATCAAGGGTCATCATTCGTCTCAAAATTTGCCACAGCCTCTAAAAATACAAATAAAAAGAAGCCTGTCACTATAAATCAAGTGGTTGCAAGTTTTTTTATGTCTTCTGTAATAGAACAAACAAATATTAGTCACAATTCAGTGTTATTTGGTTTGTAACTACAGAAATCCAGCAGGAAAGGCCTCTCCATTGTGCAGGACGCATAGAGAGAGAGGATTGACACCCCTCCCCCTCGCGCTGTGTGTGTGTGAGCGTGCTGGGGTTGGTCTCTATGTGAGCCGTAGACTCTTAGCTGTCCATTGGAACACAGCTCTGTCACTCAGCGCTCACACAGACCCAGGGATTTGCATATATGTCTAGCCATAGGCCAGCTGGTGAGGAAGGTGGGTCGTGCGGTAAACAGCTGCGCCAATACCGCTACAGGCTCTTGAATAACTAATCAACCAGGAACCCGTATACGGGCCCGCTCTGCATTAACAGGATAGGACGTCAATTAATGGAGCTGTTTGAATCATAATTTCAAATGCGATTGATCAAATAATCCCTAATCCTTTTGCAATCTGTTTATGTTTACAGAATTGTTAATCCAGATGTCTTCCTCATCATTTGAAGTCCAAGACTGGAGTCTTAATTGTCGTTGTAAGAGCCTTTTTGGTCATTTTGGTGCATCATCTAATATTCATTGTTTAAAGCAGGTGAAGCTACATGAGTCTAATGACCCATTCACGACCTGCGTATTGATTTTCTGTACATGCACTTTTCATTTCTGATTTATTCTTTCAGTCCTGAGTGTTTTGGAAATGCACATCAAGCAAACCCAATTATCAGCAGCGAGAATAAACTCTGAAGTTCACAAGCGTTATCAGCGATATCTGTAGGAACATATCTAACAAATCCGGCCTGAACGGGCTTCCACGGTGGGAGGAAAACGCCAGCTCCGCACCAAGTGATGCCTGGGCAACACAAAGCGAGACCGAGCAGGATTTCATGCAGCGACTTGCCTTGAGGCTCGTCCGCATCCTGGGGTCTGGGAAGCCAATTAAATTGGCTGTATGTCAGCATGGTGGGCAGGCCCAGGTGAGACGAGATCTCCAGCAGTCAGAGGTGATCGGGTCTGATGCCAAGATCAATCACTGTGATTAATTACATCTTCCCGGTGTTCCTCTGCGGGAGCGCTACAGAGTTCTTCCAGTGTCAGGTGCTGGTGGAGATACCGTTTGCTTTACTTCACGGTGCAAACCGGAGCGTGCAATTACATGGCGCAGTGAGCCGGAGATTTTGCATTTGCATAGACGTAGCATTTCTGCCCGCCAAGAGCCCAATTACCGGAGGCAGGCTCTCTGTGCCAGTCGCCCGCTGTCCACCTGCTTCACGCCGAAGGTAAGCGCCTAAAAGATAACGAGCGAAGAAGGGCCCTCAGAGTCTAGTCACTGTTCAAGCTGCCATGTGTGAGCTTGTTTCCTTAGAGAAAAATATGTTAACCTCACATTTCCAACCTAACAGCACCGTGCCCATTAAGGGATCTGAGATGCTCCCGGACACTCCCCAGTGGAGTTTTAGGCTGGGCACTGACCTGACAACGTCAAGGGCTCAAACGTCCAGATCTAAACAAGGAAAACTGCAGCTTGTGTGAGGCAGATGTTCATTTATCACTTCCACGATGCCATGTATGACATACCCACAATGCTAACCAGTGGCTATGAGATGGCTGTAAGAACCACTACAAACAAACAGTGACAAAACAAAGCAAAGCCACTAGTACCAAAAATCAGAAATGTAGCAGCACGGACAAAAAGCTGTGTACGCACACCGATCAGGACTGTTCTGTCATGCCCACACACATATACACACGCACACGTGCTCACACACACACACACACACACACACACACACACACACACTCACACTGAAGCACCTGGAAGCTGAAGATAAAGACCAGCTGGATTACAGACCTGGAGAATTCTCTCCTCGTTCCAATTGAAGCTCATTTTCATGACCAGAAAGCGAATCAACCACCAACCTGTGAAGCACCGAAGCAGCTTTTATGCTCCACTCATGTCTAAGTTCTGCTTTAAACGCTAAACCAATTTGCTTTGAATAAAAAACATAGAAAAGAAAGAGGATTAGACCAAGCGCAGGAACCATAAGAAGGAAGGAACATACATGGATGAACATGCAAACTATACACAGATCCTAAGCGAAGACTGTGCAGCACCAACGCTACATTATTGCATCACACCGAGGTGCATTTCAAAATGGATCGCAACAGATCGCTATGCTAGACTGTGTTGGTCTTTTACAGTGGTGCTTGAAAGTTTGTGAACCCTTTAGAATTTTCTAGATTTCTGCATAAATATGTCCTAAAACATCATCACATTTTCAAACAAGTCCTGAAAGTAGATACAGATAACCCAGTTAAACAAATGAGACAAAAATATTATATTTGGTAATTTATTTATTGAGGAAAATTATCCAATACTACATATTAGTGAGTGGCAAAAGTATGTGAATCTCAAGGATTAGCAGTTAATTTGAAGGTGAAATTAGAGTCAGGTGTTTTCAATCTATGGGAAGACAGTCAGGTGTGAGTGGGCATTCTGTCTGCTCTTCACAACATGTTTGTGGAAGTGTATCATGACACGAAGAAAGGAAATTTCTGAGGACCTCAGAAAGAGTTGTTGATGCTCATCAAGGCTGGAAAATGTTACAAAACCATCTCTAAAGAGTTTGGACTCCACCAATCCACATTGGTGTAATAGTTGGCGTGTAATAGTTGGCAAGGTCACAAAGGACCCCAGGGTAACTTCTAAGCAACTGAAGGCCCCTCTCAAATTGGCTAATGTTAATGCTCATGAGTCCACCATCAGAAGAACACTGAACAACAATGGAGTGCATGGCAGGGTTGCAAGGAGAAAGCCACTGCCCTCCAAAAAGAACATTGCTGCTTGTCTGCAGTTTGCTAAAGATCACGTGGACAAGCCAGAAGGCTATTGGAAGAATGTTTTGTGGACAGATGAGACCAAAATAGAACTTTTTGGTTTAAGAGAGAAGTGTTATGTTTGGAGAAAGGAAAACACTGCATTCCAGCATAAGAACCTTATCCCATCTGTGAAACATGGTGGTGGTAGTATCATGGTTTGGTCTGTTTTGCTGCATCTGGGCCAGCATTACCAACATTGATGGAACAATGAATTCTGAATTATAGACAGAGAATTCTAAAGGAAAATGTCAGGACATCTGTCCATGAACTGAATCTCAAGAGAAGGAGGGGCATGCAGCAAGACAACGACGGAATGTTGTGGAAGGACCTGAAGCGAGCAGTTAATGTGAGGAAACCCACCAACATCCCAGAGTTGAAGCTGTTCTGTACGGAGGACCGATCAACAGTTACCGGAAACGTTTAGTTGCAGTTATTGCTGCACAGGGGGGTCACACCAGATACTGAAAGCAAAGGTTCACATACTTTTGCCACTCACTAATATGTAATACCGGACCATTTTCCTCAACAAATAAATGACCAAGTATAATATTTTTGTCTCATTTGTTTAACAGGGTTTAATTTTTTTATCTAATTTTAGGACTTGTGTGAAATCTGATGACGTTTTAGGTCATATTTATGCAGAATTCTAAAGGGTTCACAAACTTTCAAGCACCACTGTAATTAGAAATAGCCCAGCAGGCTTTTATGTAACGTTTCTTTAAGAAGGAGAAATCTGGGAAGATGGAGAACATGCAAAATTGCACACAGTGCTACCAGAAGCAAGGCGTGACCCTGCAGCATTTAGCAGATTTCCTCATCCAGAGCGAATCACAGCCGATATGGTCTTATGTGTTCTAATTCCGAAAGGTTATGGCCGAGTGCAGTGGCATTTTCCTAATTAACTATGACTCCGTATCTTCCACAATCAATTCACCTGGTTGATCCTCAGATCAATAAATACAAGGTGATCAGATCAAAAAAGCAGCCAGGGCAAACTGTACATAATTGCTTCCCGCCTCGAAGGTGAATGAATGAAGACATGGACTCGTGCGCTGACCTTTACGATCAACTTAATGACCATGTTTTCATGATCAGAACAGCACCATGTCAAACCTTGAGGTGGATGGGCCACAACAGCCACGACCAGGGATCTACAGCTACAAACCGCTAATAAATGCAACATTATGAAGGTTTAAGCTGTGGATGTAACACACTCTGATAATCCACGCACATCATCCTGAGATTTTAATATTTCGGACATTAATATTTGGACAGAAGACATAAATAAATCAACGTCAATATAGTCCCAAACATTAAATACAAGTAATAAATATGGACCGAAATATGAGCTGAGATGTAAATGAGATAAGGAGACGTGGAGGAGGCCGTAGGAGGGCAACAACCCAGCAACAGGACCACTACCTCCACCTTTGTGCAAGGAGGAAGAGGAGGAGCACTGCCAGAGCCCTGCAAAATGACCTCCAGCAGGCCACAAATGTGCATGTGTCTGCACAAACGGTTAGAAACCGACTCGATGAGGATGTTATGAGGGCCCGACGTCCACAGATGGGGTTGTGCTCACAGCACAACACCGTGCAGGACGCTTAGCATTTGTCAGAGAACACCAGGATTGGCAAATTCGCCACTGGCACCCTGTGCTCTTCACAGATGAAAGCAGGTTCAAACTGAGCACATGTGACAGACGTGACAGAGTCTGGAGACGCCGTGGAGAGCGATCGAGCGATCTGCTGTCTGGCAAACATCCTTCCAAAGGCATGGGGGACCGGTTGGCAGTGGGTCAGTGTAAAGTAGTATGGGTCATTAATAATTAATGTTGGGGGTGTCATTTCTTTGGAGGGGGCAGCAAACAGCCTCCCATTGTGCTCGCCAGGGAGTAGGCATGGACTTTTCATTAGGTAATCGAGGATGAAGAAATCCTTCAAGACCCATTGTGAGGGACCATTTAGGGTGGGTTGCGGGGTATGGGCCTGGGGTTTCCTCCTAAATGCAGGACAATGCTAGACCTCATGTGGCTCGAGTATGTCAGCAGTTCCTGCAAGATGAAGGCATTGAAGCTATGGACTGGCCCGCCCGTTCCCCAGACCTGAATCCCAGTTGAGCACATCTGGGACATCATGTCTCGCTCCATCCACCAACGTCACGTTGCACCACAGACTGTCCAGGAGTTGATGATTTAGTCCAGGTCCGGGAGGAGATACCTCAGGAGACCATCCGCCACCTCATCAGGAGCATGCCCAGGTATTGTAGGGAGGTCATACAGGCACGTGGAGGCCACGCACACAATACTGAGCCTCATTTTGACTTGTTTTAAGGACATTACATCAAAGTTGGATCAGACTGTAGTGTGTTTTTCCACTTTTTGTGTGTGACTCCAAATCCAGGCCTCCATTGGTTAATACATTTGATTTCCATTGATGATTTTTGTGTGATTTTGTTGTCCGCACATTCAACTTTGTACAGAACAAAGTATTCAATGAGAATATTTCATTCATTCAGATCTAGGATGTTATTTGAGTGTTCCCTTTATTTTTTTGAGCAGTGTATTATTATAGTTGCATTATAATTATATTAGAAAATTATTATGTCTTGAATCTTAATATTATTAGTAGAATTATTATTAATTTATAGAATTATCAATAATTGTATGTTTTGTGTTAAATAGATTATATATAATTGCATAATTATTCCACAAAATACACTGTATATAATTATTAATAATTATGAATACTTATTTCAGTTATTATTGTTATATTATAATCATTATTACTGTATATAATCCACTTAATTAAAAAATATATAATTATTGATAATTATGTGCATTCCTAATAATATCAGTAATATATTTTGAGTTAAATGGATTATATGTAATCAATCATAAAATAATAATATTATTAAGAATTATAAAATGTATAGAATTGCTAATTGTATATTTTGTGTTAAATAGATTGTACAATAATAATAATAATAATAATATGTGCCTAATATTTAATATTAATATTATTTTCATCTTTATTATGATTAATAAAAATAATAATAATAATATACAAATATATATAATAATCATAATAATAATAATAAAATGTATGGAATTATCAATAATTATATATTTTTACTTTAAAAGATTAACATATAAACATATCATAAATAAACAGAAATCATATAATTATAAAGTATTATAAATATTATGATTATTATTATTATTATTATGATTATTATTATGATTATTATTGTTGTTGTTGTTGTTGTTGTTGTTGTGCACTGTGCTTTCTAAACTGACTCCCAGAATCCAAGAATTGGATTAATTTAAGGTATGGTGAGTGTGTGATTGACTGTATTTTGTGCATTTTTATGTTATTGAGGCCTCAAGTCCCCAATTCTGCCTCGTTCCACCTTCTAACTGGCACCATCGTCTCTTTCTCTCTTCTTGTTTTTTCTCCTCTCCTTCAGCTCTGGCTTGTTTACAAGGGTACTATGTCACAGTGTGTGTGTGTGTGTGTGTGTGTGTGTGTGTGTGTGTGTGTGTGTGTGTGTGTGTGTGTGTGTACAGCGGGTCCGCGTGAGCAGTGTGAAGGCCTCTCGGCTTGCAGGGGGGCTAAATTACCACCATTGATTGTGTGGCTTTGACATCTCGACAAAAAGCCCTGATCATTCATGGTGTTAAAAGATAATTATCAAGCTGTTTGGGTCCAGTTACAGCCGACATTATTTCTCCGGCTCACCTCATTCCCTCTCTCTCTTGGAAACCGGCGATAAATGGCGTCTCTGCTCCGCGGCTTTCGTAATCCTTGTCTTTAGGGTCACCGTCTAATAAGTGACGCCGCAATTACACAGATGATCAGTGTATGAACTGAGGGGCGTCAGAGAAGAAAATAGCTGCCATGTGACGGGAGAGCCGTTAATAATCCAGATCATTCAGAGCATGAGATCTGAATAAAACACCGAGACGTAATCGACTGACAAGAACCTGAAACCTCTCCTTAATCCTGAGAGGATGTTGAATGAGGCTGCGTGTTCAAGTCGCAAATAACGTAATTCAAACTTAAAATAACCTGGATTTAAATTAGGTGCTTTTTGTTTGACATTGTGGTTACGGAACTAACATTTTATTAAACCAGGAAACAGGAACTCCTGTATGGTGGAACGGAGACATGAACAGTTGTTCTTCCTCCTCAGGAGATTCATAGTTCCTCCAGTTTTTAACACCAGATATGGGGCGCACTCCAGAAAGCTTGAGATCACTTGCTGTAGAGCTTTTTATTATTCTAAAATAACTTACAGTGGGAAAACACTTCCTACAGGGTGAGAGATCATCTGAAACTTACCAATCTTACTATATTTTGAGACAGTGGATGCAAAACTAAGTGCAATGTATTAAAAATGTATTCATCTAAACCATCGTATTTCCCAAAGTGCATGCTAACCCCTGTATTTATTTGTTTTATCTTGATGTTAGGAGAAAGCGCTGATAATACCTCCATCTGTTTGTTCCCGGTGCAAGAGGCATGCAAATTAGGATATCTCAGGCAAGGACACCGAGAGATAACAAAGTGTCACTAAATAAATCCTCACTCCTGTGCTCGTGTGTGTGTGTGTGTGTGTGTGTGTGTGTGTGTGTGTGTGTGTGTGTGTGTGTGTGTGTGTGAGTGACCTATCCATCTAATGACTGAATGTAGGTTAATCCAGACTTTATATAAATACTTTTGGCACTCTTGGTGCTCACACCAAATGCAGACATCGTGTGTACCTTCTATTTGGCGCTAATCTTCCGGACGTCCTGTCAGGTTTCCATCTCACAAATATCAGATCATCCTCCAGCTGCAGACAACCTGTGAGGTCAGATGGGACATTATCTCAGTGCTAATGGAGGTCTGTGAGTGACGAGCAAAATAAACTGAATAGCACAGCTGCCAGATGTGGATTTGAACCCGTGTCGTGTCTCATAGAGGACGTGGATGTAAATGATCCAGTGATGGTGAAGGACAAATCCGAAACTCATTAGCAAGTCCATGTTTGAATCACTGAATCATTTGATCTTGATTAAGATTTGGCCCTCTGTCTTACACTGATTCAGTGTTTGAATTATTCAGTGATGTGATTGAATCAGTGAGTTTATTGGTCTTGACTGGGATTTGTTCCTGTCTTATTCATTAAGTATTCAATTAAGTGAATCATTCAATCATGCCTGAGATTTTAGTCAGTGACAGTGTTTGAATCAGTGATTCTCTTTGCTTTGATTGCGATTCACTTTGTTTGAATTCACAGTGTTTGAATCAAATAATTATGAGTATGAAGGAAAATGAATCATCCTTTTTCAGTGAGTGAGTGCTTGAATCAATGAATTGCTTGGATTTAAAAGATATTAATGTTACGGTTCGCCATATAAAAACAATGACGAACCGTATAAACTGAAAAGTAAGGGTTGGGACCCAAATGCAGTTAGCTCCAGATGGTATTAATGAACTGAAATTAACAAAAGAAATAAAACAATAATTTACAAAATATAAATAAATAAATAACAAAGAAAAACTGCTTGCGGCGGCTGCCAGAGATCCTACCAAGGGAAAACCAGTCCAAGGCTGCCCTCTAGCGTCGGAAAGGTAGGATCTTAGACAGTACCCCCCTCCCCCTCCAAGCGCATTCCAAGGCGCCTCTGGCTTGCCGGATACGCTCAGGGTTGAGCGACTGCCACACTAGGAGGCCCCACATGGGGGCTGAAAGGGAGCCAGGTGCCTCTGAGCACAGAAACCGCCCTCACCGACTCAAGGGCTGAACTGAATGCTGGCGGCTTAGGAGCGAAGCTCAGCGGCTCAGAGGCAGAGCTCGACGGCTGAGGGACGGAGCTCAAATGGCTCAGGGACGGAGCTCGATGGTTCAGTGGCGGAGCTCGGTGCTGGCGGCTCAGGAGCGAAGCTCGGCCCAGCAAGACCCGCGAAAAAGGTGGGTGTGAGGCGTCTGGCTGGGCAGATGAAAGAGCACCGCCGCGGCAGCAACAGTGGCACAGGGACGACCATGGAGCTTAACTGCTCAGGTTCGGAACTAGGGGGCGCAGAGTGCTCAAATATTGAGCTTGCGGGCAAGGCGAGCTCTTGTACGAGGCTAGGTGGCGCTAAATGCCCAGGCATGGAGCTTTCCTGCTCAGATGTGGGGCCAACGGACACGGCTAGCCCAGTTACAGAGCTAGGGAGCGCTACATGCTCAATCACAGGGTCAAACTGCCCAGGTGCAGAGCTTACGAGCGCGGCGAGCCCAGGTTCAGAACTAGGGAGTGCCAAGTGCTCAGCTTCAGTGCTTACGAGCACGGCGATCTCTTGAACGAGGCTAGGCAGCTCTAAATGCCCAGGCATGGAGCTTTCGTGCTCAGATGCAGGGCCAACGGGCTCATCGAACCCAGGTTCAGAGCTAGGGGGCGCTAAATGCTCAATTTTAGAGCTTACGGGTGTGGCGTGCTCTTGAACGGGGCTAGGCGGTGCTAAATACCCCAGCATGGAGCTTACTTGCTCAGACGCGGGGCTTGCAGGCATGGCGAACTCTCGTACAGGTCTACAGGGGATTGAGTGTTCTAAAATGACACTCCCCTGGACCTCCCTCTCCGGCACGGGGATTCGCTCTATGGGGTTGTACATATCGAGCGGCTCCTCAGGCCAGACAAAAATAAAAGCAATACGCTTCCCTTACCCTAAATCTACTTCCCTGTTACACACTTTATCTCACACCTCCCGGCACTACGGGAACTGAACCTCTTAGCGGGTCCAGTCTGTCCTCTGTCCCTCAACTGGAGGCGGGTGAGGTCTCAAAACACACAGCAGATAGGGCGATCACTTAAAGAAGCCGTAACAGCGATCGCAGGGCACAAGCGGTGTGTGGATCTCAATGGCGCGACACCTACTACGACTGTTGCGTGTTCCGCCTCAATCAGGCCGCTTACCGACAGGCGTGCCTGATTGCGGCTGCTGCCAGAGATCCTACCAAGGGAAAACCAGTCCAAGGCTGCCCTCTAGAGTCGGAAAGGTAGGATCTCTGACAATTAAATCATTTTTTGTTGGGGGAATCATTGTTTAAGTCAGTGAATCACTTAGCTATGACTGAGATTAATTTATCTATTGTTCAGTGAGTCAGTGCTTGAATCACTGAATCATTTGGCTATAAAAGCGATTCAATCCTTGTTTCTGGGTGAGTCAGTAATTGCCTCATTGAATCCCATGCTATGATCAAAATTCGATCTTCATTTCTCAGCCAGTGTTTGAATCAGTGAATCAATTGGCTATGCCCGAGAGTCAATCCTCTTTTGTTCAGTGAGTCTGTGTTCAAATCAGTGAATCTTTTGACTTCAACACTGATCTGTTGTTCACTGAATCAGTGTTTGATTCAGTAAATCACTTTCGATATGAAGATTCAGTCTTTGTTTTTGAAGTGAGTCAGTGTTTCAATCAACGAATCACTTGACTATGATCAAGACTTTTGCTTGTGAACCAGATTTATTTCCTTCTTGTTCAGTGAGTCGGTATTTGAATCAGTGAGGTCAGATGAGCACAGTGAGGAAGTATGCTCACCTTGGCTTGGTAGATGCTGCATGTAGAAGACATGTACATCTTCAGACACCGAAGTTCCACAAGAAAATGGCTTGTGCGACATGGAGTTCCAGCATGCACATGTTCTACTTATTTATCAGCATTCCTCACTACTATATACCTCACAAATTTGTTTATACGGTAGCTTTATTTTGTGACTGGATGTCCAAAACAACAAAATGCAGCACATTTCTGCAAACAATCGATTCAGTTCATCTCCATATGATTATGGTTGATGCTGACCTCCGCTCAGTCTAGAAGCAACAAAAACCCAAATCCGATTTCCATTTGTGAATGTATTAACTCGGCTTTACAGTTGACACTCCGAGCGTAAACATCCTGGGGCAAAATAAAGTTCACAATTGTCGATTTCTTCAGAACAGCACTGTGCACGGCATGCGCCAGAGTTGCAGGTCTGCTCGGCGTTCAGTGAAGCGCTAACAGAAATTACATTTATCAACTTCTGCAAGTTTAATGAACCAAAGTCTGTGAAGTAAAAAAAAACATATGGATCCCCCTCTAATCTTTTGCTTTCACCAATGTTTCACATTTTTTTGCATCAGGACTTTTGGCATTGAAGTTTAAAGCTTCAAGTTCCACAGAAAGCCAGAATAAAACAAGTTGGTAGGAAATGTACCTGGTGCACTTTTTAAGGTCTCAGTTAGAGCACCAAAACATTTTGGTTCCACTTGTGGAGTTTAAAGCTTTCCTTGTCTGTATTCTATATTCTTGTTTGTGAATGTAACCACAGATTGTTTCCTTGATCCAGTTGAACATATGGGATGGAGATTAAGCCACATTTTGAAACACAAGCTCAGATATATGTAATGTTATTGTTATTTATCTCTTATTTTATCCTTGAACGTGCTCACCACTAAATGTTAGTAGGTACAAGTAAAGAAAAAGGAAAATATTAATGTATTTCTTTTAATAGCATCCTAAAGGACGGATCTGCAGTGATTTAATGTGTTTTAATCTCTGGCTCACACAGTCGTCTGGATAAAATCCTCTTAGAAAATACATGAAGCGTTTTACCAAATCCTTCATAATACAAATAGGAAATGCACAAAAACAGATCACGTGGTTATAAAAATGCATATACACTCATTGACAAAAACATTAACTCGCAAGAAGTTTATATGTATGAATGTAATGATGATATATGTAAATGATTATTAATAAGTTTATTGTGGAAAAAACTCTACAAATGAAACGAAATGAGACTCTAGTTAGGCCACCTCTAGCCTGGATACAAGATGACAAGATGATATATGGGTTGGACATGTTGGCCAGGTTCAGTATGGTATCCTATGGCACATTTTCCCACAGATGTTGCAGCTGCATACTCACAGCTGATCTCATAAATGCTTGATTGACGAAACTGAGAAGGCCAAGGAAGTGTTTAAATCTGGAAGAGACCTTGATGAGGATTATCCTTCTGAAAAATGGCAATTAAAAGCTGAGTTGTTAGTGTCCCTCATATCACTACTAGGTTTGACAGTGTGTCACTCCACAGCAAAGGCAGGTTTGAGGTGCTCACCACGAGGTCTCCATACTCGAACCAGACCATTGTTGGATCCCAAACAGAACCTAGATTTATCGCTAAAGACAATACAGTTCCAGTCCAGGTTTCTCGTTTATGACACTACTGCAAATGAAGGCAGCAATCCGACATTTCTGTCTGGTTATTTCTTTGTCAATGAGTGTTCCAGGACTGAGTCTAAACTTTATTTGATCAGCCAGGGGACACAGTGCCAAGGAAAAACGCATTGAGAAACCTGAGGATGGGCAACGTTTAAACAACATAAACAAAACTAGAGCTGTACGATTATAGCTCTGCTGTGTTAAGAATTAGAACATCGTAACGTGTCCTTATATAGATAATAACGGATTTGATGTTTGATCACGGCAGGTCACATTGAGCTGTGACGGGTCACGATGAAGTGCTTTCTCCATGATGTTCCTTTTAAACCTTTTTTAATCTTTATGGATTAACCATATAAGCTGTTACATCATCAACCATCTTCAAGGCTGTTGTTCCTCAGGGTCAGCCTGATTGATAGCCGACCCTCCTCCTCCTCCTCGTCTTCATTGTCGGGCCAAGAAAAGGCGAGACTATAAAATCGAGATGTAAAGCCTTTACATTTGAGTTATGTGCCAGTCGTGTAACGGAACGACTCTGGAACGCGGCCATTTTGGTAGATGCCGTGTCTGAATGCTTGTAATGAAGACAGATGCTCACAGTTTATCTACTGCGACATGCACCTCTCTTCCTCGCATAAACAAAAAGTCGTAAACAAAAAAGTTTCTGCTCAAATTATGGTACGGTTTATATGTGAAAAGAAATACACTTCGTTTCTGCACGTTAATGAAGCATCAACATTAAATCTTGCATACAAGCATGGAGTCTGTACTGCAGTGCTCAAACTTTTGTCTGCGTTTCAGCGCCGGTCACACAAAACAAAGTTTGGGCAACCATTTTTCAGACTTACAAAACTGGGATAGGTTCCTTGTTTTGACCTTGTACAGATTCATTTTACAGTTAATGGAATTTTGCTTATATATGTATAAATCCACAGCACACAAATCAACTAAAAAGCAGCATATAGCATAGTAAATAAAAAAAGCGACTAATATTGAAAGAATAAATGAAGACCTGCCAACCAATCCAACTATTTTGGTGGTTGAAAAACAATCAAACGTTATTTTTATAGCAATGTGAATCGATTTTTAACAGTCCATTAGGACTGTTGTTTCGGAAGCAGTTCAAGCTTTTGCTGTTGCTTGGAGCTGGCTCAGACTTTTATTATTTTATTATTAGCTGAATGACATTGGTCGATCCTGCCTCACTTGAAAAAATTGGAGAAAAAAAAGTTTTCTTTAGTTTCCTTATACATTTGCATGGTTAAATGACTAGATGCTGCCACTATCATCATTGCAACTGATAAACCATACAATCTGACCAATCTTATTCCGTTATCTTAGTGCATCAGGTCCAGAATTTGGATCTATTTGCTGATAACTGCTTCAAACAAGTAAAATCATATAATTATATATGAAATACCAGTAAATATATTCCTACAACATCATCAAGGGTACTTCCATATCCAAGTGCATACACATGGGACAAACTCACCCTTTTCATTATAATTTAAAAATCAAGATGGGGAGGAGAGTTTCTTCAAGGTGTTCATGCACAGTGGGCTACAAACAGCCTCATTTTCACTGAATGAACCTCTGAAAATCTGCCTGTCAGATAAATTAGAGGAAAAATTAGTTCAAACCGTTCTTCGTTTTATTTGCCCGGCTGCGTTTAGCTGATCTGCCTCATTCTGTCACCACTAATTATATGTTGGAGCATCTTCACTTAGCATTAGCTCCTTAAGTAACTGAACCAGTAGTGTTAAAGCAATCCTGCATATGCTGCTTAATCCCGACAGACCCGGACCACGTTCACCTGATCAAATTTCTGGGCAGAATAGAAGGTCTGTCGTTCCAGAACCGGGACAAAGGATCAACTTTTTAAAATAACCCGCTGATGTTCTTCAAACCAAGCTGTCGAGTTCTGTGCGACAACTCATAAGCTACGACCTCGCCTGTGACGCCGATGCTGAACACACGGTGATATAGTGTATCATGCAGCCCTTTATGATTCAGCCTATCCTGAAGTGGATATTTTTATCCCCAGCCATGATTCTGCCAAATTCAGAGCATCACAGTGCACAGATATAAACAGGCCAACATCCTTTCTGCAGCCCCAAATCAGAAAAAGGTGGGACAGTATGGAAAATGCAGTGTTTCTTACATTTACCTTGACTTTTATTTCATTACAGACAGTATGAACCTGAGATATGTCATGTTTTTTTCTGGTCAACTTAATTTCATTTGTTAATAAACATCCATTCATATGATTTTAAATTAGTGATTGTAATCATAATTTGGTCCAAAAGCAGTATCCATGAAAGTTTTTGACTAGTAAAGATGAGTAGAGGATCTCCAGTTTATCAACAAATTTGTAAGAAAATGATTGAAATGTTTAAGAACAATGTTCCTCAAAGAAAGATTGGAAGGGATTTCCATATTTCTCCCTCTCCAGTGCATAATATCATTAAGCGATTCAAGAAATCTGGAGGATTTTCCTAAAAAGCCTAAAACGAAGAGGGGTGATCTCCAATCTCTCAGATGGCACTACATCAAGAACCGTCATTCATCAATAGCTGATAGAACCACATGGACAAGAGATTACTTAATCAAACCTTAAAACGTTACTGTGCTGAAAAAAAGAAGCCTTGTGTTAGAAGCAGTGTTGACTTCTCTGGGCTTGGAGGCTTCTGTGATGGACCATCACACAGTGGAAATGGGGATTGTGCTCAGACCAATCAGTATTGCAGATCTTTTTTGGACCAAAGATGAAAAGAGGTCCAAAAGCCAGACTCTGTCATGGTATGGGGTTGGGTCAGGGCCCTGGGTAAAGGTCATTTACACTTCTGTGATGCAGATTTAATGCAGAAAAGTACAACGAGATTTTAGAGCTACACAAGCTGCCTTTCACACGCTTCCAAGCTGCCTTCCATCTTTATCAGGGACGTCCATGTATTTTTAAACAAGACAAATCAGTAAAAATTGGGACTAAAATATGGAAACCCCTTCCAATCTTTATTTCAGGAACATTGTTTTTAAACATTTCAATCATGTTCTCACACATTTAGTGATAAACTGGAGATCCTCTGATCATCTTTACTTACTCTTTTCGTGGATGCTGCTTTTGTACCAAGTCATGATTATAAACACTTGCTTGAAATCACAAAAGGATTAGTGAAGTAGTTTTTTACCTCATTACTAGACCTAAATTGCCCCGTAACTTTTTCAAAATGTGTTGCAGGGCTGAAATGCAGAAATGGATGTTTATTAACAAATGAAATGAAGCTGACCAGAAAAAATATGGAATATTCATACTGTCTACTTTTCTGATTAACTTTCTTAAAACAATTAAATACAAACCTTTGTATTTAAGTGCAGCCGTGCTTTCTTACGCTCCATGCTCTTATAATTTGTATGATTTCCATCCACTCAGAGTGCGGAGTCCTTCAGGAGATTTTTTCCTGGCGTTCTGATGAAGCCGTTTGGTGCAGCTTTAACACGCCACTGCCTGCCCCATCGCCTTCCCAGCAGTACGCGTAAGAAGCGATGCAGATAGCAGGGGACGACTCTGTCTGCTCTAACTGGCGTAGCGTCTGTGCTACGCTGCTTCCGCGGGATTAGCCGTTGGCGTTCAGGGATCTGGGTTAATTAATGGAGGTGCACACTCTTAAGGCGGATGACACACTTCAACATCTGTTCGGGAACAGATAAAGATGTGCATGTTGTTTTCACAAATCGGCCAAGCAGGGACGAGGTGATAGGTGAGATTTATGTAAGAACAGCTCTGAGTGTTTGAGCCTGAAGTGTTCAGCGTGTGCCATTGCTTTCCTGATGTCAGTGCCAAGCCTGGCAGGTAAGGAGCTGGTGGGATTTTAGCCATTCTTCCACCGACTGGGCTCCTGATGTTGCCTGATGCTAAAAAATCCTACGGTTTTAGGAACAGAATGGTGGCTTTGCAGACCTGTCCATCCCAAATGCAATGGCTTCCCTTTTCCGAAAATCTAGTTTTATACAATATTACGTTCATCCAGATGCAAAGGTGGGACAACCAGCGAAAATGTACTGAGTGTCTAAATACTTACAAAAAGTAAAAGTACTCTTAATAGGATGAGAAATAAGATCTTGTGAATACTGAGTTACTCGTTATACAGTATATGGTTCAAATTATTTATTACAGCTTTAATAACTGGTCGACAGGTTTGAGTCCTGTGTGGAATTTGCATATTCTCCCCATGATGTTTCCTCTCACATTCCAAAAACATGCGTTAGGTGAATTGGTATCTCTCCACTACACTGTGAACCTAAATTTTACTAAATGGGTATGAAAATAATGAATGATTATATCAGCTATAGATATTATTGTATGTATGTGTGTGTGTGTATGTGTGTGTGTGTGTGTGAGATGATAATCCTCGAGGACGAGTAATGATGCTTTCCTTATTGTACTGCCGACTCTGAGTCCACAGGCAAACGTGAGTCACTCTCAGCCACGTCCACTTGCTGAATCATCTGAGCATCCGGTCTGAGTTCAAGCTGCTCAATTTTTACCAATCCCCTCTAGGTGTGAAAATGAAATGCCCCTGAAAACCACGGAGTGCCATCCTGTGTGACGTCTCTACATCTGCCACTGCTCTGCTGCATTCAGAAGGAGCCGAGAGATTCTGGAGATGGCTCGGGAAAAAATCTGATCCTGATTAGGATTACAAGCCGTTCGCAGGTTGTGTGTGGCCAGTCCGATCAGGAGCTCATTAATTTGGCAAATCCAAAAACGCTGTGCCTTAAAAGTACAGCTTTTTGTCGTGCAGCCTGATTTTAAAACCCATTAAATGTCTATTTTAATAGCATTGTTCAGTTTCTGTCACATTTCATGGCGTCAATGTTTGCTCTCAGATTTAGGTCCAAGACATAAAACAGCCCCACAACATAATGCTACCACCACCATGCTTTAATGTAGGTACAGTGTTTTATGCTTGGATTTTAGTTCAATCTTGGTCTGTGTGACCATTACATTTTTGCACAACATCTGACTAAAACACTCTTCCAAAGACGATGCACATAATTCAGTTCAGTCGGTGATGATAATGCACCGATATGTTATTATGCAAATCACTATAAAACCCAAAAGAAAAATAATACATCCTGGGGTCCTTCAGAGGGTATTTCACAGCATACATGTACTCGTTAAACCATTACTCTTAGTAATAAACAAAATAACTGTGACATGAACCCACAACTTTAATCACCGAGCCATTATTAGTAAAACAGTTACACCTAATATTTTTGGAATAATATAACATGCTACAATTCGGTCTTGTTCTTATCATGAATCTGACCTTTAATAGTGCAAACTGCATCTGTTTAATGCGCATATGTGCAGCTCCTCGCTTTTCCACTTCTGTCAAGCAAGAATTGGCCATTTGTTTTGCAATTCTTTTTTTTTTTTTGGATTATGCTACTTTGTAAAAAATGCACCAGGAGGAAAGAACACTTTTGGCCCAAAGCATTTAGCACTTGTTTGTTTGGCGCACGAAGCAATTAAACATGTAAAATCCAGATGGGGAAAACAGGATCTTTCTGCACCTAAACCTGTTTATACGAGTAATTACAGCCAGCTGGAAGACATTGGCAAGCTTCACCGCTGCACAATGGCTTTGTGGGGTGTTTTTTCGTCTCGATTATTTATGGCTGTAGACAAGAAACACCGATTTTGTGTCAGCTCTGGCTAAATGGAGAAAGATTTAGTGAGGAATGAAGCTTGAGCGCAGGTGTCCTGCCATCTTGTTGACAACGGCAAGCTGTAAAACCATACAGTCATTAAGAAACCTACAGTATGTTTTAGGAATTTAATGCTTTTAGTAAAATGCTGCGTTGTAAAATATACAGACACAATTTTCATTTTGTCTCATATCTTTGCATACCATGACGACGACCACATGTTTTTTTGGAATATTGCCACCTGTTTCCATTCTTTTTGCAGGAAAATAATGGAGAAGACAAGCAAAATTTCTCCTTAAAATGATGCTGCTCACAAAAATTCAAGCAGCAATATCTGATAGGTTTGATTTTGAAAAAAGCAAAGAATACAGAAAGTTTCACCGTCTGACACAAGAACTGAAACTTTATAATGAATGCTTTCGCAAAATCTTTCTGATTTTCGGATCTACTTTCGGGTGCTGAGGCGCAAATATGAGCGAATAAAATAATGCATTTTCGTTGTCTGAAAGTGTACTGTTGTAGCGGGCTGATAGTAATATTAGCATGGGAAAACAACTCTTAGTGAAAGGATATCAAGGTAATACATCTGATTTTTTCCTCTGATAAGAAGGCACTGAAAGTGCAAGATTATTTTGCTTAATTTCAAAAAGAATTACCTCGATCACCCTCACTTAGAAATTTGGTTTAAGCCTTATTTTAAGTCATTTAGGGCTCAAATTAGGTACAAAAGTCTCAGAAAGGTCAAGTTATTCTGGGACTTATGTCCAAACTTAAGATATATAAACAGGGATATAAAGAACTTTCTTTATTTGAACAATTTGGACATGAAGCGGTCCGTTTGATATATTTTTGCTCCCAAATTGCCACCAAAATTCCTGAATGTGTATGATCCAGCCTCAGGGTGTGTCTGAATGAATTCTGATTCTGAATTTGAACACATCTGAATTCAAACGAATCAGTTTAAATTCCAAGCTTCAACTGTATTAATTAATCTGATTACCTAACCAGTAAACTATTACCTATTGATACTCTAAACGATTTTTTTATTATTAATATTACACCCCCGTTCCATCTCTTTTTTGTCATAACATACGATCAGCATTCTAGAGTGTAACCCGAGAAGTGTAAATTGATCAGTCAGACGACTAAAATACCCTGAGATCTATCAGTTATCCAGCGATGAAATACACTTTAATAACATCCTTGGTTCTTTTCTCACCGACTTCACTTTCCTGCTCCATTTTAGGATCTTAATAAATCAGCCTGAGTGTGTATGAGTTTAAACTGAAGACGGTTTTCAACAGGTCTCACACATACATTATTCAGAGCAGCAGCCAGCGGGTCATATATCAGCAAAACAACATTTCTAAATGTATAGATCAGCGTATGTCTGTATATTTACTGCACTGCAGGAGAGACCAGGGAAAGAAGAAATACCACCAGGACAGTTCGGGGTCTGTACTGGAGAAAGCAGAGATTAAATTTTAATACAGTTACTGGTTTTATACACCTCTTTGTCATCGCTGGGAAAACGGTCCAGAGGTTATGAATATCAAGCCAGCAGCATCCTATGGTTATAAAGCGGCCTTAATGAGCCACCAATTAATTAGCTGCAAAGTCTTACTGTACGCATAATATGAGCTGTACTTAATTGCATCTAAGATTTTGTAGAATAAGAGGTGAATACGGGACTTTTCAAGCACATAATAAAGCTTTTAACACAAAAACAAAATCCTTTTAAACTTTAAGCTGAATTAAAAGTGGCATGGGCAACTTGGCAGAGGTGGGATTTGAACCCTGGACCTCCTATCCTTCTGCTCCGCATTCCCACAGTTCCATTAAAAGTTAATGAAGGATGATTTTAAGATAATAAGTGACTCGTTACTATATTTTTATTTACATAAAGATCTCTAAAGTGTAGCTTACTTGTTTAATGTGATATACAGTAGTGCTTGAAAGTTTGTGAACCGTTTAGAATTTTCTGTATTTCTGCATAAACATCATCAGAACATGTCATAAATGTAGATAAAAAAGAACCCAGTTAAACAAATGAGACAAAATTATTATACTTGGCCACTTATTTATTGAGGAAAATGATGCAATATTACATATTAGTGAGTGGCAAAAGTATGTGAACCTCTAGGATTAACAGTTAATTTGAAGGTGAAATTAGAGTCAGATGTTTTCAATCAATGGGATGACAATCAGGTGTGAGTGGGCACCCTGTTTTAATTAAAGAACAGGGGTCTATCAAAGTCTGCTCTTCACATCACATGTTTGTGGAGGTGTGGCACGATTTCTGAGAATCTCAGAAAAAAAGTTGTTGATGCTCATCAGGCTGGAAAATGTTACAAACCATCTCTAAAGAGTTTGGACTCCAACAATCCACAGTCAGACAGATTGTGTACAAATGGAGGAAATTCAAGACCATTGTTACCCTCCCCAGGAGTGGTCAACCAACAAAGATCATTCCAAAAGCAAGGCGTGTAATAGTTGGTGAGGTCACAAAGGACCCCAGGGTAACTTCTAAGCAACTGAAGGCCTCTCTCACATTGGCTAATGTTAATGTTCATGAGTCCACCATCAGAAGAACACTGGACAACAATGGTGTGCATGGCAGGATTGCAAGGAGAAAGCCACTGCTCTCCAAAAAGAACATTGCTAAAGAGCACATGGACAAGCCAGAAGGTTATTGGAAGAATGTTTTGTGGATGGATGAGACCAATATAGAACTTTTTGGTTTAAAAGAGAAGTGTTATGTTTGGAGAAAAGGAAAGCACTGCATTCCAGCATAAGAACCTTATCCCATCTGTGAAACATGATGGTGGTAGTATCATTGTTTTGAGCTTGTTTTACTGCATCTGGGCCAGGATGGCTTGCCATCATCGATGGAACAATGAATTCTGAATTATATCAGAGAATTCTAAAGGAAAATGTCAGGACATCTGTCCATGAACTGAATCTCAAGAGAAGGTGGGTCATGCAGCAAGACAACGACCCTAAGCACACACGTCATTCTACCAAAGAATGGTTTAAAGAAGAATAATGTTTTGTAATGGCCAAGTCAAAGTCCTGACCTTAATCCAATCAAAATGTTGTGGAAGGACCTGAAGCGAGCAGTTAATGTGAGGAAACCCACCAACATCCCAGAGCTGAAGCTGTTCTGTATGGAGGAATGGGCTAAAATTCTTCCAAGCCGGTGTGCAGGACTGATCAACAGTTACAGGAAACGTTTAGTTGCAGTTATTGCTGCAGAGGGGGGGTTACACCAGATACTGCCAGCAAAGGTTCACATACTTTTGTTACTCACTAATCTGTAATATTGGATCATTTTCCTCAATAAATAAATAACCAAGTATAATATTTTTGTCTCATTTGTTTAACTGGGTTCTCTTTATCTACTTTCAGGATCTGTGTGAAAATCTGATGATGTTTTAGGTCATATTTATGCAGGAATATAGACAATTCTAAAGGGTTCACAAACTTTCAAGCACCACTGTACACGCTTATTATAAAATGCCAATCTCAGGGCTATTCAAGGTGAGTCTGGTGCTTCTCAGACCAGATGTGCCCCCATATTAAAGGTGCCAAAACTCTTGAGAAATCTGTTAAGCATTAAGTACAACGTATGCTACTCACAGAGGTAGCATGGAAAGTCCACATGTCGTGCCATGTTTTGGAGTGTGTATGAGTTGTGCAAATGTGTTTATACAGTCTGTGTGTTTATACAGTGTGTGTATGTGTGTGTGTGTGTGTGTGTGTGTGTGTGTGTGTGTGTGTGTGTGTGTGAAGTAGAACGGCTTATTGTGTAATTGTGGCTTTGTGTGTTTTTGTGGCTTACAAGCTATGTGGGTGCTAACGTGACCTTGTTTCTCTACAACCTTCTCTACAACCATTGGTCCTGAACTTCTGATCTTGTGTGTTTGTGTGTGTGTGTGTGTGTGTGTGTGTGTGTGTGTGTGTTGTAACAGTGCGATCCCCCTCCAGACTCTCCAAATTGATTCTCTGCTCTCTCAGGTCTTCCTCGGTGCCAGCTGTTTGACGGGTACTGCGGGGTTCTGCCGCTTCTCTGGCTTAATTAGCCTCAGAGGATCAAAACGTCTGCCCCCCCACACACACACGGCTGCTCACCGTGCAGTCTAAATCAGCTGTTTTCATAGCAATGTCACTACAGAACAAAAAAATTATGAATATATATAAGTCTCGCTGGCACGTGCAGATATGTGTGTGTGTGTGTGTGTGTGTGTGTGTGTGTGTGTGCGTGTGCATGTGTGTGTGGGGTGAGAAAGTGGTGTAGCTCCAACAGGGTGTGGAAGCTTGAGCTTCACCTTTTAATTGCTCGCTCACGCCTTCGTGTTTGGTCTGTATTTAAAGCATCAGCGTCAGCACCATACACTTCCTTTTCACACCCTAACAGCTCTTCCACATCAGCCCGCTACCCTCCGCTGTGCCCGCAGAAGTGTGTCAGATGCCAGTTCTCCACACCAAAAGTCATCAAAAGTGCGCCACCACTTGATAAAAAGAACATGACTATGGGGATTAGCTTTTGTTCTGCCCTAAGGCCAGGTGCTGATGAGTGAGAGGTGAGGTCAGGGTTCTGTTCATACCAGGCACGCTCTTCAATGCCAAGCTTGTTTGCGGCAGCATTTTGGTCCCAATTCTCGCCCACGATATGTTCTGTGAAACAAGACGTTTCCCAAAATACACGATCACCATTCGTTAACATTATTTTGGGCTTGTTTTTGAGCCGTGATCTAAATGTAATGTCCATTTCGGGCATTGTCTTTTTCTCAGAACGTAATGCGGACATTAAACTGCACGTAATTGTAGATACTTTGCATAATCGTGCTTTATTTTAGACAATAATATTAATAACAACACAATATGAAAGCATTTAGTGCAGCTCTGTAGTATACAAGACAGTAATTGTTACATTTTTACCTTTTATAAAACTTGTATCTTGTGTCAGGGGTTACGATTCGGCCACTAGTGGCCAGTATTTGACCCCACTTCGTGGCATGAGCCTTGGCAGCACACTCACACATGCGTCAGCTTTCCCGGGCATTTCACGTGCAAGTGGCGACACCAGTTGTTGAGCCTATATAAACACTCTTCTGGGCTCACACAGTGTCGCACCATTACTACCTCCAGAGGGAGCACTGTCATGCCCGGCTGCTTGACGCACCTGCGGTTCACATGGCACATTATTGAGACAGCGTCCATTGTTCCGTTTGTTTTTCTTTGTTTCTTTTGCGTTTTTAGGGACATTGGTACATTGGAGAGTTTGAAGGCTATTAGGAGATAGCCCAGGTAAGGTAGGGCCCTAGATCTAGTGTAGGGTCAGTTTTTTCACTGGGCTTTCTCCGGCTGTTTCGAGCCTCGTCCTCGCCGATCGCGCCTCGTCCTCTTTTCTCTCCGCTCGCGGAATCTTTGCTCGCGATTCTGCGTACTGCGCATGCACAGACCCGTTACCCCGTTACCACAGTGGAGCCACGCCGTAAGCGTATTGTGAATATCGTCGCTGTACGCTTACAGCATGGACTTTCTTTATTAGTTTATTTTTGCCTCTTTTCAGTTCATTCTTTCATTTCTTTTTGTTATTTATATTTTGGTTTACCATTTCCATCTGGAGCTAACTGCACTTGGGTCCCAATCCCTTATGCTTTTGTTTTCACGGTTCGTCAATCGTTTTTAATATAGTGAACCATAACATCTTGCCCGTATCATACTATCACAACCTTTCTCACTTACTTACCTGCATTCGGCATTCATTTACGATAGATATCTGCGAAGCCGGTGTGACTTTGGTGATCATAAACCACACAGAGGCTGCTCATCAAAGAGCTCAGAAGGTGGAGAACCCAAAGGGCGAGGGTGATCATTAAAGCAGCGAGCACTGAAGGTGTACTAATGAGCACTGCTGCTTCACCCATATAGAGAGCAGGACAACATAAAGTAACCTGATTTTGATCAAGTGCTGAAAGTGTGTGTGTGTGTGTGTGTGTGTGTGTGTGTGTGTGTGTGTGTGTGTGTGTGTGTGTATCATCTACTGTGATGATACACTGAGATCTAGCTGAGATAAATGACTGAATCAGTGCCATTGACTCACGGCCAAACGATGATTTATGCATCTCCTGGCCTGGCACTGCATCTCTAAAATGTCCCAAACCCACCTCTGAGGAGCCTTAATTCCTCCTGTGCGTTTGCGCCAGAGCAGATTGGCAGGTGCTAAATAATATAAGCATCATTAATCATTAGCTTCCCGGTAATTTCCCGACGCTCAAATACACAAGGATTGGTAGGCTGCCTTGACACCGATCTCCCAGGTACACGAGTTCACCGATTTGGACGCCGCCGGCCATCTGCTCCGCCGTTTCCACGCTGAAATCTTTGGTACGGCACTCTTGGACATTCAAAGAAATAACACTTGGGCCCATGGGTGCCTACTGCCTGGGCGTTCGGGCCTCCAACAAGATGGCACACCTCAACAGGCCGTGACTCTGGGGGAACGTTGTAAAATGGTATGCCATGAGGAAACAGCAGGTGTATTGCCCATGAGAATGCACGTTAAATTATGGAAATGATTGTGCAAAATTATTCATGGTTTTATTCACAGGTCACAGAGGCTGAGAGGCCGAGGCTGAGAGAACGCTGAGAGAACTGACGCGAGGATTGCAAGGATCTGGCAACCCAGACTCATTTTCCGCTATTGCACACAGGAGGTACGCCGTTTCGTAGCTGTTAGCAGCTTATTGCCTTTGAACTATTTTAATTCCCGATCGCATCTGTATCATTTATAATCGTATATATAGTAGTTTACAACATCTTAATCATTTTATTCTCGTACCGGTGGATTATATTTTTTTGCCGCTAATCGTTATTTAGTAACTTTACAGGTATTGTGTTTGCAGTAATTAGCCATTGGCTAATTGCCAGAGTTGCGTCTTCTTTTGCAGTAGTGTGTGTGTTTTTATAACTTTTTTACAGTCTTTTCCCACTTTCTTTCTGAGACTTAGTTTTTTGTGACGTTTTGTATTGACTTAACTTGTATTAACGCTTTAATCGAACATTGCATTGGACCATCAGCTGCAGCTGAACCATATCTTCATTCGGCACCCCACAACACCACCCGAAGCTAAGTACCTTTAAATCATTAATTGTACTAACATGGCTTCTGCTGTGCTTGTTCCCTGTGCCGAGTGTGGCATGTTTAGCTATTCTTCCTCTGTCATTAGTGTAAATTTTACTTGTGATAGGTGTAGGCTTGTAGCCAATCTGACGGAGAAGATTGTAGTTTAGAGAGGCGCGCATCCAGACATTAGAGAAGGCTAGCTCAGCTCCTAGCTTAGCAGATCTGGATGCCACAGGTGAAGTTAGAGCCCCGGCAGAGTCCTCGCAGCAGGGGCAAGTGGGTGACGGGTTCGGCAACCGTAGTCGTAAGGCTAGTCCACGAGAGCACCACTTCTTTACCTGTTTCACGTGTCCAACAGGTTTGCCCTCTCAGTGAAAACACCCACTGAGCAGCCTGTTGAAAGAGCTCTGGTCATAGGTGACTCTATTTTTACGACACGTGAAAACTTGCTACCCCTTTAGGGACACCAGCAGCTAGAGTTCTCTGTATCCCCGGAGCCAGAGTGCCGGACATTGTAATGAGTCTTAGTGAACGATCACGAGAGCTGCAGATTCTCTAGGATAGTTATTCATGTAGGGGCTAACGATATACGCCTTCGTCAGTCAGAGGTTACTAAGTCTAATTTTGTAGAGGTGGTTAGCGTGGCGAAGGCGATGTGGCCCACCGATGCTGTTAGTGTGCTCTGGGTTTTTTTTTTGCTCATCCCAATGCGGCGAGGTGACCAAGCCTACAGCAGGTTTATGGTGCGTGAACTGCTGGATGTCCAAGTGGTGCTCTGAAAACAACGTTGGCTATATAGACAACTGGATAACCTTTGAGGGTAAGCCTGGCCTTTTAGGATGGGACAGTGTCCATCCCACTCGGGAGGGGGAGGGGGTGCTGCTCTCATCTCCTGCAACATTGCCCATAGTCTTATGGCCCGATTGGTTCGGGGCTGACTATCCAGAGCAAGGGTTCAGGCAGCAGGACAGACCGGCTTAACCAACTGTCTGCTGGGTAGCCATGCACCGTCACCCAGAACCCCACATTATTGAAAAACTGTGTCTGTTACCCGCATCTGCCCTAAATGTAAACGCTCTCATAAAGTCTGTTTTAATAACCTCATTAGTATAAACACAGATAGCTGCCAAAGAAATAACAAACATTAGACTAAAGCTAGGATTACTTAACATTAGATCACTTACAAACAAAGCAGTGATTGTAAATGAAATGATCACTGATAAACGCTTACACTCTCTCTGTCTCACTGAGACTTGGATTAGACCTGATGAATATTTAGTCTTAAATGAAGCCTCACCTCCTGGATACATTCATGCTAATTGCCCTCGTCCTAATGGTCGGGGGGGAGGCATAGCCATAATTTTTGACAAAGAGTTAGGTGTTACAGCTAAATCCCATTATAAGGCTAATTCTTTTGAAATACTGATTCTTAATGTGACTGATCCATCCTTATGGAAGTCAAAAACCACACTCTTTTCAGCTTATCACTATTTACCGCCCGCCTGGTCCCTATTCAGAATTTCTTCAGGAATTTGCTAACTTTCTTTCCTGCTTACTACTGTCAACAGATAGGCTTTAATTGTAGGTGATTTCAATATTCACTTTGACAATGAGCAGGATCCACTTAAAATTGCTTTCGAGTCCATCTTAGAATCCATGGGTATCACTCAGAATGTGATGGGACCAACCCACTGCTGTATCATACTTTAGATCTAATATTAACATTTGGTATCATATAGATAACCTTGATGTTTTCCCGCAAAGTGATTCGATTTCAGATCACTATCTTATAGTATTTGAGCTATCTCTAATAAATAAAAATCCTTCTGCCTCGTTATCACACCAAACGCACTATCACATCTGCTACTCCAGCTGCGTTTATTAAAAACCTACCAGACTTGAAATTTAATACACCTTACAGAGATCAAATCATCTTGAGTGTGTAAATGACCAGTTAGAATGTGTGCTTCGCTCAACCCTGGACACGACTGCCCCTGCTAGGGTTCAAACGTATTAGGGAAAAAAGGCTAGCACCATGGTATAATGAACTACACCCGTACCTTAAAGCAAAGAACACAGCATTCTAGAGCGCAAGTGGAGACATAGTAAATTGGAGGTGTTTAAGATTGCTTGGAGGGACAGCATGGCAGAGTATAAGCATGCCCTCACTAAAGCTAAAGCTGCATTACTTCTCTTCAATCATAGAGAAAAAATAAGAATAATCCAAGATTTCTCTTTAATACAGTCTCCAAATTAACAAAAAAACCCACAGAAGTGACTCTCCCATTCTGTGTAATTTTAACAGTAATGATTTCTTGAATTTCTTTAACGATAACGATAGAAAAAACATTAGGCATAAAAACTCAATGCTCATCACATCACCAAACTGTTCAGCTACCTTCCAGATGCAGCAATAGTGAAGACATCTGTTTAATGAGCTGTAAATCAAGATTAGAATCTTTTACCCCAATACTAATACGGAAAACTATCCGCACTGATCAGCTCGTCTAAGTCATCAACATGTTTATTAGATCCAATTCCTACACGTCTACTCAAACAAGTATTACCTAGTGTTATAGAGCCCAGTGTTAGTTATTTTAAATTCATCCCTAACCTTAGGTTATGTGCTCAAATCTTTTAAGTCTGCCGTTATCAACCACTGATTAAAAAAGCCAATCTTGACCTTGGTGATTATCTAATTATAGAACAATTTCAAATCTACCATTTCTGTCCAAAATCTTAGAAAAAAGCTGTCTATCAGCAGCTCTGCAGTTACCTCCAAAGGAATGAAATTTATGAAACATTTCAGTCTGGCTTTCAGGCCCCATCATAGTACTGAAACAGCATTAATTAGGGTACTAAATGCATTTGTTAATGTCCTCAGATAAGGGATGTGTGTTTTCTTTTCTTGTTCTGTTAGATTTAAGTGCAGCATTTGACACTATAGATCATGATGTTTACTAAACAGACTAGAAAAAATACTGTAGGTATTAAAGAATCAGCACTTTCTGGTTTAAATCCTACTTAACTGACCGGTACCAGTTTGTTCATATAAATAATCTAAGGTCTAAGCTCTCAAAAGTGAAGTATGGCGTGCCTTCAGGGGTCAGTGCTTGGCCCGCTTTTATTCTCTCTGTACATGCTGCCACTAGGCTCAGTTATTCGTAAACATGGCATTAGTTTCCACTGCTATGCAGATGATACACCAGCTGTACATATCAGCCAATCCTAATGATAGCCTTACAATCAACAAAATCGAGGACTGTGTAAAGGAAATAAAAGATTGGATGTTATTTAATTTTCTCTACTTAACTCGGATAAAAACTGAGGTTCTATTAGTGGGACCCAAGGCTGTGAGAGAACAGGTTGGCTACATCTATATAAATCTAGATGGCTGTCCAGGTATTGCTCAGTCCATCTGTAAAAAACACTTAGGTGTCACATTTGATTCAGATCTCTCCTTTGAGCACACATTAGCAGCATCACTCGAATTGCTTTCTTTCAATTACATAATATCGCTAAACTTAGAAATATCCTCTCTTTTAATGATGCAGAAAAATCTTGTTCATGCGTTTATAACCTCAAGGTGGATTACTGTAACGCCTTACTTACTGGATGCTCTAGTAAATCTATAAATAAACTTCAGTTAGTTCAGAATGCAGTTGCCTGAGTGCTAACTCGAACTAGAAAATTTGATCATATCACTCCTGTTCTATCATTCACTGCAATGGTTACCAGAAATATCCTCTCTTTTTTAATGATGCAGAAAATCTTGTTCATGCGTTTATAACCTCAAGGTTGGATTACTGTAACGCCTTACTTATGGATGCTCTAGTAAATCTATAAACTAAACTTCAGTTAGTTCAGAATGCAGCTGCTCTGAGTGCTAACGCGAACTAGAAAATTTGATCATATCACTCCTGTTCTATCATCACTGCACTGGTTACCAGTCAAATTTCCGCATTGATTACAAAAATACTTCGTCTTATAACTTATAAAGCTCTACATGGCCTGGCCCCACATTATCTGAGTGACCTCTTAGAGTTTTACCAATCACACTCGTCTTACTTCGTTCGCAGGGTGCAGGACTTCTTTTAGTTCCTAGAATTAAAAAAAGTCACAGCCGGGGGAAAGGCTTTCTTCATACATGGCCCCCACAACTATGGAATAAACTTCCCACTTTCGTTCGAGATTCAGAACTCTACAAAGTTTAAGCCCTTTAAGTCTAGGCTAAAGACATACCTATTTACACAGGCTTTTGACTAGATTTAGACCAGGATTGCATGAACTTGGGTCACTGGGCCAGAGGTCTGGAGTCATGTCTGGCATGCCTGCCTTGTCTGCTAGCCGGGAGAGAGAGTGTCGGGTGGGCGGTCTGGCTGAAGTGGGCTTCGTCCTCGTGATCTTGACTCGTGCATCCTTGCCTTAGACTAAGGGCAGAGCTTGGAGTTCATAGTCAAAGAGTCTTATGGTGATCAGAGACGTTTGGGGTTGCTGTCTTCTGCCCTCCCGTGGGGTATGCCAATGTCTCATGTGATCCCTCTTGGCTGTGTTTTCCTACCAGTTCTCCTCTTTCTAGCTATGCTGCTATAGCTAATGCTGCCGGGGTCTCATTGCTACACTTGGCATCAGTGATTGACATGGCATCAGTGATTATTAAGACACTGTGCTCTTAATCAATAACTAATTACATTTTCTGTTTTCTCTCCGAGCTGTGTTCCGGCAGTTCCAGCCCCACACATGATGTTCATCTGCTGTAGCTCCACTCAAGTTGCTTCCGTCATCAGCTCCAGCCCCATCATACCCGGGCCACTTAATGTCAATGTGCATACTTCACATTTTATTCGAACTTTGACTTCATGACTTTAGTTTCGCTCTTAGATTTAACATCTACGCCGCCCAAGGAGGTTGGGTCCCTTTTTTAGTCTTGGTCCTCCTAAGTTTCTTCCTGTAACTCAGGGAGTTTTTCCTTGCCACTGTCGCCCTAGGCTTGCTCAATTTGTGATTGGACGTAGTTATTAGGAGATAATCTAAACTTGTAAAGTTGCTTTGAGACAATGCTCCATTGTAAAAAGCGCTATATAAATAAATCTGACTTGACTTATTCTGTCTCAGCAATCTTTCCAAATCTTTCAAGCTCCATAATATTCGGTTCAACCCTCGTGTTCAGAAGGTTATGAGGTCCGACATACAGGAAAGACCTTAAAAACCAAGCTGAAATCTCTCTAGCAGAGAGAAATCGAGCCCTTTTTGTACTATGCATTCATTGTGCAGCTTCTGTGATGTGGAGGAAAGAGTCAGCTGCTTGAAACAGATTCATGACAACCTGAGCTCCAACCCCAGGCTGGACTTGTTCTTATGACGCGCATCGACTTTTGACCAAGATAATTGGAGTCGAAGCGGGCGGGAACGTTCTCTTTAATTCGCAACACAAGCAGAAAGTGCTTGAATCTCTACAATTTTGAGCTCCTTTATTTTTCCAAAGTTTAGGATGATATTGAGACCGTTCTGAGATTTGGCCATCCATTTGCATGGATGGCCCTCTTTGGGTCATAGCATGGCATCTGAACTGGGTTAAGGTCCGATCTCTGACTTGGCCATTCGAAAAATGTATTTTTAAACCATTCTGTGATCCAACCTCTATTAAGACACTTACCCCTGTAACAGATGGATGCTCCCTCCACCATGCTTCAGCGCTGGGTATTTCTAAGGCTCTATCCTTTTACTGATGTTACTCAGTGATGTTATTTCCATTTTTACCTCCCGTTTGTCAAAGAACAGATCTTGACTACATGTGCTTACACGTGTGCAGTAATCCAGATTGAAATCTGATTTCCGGATCCTACATAGTATATAAATCTCCTTAATTTCCTCAAGCTAAAATCACCTCTTTCAGCATTTACTCCTGCTGTGATCTTTGCAGTATGTGCCCATCCTGAAAGAGTTGCAATAGAAATAAATAAATACTAGAAATAAATATAAGAATATAAGAAAGAAGATTATACAGAATATGAAATAGGTGTGTACACATCATCATTCAATGCCATTTCTTGTGCGTGCACATATTTTTAGTCTCACAGCTTTTGCGGCCAAGAAACGCTGCTATTTGCCAAGAACACAGTGTATCAGAGCAAATTCTCTCCTCAGCTTCTAAACAGATGGAATTGCAGAGCCATTTCATGTGTTTGTGGGCGCTTTTGTTCTTCCAGGTTGCACAGACCAATCTGAAAGATGCATTTTACTGATGAAGGCATGCTTAAGGCGTGATAAAGTATTTCGTTGAGGAAGCTTGCTGCTGAACATCAGCCGATGAGAGAAGCAGTCTCATGTTTTCTCACCTCACCCCCAGAAAAAAATCTCACCAAAGAGTAAAATGTGATTGTGAGATGTTACTGCAGTTTTTCTCTTGTTCTTTCTTTGGGTGTAAAACACTGGAGGGTTCTTCTAAAAACAGCCCAATGTTTGGAAGAAATTGGCTAAGTAAGACCGCGTTTATTCCTGTGTAATGTGTTCTCTGGGGACCAATTTTTTCTAGACATCCCATAATGCTGCTTTTTCTAGACCTACCATAACAGACTGTAGTCCATCTGATGCTTTGTGTACTTTCCTTCTTTCTCTTATCTTAAATAATCTTAAATATCTTAAATAACCAAATGAAAACATTGCCTTTTTTATTTCTGAAGAATACCTATTCAAAATGTTGAACTTTTTTGTCTAATAAGGAAATATAACCTTTAGTCTCTTGCAATTAAAATAAATGACTAGAAAGAGAGGTTTAAAATCATAAACATAATGCTCTATTGTAGCTTCACCATATATATATTAATTAATATTCCATTTTTCTTCTAAAGAATATCAATTCAAAATAATGTACACTTTTCTTGTATGAAAATGTAAACCAAAAGAGTCTTCCATCTGCTGCAGTTAAGGAAAAAATGCAATTGCATTAGACGACACGTCAATCTATGATGCGCATCATGACATTTTTGCACCCCAAGTCATGTCAGAGGCAAATTCTCATTTCTTCTTGACGCAGATGTTCATTACTCTTTGATTAACAAAACTGGAGATGAGTTGAGGTGGAAATTTGATGCAAAGAACTGGGTCTGCAAAAACAGACGTGAATGAACAGAAGATGGAACAATCCTGAGACGAGAATATTCCTATATTAGCATAAACGCGGCTCATATTTTCTCTCTGGAGTTCACAACTGGCCAAGTATTTTTAATATCAATGCTAATAAGTGAAACAAAAATCTGATTTAACTGAGTAAGGTGGAGTCAGGAGCTGCAGACACATTTTCTAAATCTGTTTATTGCATTGTTTTGCTGACAGAACGGAGAATCTTTGGTACGGTTCTTTATGTTGAACCATCTGCACCGTTTTGCGGTTTATTCCCTCTCTAAATGGAGTAAACGGAATGGGATGAAGTTCTCGGCGTGCGACATGCGCAGATGGTGCTGAGATTTCAGTGGCAGTGTAAATAATAGCCAGAGCTCCAAAGTAAATCTTTATTTCAAGACGCTTGCGTCAGTTTGTAAGGATTATGAAATTAATTAAAAGATATTGTACGTAATTTAAGTTATTATTCTTTCTGCAAATATTATTTATTCGCTGATTACAGAATCATCAGGGACGCCAGATCAGGGTCACAGAAACAGACCAATTAAGGCCAAAAGCATAGATAAATTTAAAAAAAAAACGTCAGTATGCAGTAAAAACGAGGACCTGGCAACAACTCTCAGCAATATTATTTACCTGGTGTTTGGAGGGAATGAGGTTCTTCTTACCCTCCAAAACTGAAACCTAATCAGTTTTAACAGTCAGATTACCCGTGCCCTAATTTTGACACTCTGAGATGAATCAGAGGTTGGCACCAAGATTGGCGATTATGGATTGCTCTCAAAAGTTTGTGAGTTCGGACTCATTAACTGCAACTCAAGACTCTTAACTGCGACGTGTTCCTGCATCTTTTAAAAGCGTTAAACGTTGGTTATTGTTTGAAGGGAAAACTCAATTTCGGGGGGTAATCACCCAAAAATCTCTCCGTAGCTGGACCGATCGGCCGTGTTATCTGGGTTCCTGTGTGATTTTAGAATAGGGATATTAAACTCTGCACTAATATTTGAGTCAGTCCGTTTCTGAGCCTCGCAGGTTTACTTACTATTAGAAGGTGTGTTAGCATTTTATTACCGTCTATTTGGAAATGTGCTTCGAGGGACGGACTCAAATATTACCTGTACAAAATTGCTCATAATCCAGAATAATCCGGTGTTTGGCCTCCGGGTCGTTTGCACACCGGGTCTGTTTCAGTCAAGCATCACAAATCTGAGCCATGGATTCATTTATGCAGTTCGTTAAATCTAGGTTTATTTCATTCATTTATTTCCGACACAAATCCACTGTATAGAAATTTACAGCCAGCTGTGTTTAATCCTTGCACAGTATTTGGTATGTTCTCACCAATGTATGCATGTTTCCTTTGATAATCAACTTTCCATGTACCAATATTTTTCTACACAGACCATTAAGCTATTTTTATATGAGATCTTAAATACTCTCATCTATATTTTAGGCTCACACTGGTTCACTCTCTGCATAATTTTTCTCGTCAACTTAATTTTATTTGTTAATAAACATCCATGTCAGACCTGCACATTCCAAAAAATTGTTCTGAGGCACTTTAGGTCTAGTAATGAATTAAACAAACTAAATAACAATGTGAGTTCAAACAGGTGATTATATGGGCAAGGGATTACTTTATCAAATCTTTATCAAGCAATAATATATCCCAGAAGTTGAATCTGTTCATCTGGACATAGGTTTTGTCGGAGAAACGTTTCATCACTCATCTAAGTAACTTCTTCAGTCTCAGCTAGTTGGAAAACTTCCCCAATCTTATATACAGCACCTTTGCATAACGACTGGTACCAGCACCATTGCATAACAATGGGACCGGTGATCAGTTCAATATGCAGATTGACATAGCCGTTAATGATAATGGCCACGTGTGCCGTTCACACAGGATTGGGGAAGGGCTGCGATGGCTGCGTTGTAAGATGGTGAGAGGTGTACTCTGAGGCCCCCTCCTCAGTTCAGGGATGGACGTTCCCTTTTTACAAAAATGGCTTCTTTTACTTCGCGTTCAAACCATCGTTCCTCCCTATCAAGGATCTGCACGTCTTCATCCTTGAAAGAGTGGCCACTGGCCTGTAGGTGGGTGTAAACCGCAGAGTCCTGACCTGATGAGGTAGCTCTTCTATGTTGTGGCATCCGTTTCGCCAGTGGCTGTTTGGTTTCCCCGATGTACAATTCCTGGCAATCCTCCCGGCACTTAACAGCGTACACTACATTACTCTGTTTGTGCTGGGGGACCCGATCCTTGGGGTGGACCAGTTTCTCTGACAAAACCTATGTCCAGATGAACAGATTCAACTTCTGGGATTTTGTTACTTGGATTATTGAGCATGCATCAAGAACCAATAATATACAGCGTTACGTTCACAAATGATACTTAAAATGCTACTGTGCCAAAAAGAACCTTATGTTAACTATAATGTAGATTATGCAACCCCTGGAAAATGTAATGGGTTTAACAATCTTTGATTTGAAGAGTAATTTCATATAATAAATGAAAAAATATAATACAAATCTTTTTAAACCCCTTGGAACCAGGCTATTTTTGGTACTTAGAAGTTTCTAAATGGTACTTTTGTTCTGTCTCTCTTTCTGATGGAGGAGCCTCATAGTATTGATGAGATCAGAGATGAAGGAGACGGACTGTGCTGAGATGAGACACAAGTCTCGCTGTTCTACCCAAGGTCAGTGCCGAGAGAAACGTCTAGAGGTGGGCTTTAAAACCTCAAAAAGGTTTTATAATGTGTTCCAAGCAGCACTGGACCTCCATTTTGTGTGTGCTTTCCTGTATAATGACATATTGCAGTTGTGTCAGAAATCCCGGCTCAGTTTTGGCTTTGCAAGTCGAACTCAATGGGCTGTGACCGACATTTGTTGACATTCCAAAAAGTTTCTAATTGATCACAGCAAATGAGGATCATATCACGCTACACTTGGCATTAACAAAATAACTAGGAGACTATAATGTATAACGTTAAACAGCTCTCACTAACTGATCTCGGTGTGACTAACAATGTTGTTCTTCTTCTTTCGGCTGCTCCTGTTCAGTATCATCCTGATTTAATTGATAGATTGGGCACAGGATTTAATGCCCTTACCCTCCTGAGATGTGTACCTCCAGGGGCTGGCCATAAACGCGTTGCATGTTTCAAGCCCAAGCCAGGTTGGAACCCAGTGCCCAGTTGTGAGATTTTCCCTTACGATTGCCCTTAAACGTTTCTTAAAATTAAGAGTCTTACCTAAGGGCTTTCTTAAGGGAAATTTCATAAACACTTAATTGTTCCCTTAAGAATCGAAAGTAATCCCTTAAAAATCGTTACGTGTGTTATGATTCGCCTCTAAAAAAACAGGCGAATAAATAAAACGGGCTTAAATATAACGGGCTTTAGGACCCAGTCACAGTTAGCTCCAGGTGACAAAATAATGAAAAGCTTTGCCTCAATCACCTGATTGGTTATGTCAGGGTCCGTTGCACTAACGTTTCACCACGGGTGGGCTGATACAGACACAAGCTAAAAACGGACCAAAAAACGCCAGACAAAGGAGCCGCGCAGACCAAACTCAAACAAAGGAAGAGTATAAATGTTGAATAACTAAATGAACATGAAAAAGGAAAAGCAATAAAGCGCCTGGATGCACTGTAATGGGAAAATGCAAGAGGGAGGAAAACAAAAAGCTGAAAGCACTTGATGTAATGCGCAGAGCCTAACACAATCGGCGTACACACTCAGCGTAGCTCAGCCCACGCATGCACAGCGTGGCGAGGTCCCAAGTGGAGCCGAGTGGACATGTGCTCTCTCTCTCTCTCTCTCTCTCTCTCTCTCTCTATCGGGGCTGTGGCTTGTGAGAGAGTGTGATGACGTGCTGTGCGGGTTTTGGGGGGTGGGCGAACGGATGAACGGAGTGGAAAATGGGAGGATTTGTCCCTACACTAAATCTACGCCCTATCAGTCACTTCCAGATCTCCTGATCCGTACATCAGCTGGATCCCTAAGGCGGACCCAGTCTACCAATGACCCTAACACCGTCGAACCAAAACAGCAGCACACATCAGACAGGAAAGGTCTCTGTGGACTGTGGTGGCTTAGCGGGTAACGTACTGGACTATGGACCACAAGGTCCAGGGTTCAAATCCCACCAAGCTGCCACTGTTGGCTCCTTGAGCAAGACCCTTAACCCATAATTGCTTAGATTGTAAAATTGTATCAGTTGTAAGTCGCTCTGGATAAGGGCATCTGCTAAATGATGTAAATGTAAATGTCTCAAAATCTGAAGTAACCATAGCGTCCCTAAGCACAGTTCCAGTGAATACTGGGCAAGGGTGCAACACCTGAGTGAGCTAGAGCGTGCTCTTAAATTAATACCTCCCCTAGCTTGGTTTAGCGTAAGGCACACAGGGAGTAAGCAGGACAAACTTTCAAACAGGGGCCAAATGGAAGGGCGAGGCAACAGGCTCAGGTACGGAGCTAAGAGGCACAGCACTTTAGGTACAGAGCTAGGCGGCGCAAACGGCTCAGGTACGGAGTTAAGTGGCACACCAGGATCAGGTATAGAGCTAAAAGGCATGGTGGGCTCAGGTCCAGAGTTAAGGGGCATGGCAGTCTCAGGTATGGAGCTAAAAGCTGTGGCAGGCTCAGGTAAGGAGCTAAGAGGCGTGGATGGCTCAGATACAGAGCTAAAAGGTGGTGCAAATGGAGCCTTGGTGCGAAGCTCATTATATGTCACAGTAATGGCTGTGAACTGCTTAACAATATCGTGCAGTTCCAAGCCAAATTGACCTGCAGTGACCGCTTGGAGCCAGGGGCTGTCCATGAAGGTGGAACAACCAGCAGGGTCTGTACCAGACGCAGGACAACAGGAGGGCTGTGATGAGCTGCCGGACTGATCGGTTCATACCCTGTCTTTGGCTGTAACACGGGTCTCTGGCATTCAGGTCCAGCAGGGAGAAGGGGGTTCTAAAAAGAGCAGCTCATCTACCACCTCTAAAAAGAGCAGCTCTACAACCTCTAAAAAACTGGCAAATTGTTTGAAACAGAAAATAAAACGGGCTTTAGGACCCAATCGCAGTTAGTGAGGGAGACATGGGGGCTCGCAACGCCGGAGTGAGCAAGCCAGAGGTCACCGAAGCGAAGCCGCGGTGAACGGAGTGGAAAACGGCAGGATCTGTCCCAACACTAAATCTACGACCTATCAGTCACCTACGGATCTCCTGATCCGTGCATCACGAACCGACGAACCGAGGCAGCAGCACACGTCTGACAGGTAAGGTTTCGAAATCGGAAGTAACAGTAGCGTCCCTAAGCACAGTGGAAAACTCACATAGGTTCCGGCCAATACTGGGCAAGGGTGCAACATCTGACTGAGCTAGAGTGTGCTCTTAAATAGCAACGCTAACAGGTGTTGCTGATTCCGCAATCACGAGGCTTAAGCAGGTGCATGCACGATCGCACTCACTGTAAGGATCCCGCCATCATAACCAAGTCGACACTGACCTTTAGTGTCAACTTGGAGGGATCCCACAGTACTAGAAGGGTCCTTACAAAGTGTTTCATAGAGTTCCTTAATTAAGAATAAAAATTTTTATCTATACGGACAGCTGAAATGTATTCACAAGGCGTGTGTAGGGTCAACAACCGGAGAGGCAGCGCAAAAAATCCAAAGGATTAAGCAGAGTCGTAAACGGTAATCCGAAATAGGTCATACACTAGGACAGAGAAATCATATACTAGAAACGCTCGGTAAAGTCGGCACAAGACATACAATGCTTTGCAACCACGAGTAACATTACCGGTGAATAAATAGTCTCAGAACATGGCCGCCTCACGGAAGAGGCATGGTTCAGAATTCAGGTGAGCGCGACCTTTGGTTGTGCGAAGCCACAGCTGCAGCCGGCGTGACATAACCCCCTCTCTGACAGGCGGCGCTTGACGCCGACGACTTCACCATTCTGGGGCGTCCTCTGGGCCTGGGGGCAGGACGATGAGGAAAAGTTCTCTGGAAGTCTGAGATAAGAGAAGGGTCCAGGATGTCTCCGGGACCCAGGCTCGTTCTTCCGGGTCATAACCCTCCCAGTCAACTAGGTAGAACATTCTACCAGCTAGAGTCCAACAGTTGCTTAACAGAGTAAGCGGGGGAACTGTCCACGTCAAGAGGAGGGCAGCTGTAACCTATATGAGACAGGGGTTACCTGCCTTAAAACCTTAAACAGTCCCACGAACTTGGGACTTAACTTTTTACTGGGTACCGTAAGTTTTAGATCCCTGGTGGAGAGCCATACCATCTGACCGAACCTGAAGGATAGCACATCACGTCTATGGCGGTCGGCCTGTAATTTCTGACAGTGTACGGCCTTCTGCAATCTTACATGGGCTTGTTCCCATGTCTGCTCACTTCTCCACATCCATTCGTCTACCGCGGGCACATCGGAAGGTGAGCCTGACCAAGGGAAGAGCGGTGGTTGGTAGCCTAGGATACATTGGAATGGGGTCATCTGGGTGGACGCATTTCTTAAAGAATTCTGTGCGTATTGTACCCATGGCAAGTATCTGACCCAGTCTGACTGAGAGCAAGAACAGTAAGATATTAAAAACCTACTGATGTCCTGATTCAAGCGCTCTGTTTGGCCATTGGTTTGTTTGTGGTAGCCTGACTTGAAACTGACATTAATTTCCAGGAGCTTACAGAACTCATTCCAAACACGTGATGTGAACTGAGTCCCTCTATCAGAGACGATATCCGCTGGGAGACCGTATAATCTAAATACATTGTGAAATAAGGTTTCGGCGGTTTGGAGAACAGTAGGTAACTTCGCCATGGGGATCAACCGACAGGCTTTGGGGAAGCGATCTATAGCTACTAACACCACTGTCTTCCCCATGGAGGGGGTAGACCGGTTATGAAGTCTACCCCCAGGTGTGACCAGAGGCACTTGGGGATAGGGAGCGGCTCCAGCTGGGGCTTGACGAGGGACCTTGGCCTGAGCGCACACCGGACAGGCCTTAACCCAATCCGTGACATCCCCCTCTAGGCCCACCAACCAGAAACTATTCTTAACCAAGTTTTGGGTTCTACGGATACCCGGATGACCCAAATTGGGGGTACTATGAATCTCCCGGATGAGATTCGCACGCAGAGAGGTGGGGACATACTCACGGTCTGGCAGACACTCCGTCCACCTGTTCCCAGTGTATCTCCCACCTAATGGGTCCGACGATGAGCTTCTGGCTTGAGGACCGTAGTGGGCTGACTCACCTCTTGCTCAGCCTCTCACTGCCTAGACAACACGTCCACCTTCCCATTCCTGGAACCAGGGTGATAAGACACAGTGAAGTGAAAACGTGTGAAGAACAAGGCCCATCAGGCCTTTCTGGGGTTGAACCGTTTAGCCGTTTTCAAAGATTCTAGGTTTTGATGATCGATTAATACTAGAAATGGGTGTCTGGCCCCTTCTAACCAATGCCGCCATTTCTCTAATGCAAGCTTTATGGCCAGAAGCTCCCGGTTCCCTATGTCATAGTTCCTCTCAGCCTTATTCAGCTTGCATGAAAAGAAAGCGCAAGGGTGGCACTTAGGTGGTGAGCCCGACTGCTGGGACAGCACGGCTCCCACACCCGACAAGAAAGTGTCCACTTCAACTACAAACGGGTAATCGGCATTGGGGTGCTCGAATGGGCATCAAGGTGAATCGATTATTAAGTGATTTAAACGCTTTCTCCACTTCCTCCGTCCACACTAGCTGTGTTACCCCTTAACAAGGATGTGAGGGGAGCGGCTATGCTACTGAAGCCACGAATGAAACGGCTGTAAAAATTGACAAACCTCAAAAACTTTTGTAGTTCCTTGATAGTGAGAGGCCGGGGCCACTTCACCACTGCACGGACCTTACCCCCATCCATACGCACACCCTTTTGACCTATGACATACCCAAGGAAAGAAACAGAGGTGACATGAAATTCACATTTTTCCAACTTCACAAGTAACTTATGATCCAACAAACGTGTTAAGACTTGCTGAATATATTAAAATGTCATCGAGATAAACAATCACCCACCGGCGGGCAGGTCCTTAGCATGCTCCTTGGAAAAGACACGCCCCAAATGCTTAGCAGTCTGGCACCCGGCTAATCTCGGCATTCTTAGTACCCTCCAGAGTCGTGGCCATCAGAGGCAGTGTCATATAAGTGGACCGGCATTGGTCTCCCCAGCTCTTGATGTCATCGTCCCCCCAAACAAAGTGAGGCTGGTGTTTGACCAGCCAGGGAAACCCCAGGATTAGGTCATGATTGGGTGCTGAGATTATGCAGAATGAAATTGTCCCCAGGTGAAGCACTCTGACTCTCATGATGAGCTCCGTAGTGCGCTCCGTCACAGAGTCCTCCCCCAGGATTCTCCCGTCCAGCTTTCAGAGTCATGGGAACTGAGGTGCGGGTTAGCGGAATATCAAGTATCTTGGCCACGGCCCCATCTATAAAGTTCCCAGCTGCCCCCAAGTTGATGAGCGCTGTAACATAGGCAGATTCTGAACCCCAAAACAACTGAACAGTGATCTGCATACATTTAGCATTGACAGCATGGTTGATCCATAAGGCTTACTTCCAACGCTCTGGTGGGGTCAGGTTGTTTAGGACAGGATGCACATACATGACCAGCTCCAGCGCAATATAGACATAATCTGTCTCTGTATCTACGTCATCGCTCCTCTTCTGAGATATGAGCTCTCCCCAGTTCCTTCGGTTCGGGTTCGGTATCAGTCCGTGTAGATGGAACCACAGGTTTGGTACTCCTATCTACTACAATCTGGTGCCCACATCCCGCCCACTGTGAGGGTGGTCGAACACGTCCTTAAACAAGGAGTAGAACAAAGTTTCTGATAACAGGACCTTACTGTCCTGCGTCTTTATGGCCATGGGCCATTCTTTAGCCCTCCCGGTGAGCAGCGAAATAACAAAATGGATCTTGTCAGTATCAGACAGAAATTGCTCCGGGTGATGTTCTATATACAGACTACACTGCATAAGAAATCCTCTACATAGGTCCATAGAGCTATCATACCTTTAGGGAAGGCCGACCAGAACTGGGAATGCAATCGAGGAGGAGCTTGCGTGCCGGCCGGAGCTGGAACAGGAGCTGGTAGATCGGTAGCCACTGTAGCCGAGTGTTCAGGTAGCGATGTGGTTCACGCCAGCACTTCCTGCATAAGCTGCGCAATCTCCTCCAGCTTCTGTTCTTGCCGTGCTAAATGGGCCTCAAAACTCACTGATTCCATGTTAGGCGAAGTATTATGTAACGAAAAACACACAGGAACCAGGATAAGGAATCAATAGCAGGTTTTATCTATACGGACAGCTGAAACGTATTCACAAGGCGAGTGTAGGGTTAACAACCGGAGAGGCAACGTAGCGGCGCAACAAATCCAAAGGATTAAGCGGAGTCATAAACGGTAATCCGAAAGCCAATAGGTCATACACTAGGACAGAGAAATCCTATACTATAAACGCTCGGTAAAGTTGGCACAAGACAAACAATACTTTGCAACCACAAGTAGCGTCACTGGTGAATAAATAGTCTCAGAACATGTTATTGTTTTATTATTATTGTGATTTCTTTATGTTCAGTTTACATTTCTTGTTTTCTCCATTGTTTTCCATTTTGATTTATAAACCATTAAGGCAGCTCACATTCAGTGAACGTTTTTTTTGTTTTTTTTTTGCTAATGAGTTGTGGTTATAACCAGTGTAATTTTACGGCAACAAAACCTCAGTCAATGCAGTAAATTCTATACTGTTTTCTCTTAAGTTAAGTGAAATGTCTGAAGGATTTCATGCAACACATCTAAGTCATTCCCCAGGGAAAATCTTCCTGGGAAAAACTTCTATGCAACCAGACACTGGTTGTCAGACACTGCCATATCCAGCAACTGGCACTACCCACTGAGCTATGAACTGATTTGTTTGATGGAGGTTTGATTGGGGTTTAATTGGTGATGTCGGAGCCTGACTTTGGACTTCGTGTCTTTTTCTGTCTGGTGCAGAACCAGATGCCAATATAACAATGGGTATAGCTTGCTGGTGCTTGTTTCTGTTCTGCTCCAGTACGTTGTGCAGAGGAAAAAGCCCTAAGTATGTGGGTGAGAAAGAGACAGAGAGAGAGAGAGAGAGAGAGAGAGAGAGAGAGAGACATCTGTTTCCCCCCAGCATCATACAGACGACAGGTTTTATTCGTCTGTCAGTGTGATGGACATGACTTGTTTATTCGGATGTTGCGTGCTAAGATTAACTTTCTGTATCACCGGATTGAGCTGTGCTACATTTCCCTCGCTGTCCTCCTTATTCGTCTTACAAAGCCTAATCCTGATCACATGATAAAATGCGTGATCGTCCGGCCATGCCGACTCAGACTCAGTCCCAGATTCAGAGCAAACCAAGAAATGCGACAGTGCCCTCTAATGCCCGTTGGAGGGAGCTGAATGTTTGGCTCTGAGCTTGCCTCCTGCTTCAGATTTGTTTTCTGGTTCGAGCAGCACACCGGGTTTGTTTCAATTAGTCCTGTGACAGCGTCAGAGCGTGGGGTTTTCATGTTGGACCTCCATCGACATAGCTCAGCAGAGTCAGGTCAGTCGATTAAAAAGGCCGCAGTCACAAAAGGTCTGACCCGTTTTAGCGTTTTAACTGCTGAGTGAGAGGACGCAGGAGGGAAAACACATCAACAAAAAAACAGCCTTTCAGCGAGCTGTCCGGGTGCCATCGCCGGGGAGTTTGTTGGCAGGCTCCGGCAAACTTGTGGAGAATCCATCATCCACCCAGCCTTCTACTGGGAACGGCTTCTGCTCAATTTTGACTCAGAGACATTGTTCCATTTACTTTCCGATGTTTGGGCCACAGTAGACCTTCCAGTTTGGTCCAAGAGATGGTGGAGCTGATGGACCGTCACCAAGCTGTTGTCATCATCTTGGAAGATGGATATCAATAATGGTATTGTGTAGTTTTCTGATTTACCTCCTCTTGACGGACAAAAGCTGTTGTTCTTCTTGTCCCCATATTCATGCTTCAGCCTGCCAGATTGTAACACTCGAGTCACACACTAATTTATGTGGTTATAACATCCATCAAACACTAAGCACTAAGGTCATGTGCATACTTTCATCATGTCATGTAATTAACTACAGGATAAAACAACAAAAGCAAATCTGCCAACGACAACATCACATGACTTGGGATTCAGATTTATAAAAATACACCTAGAGTTTCCCTAAACAGTAGAGATGAAGACTCAATCACATGACTTAAGTCAGACTCAAGTCGCAAACTTGCAACCTATCAGCAGAGACAAACAAAAATATTTTGTATTATTACAAAAAAATAATATCACAATAATTTCTGGGACTTTATCGATATTGATAATTAGAATATACTTTCTTTGGCAGGCTATATCTTGGGTCTAAAGTATTCAAAAGTTGCACCATGTCTTTCAGCATTTGTTACATCGTACTTTTGTTCTCATAAGTCACTTTTGTTTGCAGAATGATTCTTCTAAGGTGTCCTGAGTGTGTTTTTGTGCTGCTACCTTGGCTGGTTTAAGCCTGTTGTGGACACGTGACTCCCAAAGTCTTTGAAATGTTGGAAACCCTGCTGGAAACCCAACCAGATGTAGGGAGAACATGCAAATTCCACATAGATGGAGTGAATTTTTCTCTTCTGCCATTCCCAAATGGCGGCTGGCATCTGTCCCTGAGCTTCATGTTTAACACACTTTTAGATGTGATGTCATTTGGATACTGACAGCCTGTCATCCAGCCATTCCACCCACCCACCTACACACACATACACACACACACACACACACACACACACACACACACACACACACACACACACACACATACACACACAAATCTGCACATGTACATACACTTAGAGAACTGATACATGACTGTCATTAATTAAAGCAGTAACACAGGCTACATTTCTGTAAATAATTGCACACACACATGTATGAAGAGGTAAGAAGGCTAGATAATTGGATTCTGTCTTCAGTGCATCATATAAGCAGAGAGGATTCAACTCACATAGGTCTTTCTCATGTTGGACAGCTCAGGCGAGGAGGCGTGAGCTGAGTTTAGCTTCTCCTCCTACATACAGGGTGAAGATACGAGAGTGATGCCACTGGAGCACTAACATCACATTATAGAACCTGATCTGATCTGATCTGATCTGGTCTGCACCCCATAAACACATTCAGCACATTCAACGAATAACACAAAACTCTGTTTTGTTATCTTTAACACACTGCTCATTTACAGACTTTAATTCCAGACTCTGCCTTGCATCACTGTCTTGTTTCATCATCTTCTGTTAAGCTTCAGCTGATCCACAAAACTATAGTAATCATTTACGCTGGGGTGTTAGTGTCTCAAATTGTACATGGATTGGTTCAGGCTACATTGGTTACGTTTGAATGTTTATTATTATTATTATTATTATTATTATTATTATTATTATTGTTGTTGTTGTTGTTGTTGTTAATAATAATAATGATAATAATAATAATAAAAATACTAATACTACTAATAATAATACTACTACTACTAATAATAATAATAAAACATTCAAATGTAACTAATTAAAAATATATAATATAGATAAAATAAAGTATTTTATAAGAAGAAGAAGAAGAAGAAAAAGAATCACAGTAATAACAATAATATTACTGTGATTATTATTATTATTATTATTATTATTATAAAATACTTTCTTTTATCTATATTATATTTTTATTTAAATATACATATAATGAACAAATATAATTTTACTATTATATTATTACATATTATTAATTTAGAATTATGAAATTTTATATGTTATTGTGTTATTAGATTTTTTATTCGTATTATATATATATATAATATATTTGAATAATATTTTATTATTATATTTATTTTATACATATTATATTATTATTTACGTATACAGTATACATATAATATATATCATTTTACTATAAAATTTATATACAAATATTATAATGTATATTTTATATATTATATTGTTTCTATATTATTTATATTCATATTTTGCTTACAGTGGGGCAAAAAAGTATTTAGTCAGCCACTGATTGTGCAAGTTTTCCTACTTAGAAAAATGAGAGAGGTCTGTAATTTTCATCATAGCTACACTTCAACTATGAGAGAAAAAATGAGAAAAAAATCCAGGAAATCACATTGTAGGATTTTTTAAGAATTTAATTGTAAATTACGGTATAAAAATAAGTATTTGGTCAATAATTTGGTTTTCAACTCAATACTTTTGTAACATAACCTTTGTTGGCAATGACAGAGGTCAAACATTTCCTGTAAGTCTTCAGCAGGTTTGCACAAACTGTAGCTGGTATTTTGGGCCCATTCCTCCATGCAGATCTCCTCTAGAGCAGTGATGTTTTGGGGCAACACGGACTTTCAACTCCCTCCACACACATTTTCTATGGGGTTGAGGTCTGGAGACTGGTTAGGCCACTCCAGGACCTTGAAATACTTTTTACGAAGTCACTCCTTCGTTGCCCGAGCGGTGTGTTTGGGATCATTGTCATGCTGGAAGACCCAGCCACGTTCCATCTTCAATGCTCTCACTGATGGAAGGAGGTTTTGGCTTAAAGTCTCATGATACATGGCCCCGTTCATTCTTCCCTTAACACGGATGAGTCGTCCTGTCCCCTTTGCAGAAAAACAGCCCCAAAGCATAAGGTTTCGACTCCCATGCTTCACAGTAGGTATGGTGCAACTCAGCATTCTTCTTCCTCCAAACACGGCGAGTTGAGCTTTTACCAAAAAGCTCTATTTTGGTTTCATCTGACCACATGATATTCTCCCAATACTCTTCTGGATCATCCATGTGCTCTCTGGCAAACTTCAGATGGGCCTGGACATGTACTGGCTTAAGCAGGGGGACACACCTGGCACTGCAGGATCTGAGTCTCTGTAACTGTTGATCAGTCCTGCACACCGGCTTGAAGGAATTTTAGCCCATTCCTCCGTTCAGAACAGCTTCAACTCTGGGATGTTGATGGGTTTCCTCACATTAACTGCTCGCTTCAGGTCCTTCCACATTTCGATTGGATTTTGTAATGGACTTTGACTTGACCATTACAAAACATTAACTTTATTCTTCTTTATCCATTCTTTGGTAGAATGACTTGTGTGCTTATGGCCATTGTTTTGCTGCATGACCCACCTTCTCTTGAGACTCAGTTCATGGACAGATGTCCTGACATTTTAATTTAGAATTCCCTGATATAATTCAGAATTCATTGTTCCATCAATGATGGCAAGCTGTCCTGGCCCAGATGCAGCAAAACAGGCCCAAACCATGATACTACCACCATGTTTCACAGATGCGATAAGGTTCTTATGCTGGAATGCAGTGTTTTCCTTTCTCTAAACATAACATTTTTCTCTTAAACGAAAAAGTTCTATTTTGGTCTCATCCGCCCACAAAATTCTTCCAATGCTCTTGGAGTGATCTTTGTTGGTCGACCACTCCAGGGGAGGGTAACAATGGCCTTGATTTTCCTCCATTTGTACACAATCTGTATGACTGTAGATTGGTGGAGTCCAAACTCTTTAAAGATGGCTTTGTAACCTTTTCAAGTCTGATGAGCATCAACAACTCCTTTTATGAGGTTCTCAGAAATCTCCTTTGTTCGTGCCATGATACAATTCCACAAACATGTGATGTGAAGAGCAGACTTTGATAGATCCCTGTTCTTTAAATAAAACAGGGTGCCCACTCACACCTGATTGTCATCCCATTGATTGAAAACACCTGACTCTATTTTCACCTTCAAATTAATTGCTATTCCTAGAGGTTCACATACCTTTGCCACTCACTAATATGTAATATTATTATACATATCACAATTTATTATTTTAACCCCATTTTTTCATGGTAAAGGCTTTTGGGGTCTTCGCCATCAATCCCCCAAGAACAAGACATGTACCTGTTAGGACCTCCCAGCACTGTGGGGATCCCGAAAAACTGACACTAGAGGTCAGTATTGGCTTGTTTATCACTTCGGCATCTTCACAGGTAACGAATTGCGCACGCACCTGTTCATTGCTGCGTGATTTTGGTACTAGGGACACCTGTCAGCGGTGCTATTTAACAGAACTCTCTGGTGCTCTGCCGCATGGCACTGGCCTTCCCTGGTTTTTCGAGCAAGGATAGGCAATCTCCACTTACCTCTGCCCCCTCTTGGACCATGATCCTGCAGGGCCAGTGGTAGCTAGCTCTTGTAAGAGAGCCAGCGGAGTCACAAGGTTCAATGTTCATTAGGGCCGTAGTTGGTAGTGTAGGGCTAGATCCACGGTCCATTGTCCATATGTTTAATCCTTCCTTTTACTTTTGTTTCAGGACGCGCTACTCGCGTCCTGTTTGAGGTTTCCATTTAGTGCCTCCTATCACGTCGGGGCCTTACGGGCTGGTAGGAGATGGAGACGAGCGCAGGTTCAACGTGAATAACCATCTTTATTTAGCACAAGGGAAACCTCAACGCAAACATAAATCAATACAAGGTTACCGCAACATAATAAACAAAAGTGGACTTACCACATGGCGTAAACACGAAGATTCCTCAGCATACTAGCGCGAGCAGACACGAACGGCTCGGACAAAACTGCCCTCCAGCGGCGAGGAGTGGCATGATGTGTGGAGGTCTGGGGGGAACCCGTGACACCTCCGTATTTCCTTTCATTTCTATTACGGTGTATGACATTGTTTTGAGTCCCCTTCAGGCGGTGCTTGTGTTTGCCATTCTTCCCCTCCTCCTCACTCTGGGTCCTAGCGTCTGGCTGAGTGGGAAGCCTAAATTATGTTCGTTTCTGACTCTAGATATTCGGGGTTTGAGGCTCAGGTCTCGCACTAACTGCGGACCTGTTCCTTCTTTCAGTTCTGTTCATTTATTTATATTTACGTTCTTTTATTTATTTATATTTTGGGTCATAATTTGCATCTGGAGCTAACTGCGATTGGGTCCTAAAACCCTTTATTCTTTTGTCTTCAATATTAAAATGGTGAAACGTAACAGTAACCTGCCTGGTTCATATAGTATGAACTCTGTTGAGGTTTCGGGCTGTTTTGATATTTATTTTAACCACATGTTGTTCCTGTAGCATTGGTGTGACCTCTTATGAACTCTGTTTGCAGGCCAGGTTGCAAAAACACATTTATTTTTGAAACATTAGAGCTGAGGTTCTGATCGGCCCCTCTTTCATATAGCTGAAGGGAGAATTCTGACATTAAACAAGCTTTTAATTTATTATTGCTCCCTTCAATTAATTATTACAAGGCTCTGCAGAGAAGCAGAAAGTAATTACAATGACAAAGGAGGACCGGAGGAAAACTCGCAAAGACTCGATCTACAAGTATTGTGTTCGCCCACTTTGACCAGTACTTTCATTAAAAGCCCTTCACCAATACACAAAGCTCATTTCCACACACTGGCAGCGCCCACTAAGCACGTCTTGGCGCGAGAGATAGAACAGGCTGCAAACGAGACGATAAAGTCGAGTCATTACGTAAAACAATGGCTGCTTATTGCTTATTTGCTGCTGCTGTTAAAATACCAGACTTTGTTCCAAATAAACCTTCATAAGCAGGTTTTCAGATTTATATTTAAGTGTGAATATACATATTTCTTTGTGTTAAGAGTCTTTGTGTCTCAGTGCAAAAGATTATTCTCACTCCCTCCACAGAAACCCGGGTTTATATTCTGGAAATATTTTATAGGAGTATTCAGTACTGGCTTTGAGTTCTTTATGTTTATAGAAATGTGTTTTATATCTGTTCTTTGACTTCTTAGGGTGTACTGACACTAGGCAATTTGAACAGCTCTTGGGCGAGTTTGGAACCCGAGCGCGGTTCGTTTGGATAGTGTGAGTGCTCCCAATCTTGAAAGAGGTGGACCAGAGCTGGACTCCAGCACGTTACATATATAGTGTGAGCGCGAATCATGCCCGGGCACGATCGATGATGACGTTGATTGTGCTACTGTTTCAGTACACAAACATAGCGACAAAGGTTCAATGTGGTCTGCTTTTTACTTGAGATCTGGGCTGATGAAAGCAAAACGATTCAACTAGACAAGAAACAAAGCAGTAATGTTTCGTGCTCCAGCGTGGAACACAGCGTCAGCTGACAAATCTTCTTACATGCAGCACGAAAAGCCGAAAATCAGTGTGTCACATAATCAGTACATTTATTAAAAGGTTTATTAGGGCTGTGTGTCAGCACGAACAAAGAGAAACAAAACAGTATAATAGTAAGTACAAGCATAAAGTCAGCTGTGCTGTGTGACCCTGTCTTGCAGCATGAGAAGCCAAAATGCAGTGAGCTGTATAATCAATGCACATATTAGGTTATAATGCGTATTAGGGCTGTGTGTCAGCGTGCACGAAGAAAGGCGCAAAAGTATGTGATTACCCGATCATATATTTATAACCAGGAAGTCTGCTGTGCTGTGTGAGCGCGTATCATAATGACGAAAGCGTGCTGGAGCGCGTTTCGGCAAACCTACTGTGAGCAAGAGCCAGGCCGCGAATGGGGAGGGCGGAAAACGCGCTCCAGCGCGGTTCAAGGCAATTGTGCTCAGTGTGAGTACAAACTTAAAGGAGGACGTTTCCTATAACCCTGGACTGTAGAACAGTTCTCCAGCTGTAATTCGGCGTACGAGTTCTTTCCACAGAAGATCCCTCTCCATCTGCGCCCCCTTCATCACGCCGCGGTTCTCCTGAGCTCTGCGCAACAGGTAAGGGATCACCTCATTCACCGGGCCGTATGGAACGTACTTATAGACAGGGAATCCCGCCTGACCTAAAAAAACAACAACATTCAAACACACACAGATATAAAAAAAGGTCTCAGAACCGAATTGTTAACTTAATTTGTTAATGGTTTTTACCTTTTTTCTCTACATTTTCTCAGTTATTTAAGACAAGGTGAATAGTAGATTTTTTATTTACAACTTTAAACCTGTTTCGAATAATTTATTTTAATTGCAAGGGACTAAAGTCTTTTGTTTAAATCTTATTCAAGAAACTTTTGTGTTGTATTGTTTTGCATTTGTTTACACTTCAGAAAATATCATAATCATGAATGCAGTATCGTGAATCAAATCGAATTGTGAGCGTGAGTGTATCATTACATCCCTACCAGTAAGTCTTACAGTTAATGTACAATATTATAAATAACAAGACGCGTTTTTACATAAAATGCAGACCTTTTTTTGTTTTGTTTCTTTTATGTAATGTCGCATCAGCATCAATGTCTTTCCATGACAGGACCGAGTGTTAGGTTCCGTGGCAGGAGCGGGATATTGCCTCCATGGGCGATCGGGGACTACATCGCCCACAATATCGTGCGCTGAGAATATGGTCGCGGACACTCCTGGAACCCATTTCTGTCTGATTACAGACCCTATTTAAATTCAGCGTTCTCCCCATTGCGTTGCGGAAGCATTGGCTCACTTCTACGTTTACTTACCTCCTGTCTGCGGTTTTGCCCACTGGATTATCTTTTGTTGCCGTTCGCCATTTTGGATTACCCTTCCGCCCGTGGTTTCGCCCCGCTGGATTATCTTTAGTTTTTTCCTCTTTTTCGCTGGATTACCCTTTTTTTGCGGTTCCGCAGCTTTTCCCAGCCAGCAATAGCTCCACGTAGCTTCTCCCAGCCAGCAATAGCTCCACGTAGCTTCTCCCAGCCAGCAATAGCTCTATGTAGCTTCTCCCAGCCGGCAATAGCTCTATGTAGCTTCTCCCAGCCGGCAATAGCTCCACGTAGCTTCTCCCAGCCGGCAATAGCTCCACATAGCTTCTCCCAGCCGGCAATAGCTCCACATAGCTTCTCCCAGTCGGCAATAGCTCCACGAAGCTTCTCCCAGCTGCCAGTAGCTTCACGTAGCTTCTCCCAGCCGGCATAGCTTCACATAGCCTCTCCCGGAAGGCAATAGCTTCCGTAGCTTCCCCCAGCCGGCCTTAGCTTTTCGCAGCTTCTCTCAGCCGGCCATTTCCTATGTGAGTTCTCCTCGGTTCCCCGTGCTTTAGGTTCGCTGTGTTGTCCCTTAGTTTATGCGTTATCTTTTATTATGGTTGTTAATGTTGAAGTTATCCTTATTGTTTGTCTTTATCATCAGTATTAGTACTTTTGTACTATTATCATTATTATCTCCGTTATTTCCACTATTATTTTTTTTATCAGTATCACTGCCATTAGTGTATTGTTGTTGCCTTTTACTGCTGCCTTTGTTTCTGTATTTGGGGAACTTTGTAATAAACTGATTGTGTTGAACTGGAACTCTGCATTCACCTGCTCATCCCTGGAAAACCATGTAACACCGAGTTTACATTTATACCAGTCAGACACACTCATACTGCACCAGTAAACCCATGTAGACATGGGGAGACCATCCAAACTTCACACAGATGGAATCCAGAGTCAGGATCGGACCGAGAATCTCTGGAGCTGTAACTGTTTGCGCCACGGAATCAAGGGTTGTAAACCATGTAAGTAACGAAACCTGCGTGTGTAAGTCATGTGTGTGCGTGTGTGTGTGTGTTACCTAAAGGAAAGCTGATCTGGTCACACATCCCCAACAACTGGCCGAAGTAAACCTTCTTTTCAGATGGGACCAGTCCCAATTTGTTCATCCTGTAAAAGAAAGATACAGAGTGAAACAGAAACATAGTCTAGACTACTATGGTACTGTTCAAAAGTCTTAGGCCACAATTAGTTTAGATACACTACTTTTAGTTACGGTATAATGACCATGTATAATATTTCTCAGCCTCTTTATTAGAATACAACCAGAAAATAAAGGAAATTTGTATGTCGATTGTATAGGCTATAGGGGTAAGTATTTAGTGTGAGCTCCCCTTACTTCAGTTTCAGATTCATCATTCTGGATGGGCAGCAGCCAAGAAACCGCTTTTCAGAAGGGGAACGGGGTGAAATGGTGAAGATATGTAAAAGCTCAAGAAGACTGGAATGAAGATCAGTTGAAAAGAGGATTTTTGGGTCCAATCAGCATCGATATGTTATGTATGGTAATTATAGCATGGTTAAAACAAATTTAATGGTGGCCTAAGACTTGAAAACATCCAGTTTGCAAAAGAGGACCTTAAAGTGAAAGGTCTCTTGGAATCCTCATGTTAAACAGTGTTTAGTGTGTAATAATATTGACATTAATTGGATTCTGCATTAGCAGAGTGTTTTAGAATCATTCTATAACTTCAGACATTGAACCCACAGTAACAGAGAAGTGCCAGAGCAGGCGTGGCCTTTATCAGGTTCGAGAAAACAAGAGTGACTTTGTCAGTGACAAGTACTCTGGTAAATGGAGCGGAACCCCTAAGGAACGGTGGCGTCGTGCGGTTAATAAGATTAGCTCGTAGACTCGTGCTCGTACGCTCCTACACACCAGAACCGCCTCGCCAGGGCGCATCCATCATCGACCTTATTTTGGAAATTGTATGAACTAATAGTTGCTGCTGGTGATGAATGGCTGGATCCGATCACTCAGACTCCGGGCTTAACTACTTGGCCCTGGGGGCAAGTCGTTTCTTATTGGGAGAGAGGACGAGTGTGTGTGTGTGTGTGTGTGTGTGTGTGTGTGTGTGTGTGTGTGTGTTTGTTTTATACTGTTTATTCCGGTCTGAGGTCAGATCGTCATCTAGTACACATCCTGCCTCTTATTTACCCCATTACAAATCCTTTAGTGAGTGTAAACGTGTGAGTCAGAGGGAGAATCTGTTATTCAGAGTGTGTTTCATAGCTTCTATTTTGAGTGTGTGTGTGTGTGTGTGTGTGTGTGTGTGTGTGTGTGCATTGTATGACTCAGATTCTATTTCTAGACTGCGTAACCAATTTTTATTGAAACTGTACCAGTATATTCAAAGACGATATTCTTTGGATCAATCTCTTAACTTTACTTTTCGACCTTGCTGTTGGAAGACTGCCTTACCACTCTTAGCCTCTTAGCCACTGTAGCCCATGGAAGTAGAAATATGTTTAAATGTTTTCTCTTACAGTGGAATCTCGGAATTTGAACTTAATTGGTTCCAGAAGGTTCGAACTCTCATTTGTTTGAAGTCGGCATAAAAATTTCTCTGTGTAAATAGGATTAATCCGTTCTCGACCCCTAATGATTGTTTTTATGCCTTTATTCATGTTTATGATTACAAATGATTACAGGCATGAATAAAGCAAAGTAATGTAATCTAATAATAATAATAATCAATAAAGACATGAAATAAGTGGGAAAAAAAAACATCTTGTCACTGGGATAGCGTGCCGAGACTGAGGGAGTATCTGAAATTGTGCCTTAGACTGACATAACTTGCATATATGTAACAATAAAATAATATATGTTATACATAACATGCCCAAGTTCACGCCTTAGTTCTTCTTTTTTGGGGGTTTCATGGTGATTAGCATACCATATAGTTGCATTATCGCCAATGACCAGACCAGTTTACGTGCATCTTTGGAAGTTCGTACTATTAAGTGTTTTATTTAGGGTGGCCGTGTTTGAAGGTGGAATTTTTGTTCATATTTATTGGCAATAAAAAAAATTAATGGACCATTCAAGGTTCCACTAAAATCACAAATAGTTGTAATTCAACTGTGTCCAATCCTGTACGTACCTTTTGCCTGAATTATTAAGGAAAATAAAACTACCCATCCTGTAAATTGTTGGGTTTATCTTGTATTTGTTGTGTTTATGAATAAAAGAAGACACTCGTACCTCTTGATTGTGTGCTTCACCGTGTTTATGTTGTGCGATGCCACCATGACGTTGGCTCTCCCGTTCCTCTGTATCTCCTCCAGCACGTAGTCCAAGCACCTGAACAAAAATAGCCTTCAGAATTTCATCATTTCGTTAGCACTCTTTAATCATCACCAGGGGAAAAGTTGACAGTTTGAACTCGTTTTTAAAACTCATCATGTTTGGCAGTTTAAGCGCTGTTTGAACTCGCTGTATGCCACCATTTCTTCTTGTCATGAAAATGAAATCATTTTGTGAAATGATTGTCCCATTTTCAGCATGCGTTTCTCTTTTTTAGAAGTAAATAAAGCAAGGAAATCCTTTTAGTGAAGGCTATCCCTTCATTTTTCATTTGATCTCACGTGTTTGTGATGGTGATTGTAACGGTATCGGCAAGGAGGAGCAGGCGAATGCAGGGTCCCAGTCAAAAAACAAAGGTTTATTAAACGAAAGCAGCCAAACCCCAAGTCTAAGAAGGCTGACCCCAAAGGAGAGTGGCTCCAAGGCCACGACACGCCACACAAAATGATGATAGCAATGAAAGAATAATAACAATAATAATAACAACAAAACAAGGCAACCGTCATAAATAACAGCAATAAATGATAACAACAGTAAACAGCTATAACAAACGAGAATCAACAAATGACAAAGGTAAATGACAACCGAGGAATAACACAGCTAACTGAAATACTGGGACGAGAAGGGCTATGGCCAACAGGGGAGTTATGAGAAGCTAATGCCGGCTTGGAGAAGCTATGGGAAGCTAAGGCCGGCTTGGAGAAGCTATGTTAAGCTAATGCCGGCTTGGAGAAGCTATGGGAAGCTAATGCCAGCTTGGAGAAGCTATGGAGAGCTAAGGCCGGCTTGGAGAAGTTATGGGAAGCTAGTGCCGGCTTGGAGAAGCTATGGGAAGCTAATGCCTGTTTGGAGGGACGCTAACGTGAGCTATAGCCAGCTGGGAGAAGCTATGGAAAGCTAGTGCCGGCAGAGGGAAGCTAACGTGAGCTATAGCCGGCTGGGAGAAGCTAGTGCCGACTTAAAACCAACTCAAAGGTGCAATAACAGTAAAACACAACATAAGCTTAGCGGGCGCATGCCGCATAACATACTGAGGCAAAGACAGTCCAACGAGTGAAAACGCAACAAAGGGAGTCCACCGGAAAAAACCCGAAAGAAAAGATAATCCAAGACGTGGGCGACACCCAAGGTAATCCACACCGGAAAAAGAGGCGAATGTAATCGCGACACAAAACAGAAATCTGTTAATGCTCCCGCTACACGGCGGTGAAAGCATCCAACTTAAATAGCGTCTCTGATTGCAAACAAACATGTCTCAGATGCGGCCACGGCCATCTTGCCTTCGGGCGGGATTTTGGGCGATGTAGTAACAGTCCACCCACGGAGGCAACATCCCGCTTAGGCCGAGGACCGTAACAGTGATAGTGGATTCATGACATTAAAACTAGTGATAGGCTAAGTGAATAAGACTGACAGTCTGGTTGTTGTATATTTGTATGATCTGCGACCTCATTTATTTTGGGTTTTGAACTCGCTGTTTAAATGTGCTGTTTGAACTCACTGTTGGATACTGTACAAAATTTCTCATTAATATCTTTTAGCCATCTGGCGTACTCAAGTTAATATTCAAATGGTTTGTAGAGAGGCTTCCCTGCTGTTTGTTCTAACTTTATTATTAACTTATACGCAAACATTTGCCTAAACAACCCATCACCCACTAAACATGAACACAACACATTCACATTTCACATTTGTGTTCACTGTGTTGAAACTTTTCATATGATAGGTTGACAGTTTAAACTCACTTTTAAAACTCGTTGTTTGAAAGCGGTTTGCAGTTTAGATGCTGTTTGAACTCGATGTTTGAACCAGGGGAGGAGACAAACCAGATTTCTGTTTCTTCTTAGAAATAAATAAAGTAAGGAAATCCTTTTAGTGAAAGCTGTTTGTGATTATGACAGAGCACCTGTGGTACATGATGTTTGTGGATTCGTAGCTGGGGTTGATGGGATCCTCATATCCGATTTCCTGAGCTCTGGTCCTCTCCTGGTGCATGTACGCCCCACGGACCAGCTTTGCTCCAAAACACCAGCCTTCTCTTTTCGACAGTTCAACATCCACGTTCACATTCTCAAAGGCTTCCTGTACGTTTAACACAACCATGTCACATTTGATTCATGCCATCCACAAATTATAAAACAGTTTGAGCGTTTGACCTTCAGGTAGCACTGGTAGGTGTTGAAGATGACCGGTTTGTCTCTGTTGAAAATGCGCTGCAGCTCCAGAGTCAGGCGGCTGATGGCAGGCTGGAAATACGTCTGCTCTGCGTCTACCATCAGCCTCACGCTGTTCTGCACGGCGTGCTACACAACAAACACACACACACAACAGTGAATGTTGAGAGCCACCTTGATCACAAGACACACAGTCAGGACACATGAATTATTCCCCGATTCACTCAGGCACAGCCAGTTTTTGATGCCCAACCCGGCGGGAAGGCACCGTGCGTGATCTAAACATTGGTGCACTGCCGTATTAGACTGTGCCACCCAGGCACCAGATATTCTTGAAAAATAAAAGATAGAAATGGAGCTTGGAAAGAGAGCAAAACAAAAAAAGAGTCCGGTTCAGGTTCAGATCCAGGTCAGCCGGCTCTTCAGACGATTCGTACATTTTTAACCAGTTTCTTCAATTCTTAACTCATTTCTGCTCGTGTACTGAATCTAGCTCTGGACCAACTGTGCAGGGGTGGATGGAGACTCACTCTGACCTTGTGCCGACCCTCTGACAACAGCGCACGCTGATCTGGCGACCTCCTGACTGAAACCTGCAGCAATTTGTTCGCCAAATTCCCAAATAGCACGCTATTATCTAACTGGGTTCCTGCAGGGAAGACTAGACTGTGACTGGCTGACCTGAAATATAAAAGCCTGGAGTGGTTATAAAACATGGGCAATTTTATCTCAGGACTTACTTTAGCCAGCACGTCCAGTCTCTGAAGCATCCGCTTCATCTGCTTTTCCTCTTCCTCTGTGAATTCCTTTAAAAGAGGCTCTAACTGGCCGTTCTGAACAACCGGGAAGAAACAACAGTCAGGTTAAGGAACAGTAAAACATCTTGAGTTTGAGTTTGACAGTACATTATTCTCCTTTCTCTGCACCCATTGCACAAACTGCGCTTCAGTTAGTACCTGCTTTTCTCTGATATTCATTGAAATACTCTGTAAACTCTCATAATATGACTTCGTTCTAAATCAGACTTTCCCTGATTCCCTGAATAAACGTCAGAATCGTTTAGTTTAGTACGTTCTAATGAGAGCGCCTCCAGTAGGGACGTGGGACGCAACTGGAGACACCTGAGCGTGTTTACTTTAGGCCATTAGATGGGACGATCACAATCGATAATGCCTGTTATTTCTGCCACACTTAACATATCAGTGTCTCCCCAGCTCATACCTCCAGGTTGGGCACCACCAGCAGATCGGCTGTCTTCGTCCTTTCATCAATCAGGCTGTTCCAGTCCAGCACATCAATGGTGCTTATGTGGAAAAAGATGACATGTTTAAAGTCTAGCTTTCAGCTAACGCTTTGCTTAAGGATAGTGGGATAGTGTTCGTGGAGCTCCATTATAAATGTACATTTAAATGCTCAAATCCACACCAAAATGTGGTTAAGCAGGTCTCACTTCAGATGAAGCTTAAGCAGGTCTCACTTCAGATGTACTCATTAGCGCCCCTGTTTACCCTTCGACTGTTTTAGTGGTAGATGTGATGTGTGAGTACGGCTGGCCGACCCTTTTTTAACACTCTGTGAAAACAGATGGTTAGGACTGGGAATGCAATTCTCACCCCGAGGAGCGCAGCTTCTCACTCGTGAACAAGCCCCGAATGTCGCCTTTGGCACCCAGCCGCGTCAAACACGCCTGTGGAAGAGAAAGAGAGCAGACATAGCTCGTAGTACCAAAGATTTACCATGATGTCCCGCTGCGTATCTGATCTGTTGTGCTCAGAAGATTAAAATACTTTAAACTTTATGCCCTGGTACTGTAGTACTCATAGTTATTATCTTGTGCTATTATCTTTAGATATCAAGCCACGGTTCGATTGAGGTGGTATCGTCTTTGTATCGATTGTGTTATCACGTTCTACGTAAGACTTTTTGTGGACAAGGTTCTGTTCTTCATTACGTCCCATAACCTGAGCGTCTACCTGAAGATGATCGATGTCCAGTTTCTTCTCTAACGCCTCTCGGCTGTCTTTGCCCTGTTCCTCTGCCAAGAATCTGAAAAAACGTTTCCATTTCACGAGCACCTCTGAAAACTGCAGCTGCAGTGCACAAGGGAAAGATGGAGCAAAGACAAGACATAAAATACAGCCCGAATCTTAGGCTCTTAGGATCTGTCTCTCACCAGAAACTGCGGCCGTCCCAGAGCAGTCATCTTAACGGCAGAGAAACCGTCTTTAGAACTTCCTCCTGAGTGCACCAGAGTTTTATAAGAGAAGGTAAATTGGGGTCAGGCTTCAGGAACAACTGGTTTGCATTTTAATGGTTTGTGCCATAGAGCAGACGTGGCCTAAATGTAATACTTTTTTGGGGACACAGTGTTAAAGAACGAAATCCAGAAGAAGACAAGCAATATGGTTTTTAAAAATATTTTTGTGAAATTAAACAGGAAAAACTTGAAAACATAAAACATGTGTGTTTAAAATCTAGAGTAAAAACAAAAAACAAATTTAACTGCTTAAATGTTTTGTGTCCGACAATTCCTACACATATTTGGGACCTATTACATTTTAAAACCTTCTCATCTTAGAGGCTTACGCCGTTAGTTTTGTTGGTTTTTTTATGTTCATTTCTCCTCAGTGGTTGAGTGGTGTCACACCTACACACTCACCTGCGCACCACGCACACCTTCTACCACTTTCTCTCTCTCCAACCTTCCATCATCTGTACCTGTCTCTCATTTTCTAGTCTTTTCCTTTCCTCTATTTATACCCTTTTGCTTCTCACTCACGTTGCTAAGTTTCGTGGTCCATACCTCATTTCTAAGCCTACCGAATCATATCTCGTATCTCGCTTATAGCCTACCTTTTTGATCGCATCATATATCTTTATCCTAAGCCATGTTTATCGCTTGACCTACTTAGTCTCTCCATCCTTCTTCGATTCCGTCTCTCGTCTCTCCCTAACCCATTCATTTATCTCCTTGCATCGTCCGTATTCCTGTCCGTCTTTCACTTTATTTGTTTGTTTTGCCAGAATGTCGTAATAAACGCCAACTTTGTTCTGATCAACTCCCTGCCTGTGTCTCCTATCCCTCAGCTGGCGTGACCTACCCACGTTTCGAGGCAGTGGGATTGGATCAGACTTTCAGTAACCAACTTTCTGAGTTTTGTGCTCAGCTTGCCGAAGTAACGCAATTTATTACACAACTCGCAGAAAACCAACGCTTGCTGGTGCCCACCGTGGACGCGCTCTCACAGCATGTGTTGCAGTCTAACCAGTCCCCGGCTTCCACGACTGCCATGCTGTTAGTTCCGCCCTCCTCCAGCTCTCCGTCGACCATCGAGATCACCTGAGAGATTCGATGGCAGAGTCCATTCAGGGGTTGCCCATCCCAGAGTCCGTTCAGGGGTCGTCCGTTTCCGAGACCGTCCAGAGGTCATCGCTTCTCAAAACCATCCAGAGGTTGTCTATCCCAGAAACCGTCCAGAGGTCATCTGTACCCAGGACCGTCCAGAGGTCGTCCGTTCTGGTCCCTGTGCTGAGGTTGTCTATTCCAGTGCCGGTACCAAAGGCATCCATTCCATTGCCTGTTCCGAGGTCTTCCGTACCTGTCCCAGAGCCATTCTTCCCAGTGCCTGTCCCTAAGCCGACCATCCCAGTGCCGATACCAAGGTCTTCCATTTCAGCACCTGTGCTGAGGTCGCCCGTTTCCATACCTGTTCGGAGGTCGTTCGTCCTGGTTCCTGTCCCGAGGTCGGCTGTCTCCAAGCCTGACCCTTATTCTCGTATTTATATTTAAAGGTTGTGGCAACTTATATCTGTAATATATGAAACTGTAATATTCAAAATGATATATGTAGTCTATTATATAATAAACAAAGTGTGAATACATCTCATCAGACATGTATCTGATCCCTAACTTTTCAATTGCAAGTAAAATGCATGTTTGTTTGGTTTTTTATATCCGTCTTTTGTCATGATGTCACCTGAGGCTCTGATGCACTTTTTGAAGGTTTCCATATGCTGATCACATTTGACCTCGTTGGCGTAGAAATATGTGCGAGCGCTCGTGACGTGGTCCCTCCGATCTCCGAACTTCCTGTGGGCTGTAAATTTCTTTTCACAAAGACTGACTCCTGAAATCACAGCAAGAAACGATTTTCATAGACCTGAAAAAACATGAAAGAATCCAGTGATTGTAAGACACATTAGATTAAGATTTATCTAATTAATGTTTTCAGTTAAGTTATCCAATTAAGTTTAGCTCCATCACAAGGTTTTGATTTCAGGCTTTAAGACAAAAATGTAAATATTGTACATGAATTGAAAAACGTATTGATGTTTTCGTAGAGTATCATGCTCCAAACGATAAAAGCCATTTTTGCAATGAGAGTAATCTAATTGACAATAGATACTCAAAGACATGTGGGCTTCAGTGAGAGTCTATTACTTCTGAGTCAAAGTATTGAATTCCGCCAAGGTTTAAGAATAATACGGATGCTATGATAAACATTTCATTGACAAATATTAAAGAAATCGAAGGAGAAGTCGAGTTTCTGGTGTAGCTGTAACGCCGGCTTCGAGTAAAGGAGACAAACGCGGATGGCTGAGTCGAAAACTGCGGAGTTTATTGCAAAACCAGGGATGCAGAGACAAAACGGAGTGATAACTAACCGACGAACGTAGAAGGAGAAGATGATGAGGAGAAATCGGATCAAATGAGACGGAACACAGGAATAGATGGATGAGCTCAGAGACGAGATAAGGGACCAAGTGAATGACAGAAGGAGGGTTTAAATAGAGGCGTGGATGAGAAACAGGTGGACATAATCAGAAGGTAGGGGAAGATGAGCGTTCTAAAACGCGGGCGTGGACCGGCGGGCAGACTACGGGCGTGACAGTACCCCCCCCCACACACACACACACACGTGCGGGTCGAGGAGCGACGGGTCAATGCAGTGTCCGACCCCAAGGTGGACTTGCGAGGGCGACCGCGAGGGCGGGCTCCCGGGTGGTCGGGGCAAGCAGCGTGGAACTCCTGGATGAGGAGAGGGTCCAGAACATCCCTGGCATCGACCCAGCAATGGTCCTCAGGACCATAACCCTCCCAGTCAACCAGGTATTGGAGGCGAGAAGCACGCCGACGGGAGTCCAAGAGACGATGGACGGAGTAGGTAGATGAGCCTTCCAACTCCGTCGGCGGTGGCTGGTCCGATGGAGAGGTGGTGGTCAGCGGACCGGGGACCCAGGGTTTCAGGAGCGAGACATGGAAGGATGGATGGACCCGTAAATGGGAAGGCAAGGCAAGTCTGAAAGTGACCGGATTAATCTGTCTAGTGGTCTTAAATGGGCCCAGGTAACGAGAGCTGGGTACTTCCCTGCAACCTGCATAGATCCCTCGTTGACAACCAGACTCTATCCCCCAGGCGATAAACGGGAGCGGGACGCCAATGCCGGTTGGCGTGCCTCTTGTAACGTCAGATGGCCTTGTCGATCCTCTGGTGCACCTGACCCCAGACCTCCTCGCTGCGGTTGAACCAGTCATCCACGACTGGCACATCAGAAGGAGTCGAATCCCAGGGCACGAAGGGCGGTTGGTAGCCTAGGACACACTGGAATGGAGTGAGGCCGATGGCAGAGTACCTCAGGGAGTTTTAGGCTATCTCAGCCCAAGGGAGAAACTAGCTCCAGTCCAGCGGGTTGTGGAGACAGTAGCAGCGAAGGAATTTCTTCAGCTCCTGGTTAGACCGCTCACACTGGCCATTGGACTCAGGATGGTAGCCCGAAGACAGACTCACCGAGGCTCCCAGCTTACCCACGAACGCCTGCCAGACCGAGGAGGTGAACTGAGGACCACGATCCGATAAGATGTCCTCTGGGACCCCAAACACACGGAATACATGTTCGAAGAGAACCTCCACCGTCTGAAGAGCTGAAGGAAGTTTCTGAAGTGGTATAAAGCGCACAGCAAGGGAGAAGCGATCAATGACGGAGAGGACGGCGGTGAACCCCTGAGAACACGGGAGGTCGGAGATGTAGTCCAGTGCGATGTGGGACCACGGTCGCTGAGGAATGGGCAGGGGAAGGAGCTGGCCTGAAGGAAGGGTATGTGGGACCTTGCTCTGGGCACAGACGCTACAGGACGCTACAAAATGATGAATGTCCTTGCGCATAGTACTCCACCAGTATCAAGCCGCCAGAAGCTGATAGGTGGGGGTCTCACCCGGGTGACCTGAGCAAAAGGAGACGTGTGCCCAGGTGATGAGTCGATCACGGAGAGCAGGAGGAACGAACTTCTTACCATCAGGGCATCCAGGAGGAGCGTGCATCTGGGAGAGCAGGTTGTCCAGATCTCCAATGCCGCCACTCTTCCAGAGCTAACTTAATGGCCATGAGTTCACGATCCCCCACATCGTAGTTCTGTTCAGCGGGTGTGAGTTTATGGGAGAAGAATGCGACGGGATGAAGCTTCGGCGGATTGCCTAGACGCTGAGACAGGACGGCCCCTATTCCAACGGAAGATGCGTCAACCTCCACGACAAAAGGAAGATCTGGGTCGGGGTGACCCAGAACCGGCGCCTGGGAAAAGGCCGATTTGAGGACCGTAAAGGAAGTCTCCGCCTCGGGGGACCACCGGAGGGAACGTGGATTGCCCCGTAGAAGAGAGGTGAGTGGTGACACCGTCCGGCTGAAGTTCCTGATGAAGCGGCGGTAGAAATTAGAGAAGCCCAGAAATCGCTGTAGGTCTTTGATGGTCTTGGGAGTTGGCCAAGAGAGGACGGCAGACACCTTAGAGTCATCCATAGCTATCCCAGAGGGAGAGATGATGTAGCCAAGATAGTGCACAGACTGGGTATGGAAATCGCACTTCTCGGCCTTGACTCGGAGATGGTGGGAGTGCAACCTTTCGAGGACCTGTCGAACATTGGCGATATGTGTGTCAAGGTCCGGGGAGTAAACCAGGATGTCATCCAGGTAAACAATGACAAAGCGACCCAGCATGTCCCGGAGGACATCATTGATGAAGGCCTGGAAGACTGCAGGAGCGTTGGCCAAGCCAAACGGCCAAGCTGGTATTCATTCATGGTATTCATATTCATAGGTCAACCAGGTATTCATAGTGCCCGGAGGTGGTACTGAACGCCGTCTTCCATTCGTCACCTTCCTTGACGTGGATGAGGTTGTAGGCGTTGCGAAGGTCCAGCTTGGCGTACCAGTGAGCGAACCGAAGCTGTTCCGAAGATGAGGGAAAGACAGGAAGAGGGTAGGTGTATTTCTTGGTGATGCGGTTAAGCTCCCAATAATCTATACACGGTCGAAGTGTAGAGTCCTGCTTGGGCACGAAGAAAAAGCCCGCTGAGACTGGCGAGGTGGACGGCCGGATGAAACCCAGGCTGAGATATTCAGCGATGTACTCCCTCATAGCTTTCTCTTCTGTCGGTGACAGCGGGAATAGACGGGCCTTAGGCAGGGATGCGTAGGGGACCAAGTCTATAGCACAGTCATAGGAGCGATGTGGTGGCATGCTGGTGGATACTCCTTCGCCGAAGACCAGGGCCAAGTCCTGGTAGACTTTCGGCATGTTGCTAGGGAGAGTCGGCATGGAGGAAAGCGGGAGGGAGTTGACCTGGAGGGCTGGACAACGAAGGCAATGATCTACGCACCAAGGTGACCAGCGAAGGAGCTCCAGAGTGGACCAGGAGATATGTGGATCGTGACGGCGAAGCCAGGGGAGACCCAGGATGACAGGATAAGCCAAAGAGGCCAGAGGCAGGAAGGAGATTGTCTCCTCATGGGTGGTGCTGGTGAGCAGGCACAGGGGTGTGGTGACTTGGGTGAGACGACCAGAGCCGAGGGGTTTTCCATCTGCAGCGGTGACATGACGAGGAGTGGAGAGAGTGGTGCAGGGGATCCTCCAGGTGGTAACCACATGGTCAGCGGTGAAGTTCCCCTGGGCGCCAGAGTCGATTAGGGCTGTAAGAGGAATTTCAGTGTGAGCCATGCGCAACAGGACTGGCATGGTGAAGGAATGAATGAGAGAGGGTTGACTCACTCGGGGTGCACGTACTGAAGCCTCAGCGCGCGCCTGTCGTCAGAGGAGATGGTGCGAGGTCACAGTCGGGGCGTTGTGGAGGCAGTTGGAGCCACAATAGCAGCACAGACCCAAAACGCGGCGGCGGCGTCGTTCCTCAGCGGAGAGATGGGTACCAGCCAGCTCCATGGCCTCGGGTGGTGGCGAAGGATCCCGCTCGACGGGATGAAGCCTGGGACGGGAAACCAAACAAGGCCATGATCCGAGAAGCTGATCCAAACGAATGGTGAGGGAGATGAGTTCCTCCAGGGTGAGATTGAGATCACGTCCCGCTAGTTCCCTCCTTAGATCGGGGCGCAGTCCCTGGTAGAAGGTAGACAGGAGAGCTGCCTCGTTCCAACCGCTCTGTGCCACCAGACTGCGGAACTCAAGAGCGTATTCTGCAGCTGAGCGCCGTCCTTGCCGTAAATTCAGCAGCAACTCACCACTGGAACCTTGACGAGGATGTTGGAAGACGGCACGGAAGGCGTCGAGGAACCGTTGATAGTCCATGGATTCCTCCCCATGCTGGGTCCAGATGGCGATGGCCCAATCCAAGGCACGGTGGGTAAGGAGGGAGATCACCAGGGCGATCCGAGCTGCATCTAAATCTGGAGGAGAATGTGAGAAGTATAATTCACATTGAAGAAGAAAACCCTCACAGCGATCTGGATCCCCGTCATATTTCTCCGGTAAGACGATCTTGAAAGCCGACTGCGTGGGCGGGGCCCGCAGAGGGCTGGGAGGAAGCGGAACTGCAGCCGCGGTAGTAGCAGAAGCCGGGGAAGGAGTAAGCCGTGACACGCGTTGTGATAGCTCGTTGACCGTGGGAACCAGCGAGCCGAGCGAGCGCTAGTTCTCTGCAAGCTGCGTAACAACTCGCGCTACCTCCCCCAGTTGAGCGTGAAGATCGGAGAGCCGTTGTTCGAATGAGGAAGCCGTGCAGGAATTCGATCCAGCAGCCGCTGCCTCCATGTCGGCTAATTCAACTGTAAAGCCGGCTTCGAGTAAAGGAGACAAACGCGGATGGCTGAGTCAAAAACTGCAGAGTTTATTGCAAAACCAGGGATGCAGAGACAAAACGGAGTGATAACTGAAGACAGACGAACGTAGAAGGAGAAGATGATGAGGAGAAATCGGATCAAATGAGACGGAACGCAGGAATAGATGGATGAGCTCAGAGACGAGGTAAAGGACCAAGTGAATTAGCAAGGAAGGATGAAAGAAGGAGGGTTTAAATAGAGGCGTGGATGAGAAACAGGTGGACATAATCAGAAGGTAGGGGAAGATGAGCGTTCTAAAACGCGGGCGTGGACCGGCGGGCAGACTGCGGGCGTGACAGTAGCCTTAAAGCAATGCCTTGTGAGCTAGGAAAAATCTGATAAATTAGAGTAAACTGTTAACTATTTTTACTATTAACTAAGAATTTTACAACGTTATAGCATTATAGGTCAAAAAAGGTAAACATACTCACTAGGGTTTTCCTTTTCCGATGCTGACAAACGAGATCTGCCAAAAAAATTAAAAAAGAAGATTTGTTTTGATGTTGTATGTGCAAATAGTTTGCAAACACTTGTCAAAATCAAATGTATCGGTAATAATGTGGTTTTTGGTCTTCTTAGTTTTCTGCGACTAGGTTTGGAGCGTGTCTCAAGAATCGGCGTCCATTTTGCCGCTGAACATATAGTATGTTGGGATTTTCTTCTGCACTAGGCTTCTTAATCTCTGCAAATGTTTCTTGTGCTTGCATTTTCTAAGCTGGCACCTATGTTAAAAGCTATGTTCCAGACAGATACATGGGGAGGTGGGTTGGCATATTAGACCACTGTGTTTTTTGTTGTTGTTTTTAATAAAGCAAGCCTGGCTGCTGGACTGTCCAGAGGTGTTGATATAAATGAAACCATTTCTAGGATGTTCAGTTCACTCCATAGTGGATGCCAACTCATTCTTCAGATGCCACATCTTCCACTCTCTGTTCATAATTCTGAAGGCTGAGCACTCACTACAGTGTAACGTGCTTAGTGAACCCTAATCCAATGCTAATATCAACACACACACACACACACACACACACACACACACACACACACACAGAGACACAGACACAGACGATGGACACCAATTTGCTTTTATTAGTCAGTGGCTAGTCTGAGCCTTCGGAGGTTGTGAAGAGCGTTTCTAATAAACCTTCCAGTTCAGGCGTCTGAATTGAAATATATGAATTATGAAGTGAATTATTGCCATCTACCGGTATGTACCGGTACTGCAGCTTCTAACTAACGAACGTTTTAAACGTTTATAGGATTTAAAGTAAACACTTAATGATCCTACAGCTAAGCTCATATAAACTTAAATATGTTATTACACATTAATTAGCTTAGAAATTCTTAAAATGTATGTGTTGGTAATAGTGTGTCGCGGTAAGGCTAGTCAAGAGCTAGTATACGATGCACTTTAAATACGTAATGTCAGCTTTTTGTTTGTTTGTAAAATACTGGTAACGAGGCTGAATTAATAACTCTGTGATCAGGATAAATTTATGAATTTATATGAAATTATTCACATTTTCATACATCAAAATGTATCTTCTCTCATAGCTTACTCATTGCTTAGTCTTTATTTATGACAAATTTTACAAGTTTTAAACTAGTTTTACCTTCAAATAATTTGCTACAGAAATCGTAGATTATTGTAGTAATGACGATAATGTTGTGCACAATAATATATCGTTCAGAAATACGTAAAAGATATATAGATATCAAGAAAATGATTACAGTCTTTTTAAATTGTTATAAAAACACAAAACCCTTAACCCACAACTACTTGGATTTTACATTGTAAGTTTTAAGAATGCAAGTCATTCTGGATTCCCTTAGGGTAGGTGGGACATTGGTTAAGGTACTGAACTATCAACTAGAAGGTTGAGGGTTTAAATCCCAGCTTTGCCAAAGCTGCCGAGGAGTTATTGTCCGAGACTCTTAACTCACAGTTTCTCTGATCGCTCCTTGTGAGACTCCAAAGCTTCCGTGTCTAAACGGAAGCAAATCCCTGCAGTCAAACGTAAACCAGTTTGAATTACAAGCACTTACGATTATTGAGTTACCCAGCCTTAAGTGGAGTGCATCAACTAGGAACTAGGCTGGCATCAGCCTAGGTGCATACCAGATTGTCTTGTCCCACAGGTTAGCTACACGAATGCCCACACAAAAGCTAGCAGCCAAATGAGATTATCCATCTGCTTTGCCAGAGCGCTTGGCAAGTACCAGTTGAAAACAAGGGTGGAATCTTCGTAATTCACTCATCAGGGCTTTCCCACATATGCTGCCAATTACCACTCGTTCGGAAGGGGGTTCACTTTGTGCCCTCAAACAGTACACTTAATCCTCAGATCGTTTCGCACCCCTCTTTGAGTGCATCTGAGGCTTGAAAATTGTTCAGCGCAGTACTCGATGGACTGTGTCGACTTAAGCTGCAAAATTGGCACTTTGTGTGCACCACACTGCTGCAACTCGAAAGCAGCGGAGGTTAATATGAATATATTCGCCCTACGATTTTATTAAATAAGGTCTTACTCCATTTCTTTGGCCTCCGCCTCTTCTTTGGAAAGATCTTCCTCGACACTGTAGTCAAGCACTGATCCCACTCCGAAGGCCCGGTTCTTTCGGATCAGGGGTTTGATGGACCGGTGGTTCTCTCCTGCCACAAACTGGCCATAGAATGTCAGTTTCATTAGTGTCTCAAAGGCCGTCTGACCCAGCAGTTTCTTGCTCAGATCAATTATCTGTGGAGGGAATCAAAAGTATGGTATGCAGTCAGTGGCCCTCGTTCAAAAGATTCTCACATTTCCTTTATTTTGCACATAGAATACGTCAGCTCAATTCACATGAGGTCAGTGTGTGGTTCTGTTTTTACACCATGCCATCCATGGCTGGTTGTAATTCTACGCCACAGAGTCACACGATCTTGGCAGCTGTACTCCAGTCCCTTCTGCCTGGAAAGCCTAGAACCTGGGGATGGTATATAAAGGGCAGTGTGTCCCCGTAGAGGTGTTAACAGACTATGATTTATTCACCAAGGCAGATTATTATAGAATGCCACTTTTTACAACCAAAAGGATTGGCTTTCAAAGCAACATGAGGGAAATGCAACACAAAGTCCAACAGCCTGGTCCTACATGGAAAGAATGTCATCCATCGGCGTATGCTAGGCAGCGTCTCACTGAGCATCACAACAGTACGCAACTTAACGCAATGCAAGCCTTAACCAGTCAAAGCAAGCACCAGCTGAACCACTCTGTTTCGTATCCCACCTCTGGTGAGGGGAGGTCTATCAGTTGTGGGTTGTGTTTTGGGTAACTGATACCTGACACCTATGAAGTACAGTTCTCTCGGTTACTGGCACCAGAGGTCAAGGTTGCAACTCTAAGGAACCTGGCAACTTGGAAAACCAAGAACCCTGTGCAAGTCTCACTGGTTCCCAGTGCTGAGAAACTGATGTTGGAGTTCCAGTACCCTCTGTTCGTCTACGTGTGTTTTTATCCTTGCCAGGAGCATGCAGACCAGCGATGTCCCCTCATGACTGGTCAAAAATGTGGCCACCTTTCCAAATGGCCCACTAGTGTTTTATTAAGTTTGAAATTCATACCTTTTGTATGTTGTGAAGCTCAATCAGTCATTTTAATTATAAGAATTATCTTGATACCCGAGATATCCCAACATTGACCCCTAATTAATAATATACAAAAACAATAAATAAATAAAAGTCACACTACGCACCTCTTTATTCTTATCCACAAGGATGTCGTAGGAGCAGAGCTTAAAAACGAGCAGGGCTCTGAGCAGCTCCAGAGTGTCTTTGCTCTTGTAGGCCTCTTTGGTCTGCTCAAAATCTATCTTTATCTCATTGCTGGATCTTGTTTCCCGCTTCCCGGCACTGGCACTGGTGCAGTAATCCACTTGACAGTGCTGCGACATGGCTGAAACCCTCCTGAAGCCACCATCCAGAGCGGTCAGGACCCTCCTGCTGTACATCACGTTAATAAAATAAACACACACACACACCAAAGTTCCCCCGGGGCGCACAAACACACCTCCAGTCAGTCCAGGCTGGTCATGGTGTAATAAGAACCTCCTCGTGTTTACACACCTCTCTGTAAAGGCTCACGGGTTGGTCAGTGCTGGAGCTACACATTTCTTCCAGATCAGCCAGCTGGAAAGGATAAAAACCTCGTACCATATGACAAAAGTGCAAATGTTTTTGCAATTTTTAATAATCAGTAGTAATTACATCCATGGATAATTTTACTGAATTAGTTCACATATTTCAAATTTTATGTTTGGATTTTGAATCCCAAGGCATTTCTTAAAACAATCATAAGCCAAACATGTCCAAAATCATCATCAACACAGAGAGCCAGCTACTGAAAGTGGCAGCACTATAGCCAACAAAAGTGTCGCTTCCTGAAAAAAAATGTGAGATGATACCACGTCAAACTGAACGCAATAATAATTTTGTATTTGTTGCATCGTGTAAGAATTTGGAGAAACATTTGCTTTAGCTCGAATGTCTTTGAACAATTCGTTTAATCCTGGCTCGACATCTGCATCAGTCTCGTTTTCCTCATGCGATGTGGCATCTTCATCAAAGCTCCATGTGTCTCATGGCTGGGGTATTCGATAGATTTCTCATTTTTAGTAGAGAACTAGATAGTAATTCGATTTAATTAGATTTCAGTGACCGCATGGCACCACTGTTACCACTAGGGGCAGCTGCTGTACTGGCTTCTTCTAGAAGAGAAGAAACCAATGAATTCTAAAGAGTAAGAGAGATGGAATCTAGAAAGCTGAGAGAGTAAAAAAAAGTCCAAAAGGCTTTAGATTGCAAGGTCACGATGTGGCCATGGCGTACACGTGTGCGATATCATTTCCTGCTCTAAATTTCAAGGATATGGCTAGAATAAATCTCCACATATGGACTAAAACCTTTTGACAAAAATGTGGGATTAATTATTTATAATTAAAAACAAAATCAAGATACATCTAAATAGTTTATGTTTACTTTAACATAAAAAACATGTTAAAAATGCAAAATCATTCTTGTACAAGCAATTTAAGGCTGAGGGTTTGGGAGCCACATCTCATTCAAAAGTGATTTTTTCTTTATAAGCGATATTTAGGTCATTATTCTGTCTGCATAATCTAAATAATCGCACTCACAAAATGATTTGATATGGGTACAAGTAAATGATTCTCTCTCTCTTTGACAGCTAGTTTCATTATTTGTTTATTTTTATACTTTTTAATCAATACAGAAAAGCTTTGAGAGACTGAAATCAAACTATGTGCGTTTTCAGAGAGTAACAGAAGAGGGCGCCGTTGCATCGTAGTGGAAAAGTTATGCTTCGTTGGAATCTGTATGTTTGCAAGTAAACAAGCTGTAAAATAAAATAACTCATTGATGGGTCATGGTAAGTCCAGAACTCTTATCAACGTCGCTTTATTTCTGTACGACCAAAATCTTAGGTTACTTTCATCAGGCTTTGGGTTTGTGTTTATCTTTGTGTGTTCTTGTGAAGAGAGGGCAGAGCTTACAGAAGTTCTGGGTACAAGATACACACCCACTGGACTGTAAGAGTCTTTTTGACTTGTGGTTCAGGCCAAAACCAAGATCTGAGAGCTGAGCAGATAGTGAGGAACCCGCCAGGAACTTCGTTCATCCTTCAGAAATAAAACGGAACCGTTCAACTTTGGGATTTTTGAAGTTGCGGGTTGGTTGTTTTTTAATTAAAATTGTTTGTCCGAAGAACCCGGACACGTTGGTGGTGTGAATCTGGAATTTACTGAAGCACCGATGGAGATGCTAGCTTCATTTTTCTTGGATTACGAATGAAAGCGAGGTTTTTCTTGTTTCCACTGATGTCGCAAAAAATCCAGAAAAGTTCGCCTCTCCAGACGTGAGAGGAGATCCTCTAGTGGAGTAAAGAAAAACTTTTTTATTTGCTTTGTGGCTCCGTTTAGTTCAGCTTCCCCATTTCTCCGTCATCCCTCCTTGTTTATCTTTTTTCATTTTTATTTTAAGGATTCCTCTGTTATTTCTGCGTTTAAAAAAAAGCGAAAAGACCGAGGAGGACCCAGTGACTCTCCTCGTGTGTTTCTGCAGGAGGATGCTGCTGTTGCTTATACAATGGAAGTGAAGAACACTTTAGCAGCTTTATTTTTGCTTTTACTTGTCCTTTTTTGTCCCGCATTCAGCCAAGAACTCAATCCAAAAGGCCGTAACGTGTGCAGGGTAACAGGGTAAGTTTGCGTCTAAACAAACGCCGATTTCAAGCATTTTGCAGGCAGAATTTTATGATCAGCTCTGGTTTCTTCTTTTTCATAAGTGACTCGTAGCAAACATTGCATTCAAGAACAAACGCTTTACTAATGATAGCTGTGTTCTTGATTAATAAATGTGCACGAATCTTTGAGTACAAACTCATTTTATCTCTACGATATTAACTGTTTGTGAAGCTTAATAGGCGTTTCACCCTAATACTACACTAGTAAAGGTTTTTGAAAGGTTCTTCTGATTTGGTTGTAGGCTACAACTTGTTAATAAATCAAGCAAGTTTATTAAGTTAAGTCTGTTCAAGAAGCAGCAGCTATTCGAATCTTAAGCGCCACTTGCGCCACTGGCCCATAGAGGGCGAACGGAAAGTGTCGTTTAATAAGTGGCGACTGAAGTCGTGGCACTGAGCTGGGCTTCGTCCCAAACCGCATACCAGCTTACTAAAGAGTGTATCAAAATAGTTTACCATAACGTGTGCGCGTGGAGTTACACTGAGAGAAAGTTATACCAAAATATATGTACGATTGGACGTTAAGGGTGGACGATGGGTGTAAACATTGCCAATATGTGACATTTTCACCGCAAACAGTCAATGTCACAATATTTACATTTGTTGAGGTGATCACGAAATCAGTAAAAGTGCAGTTATAAAACACTGACCTGACTATACCAACAATGGTTGTGCATGTTATCTTAGGGGCATTGTGTGTTAGTACTTGGAAAACGTTGTTTTTGTGGAGTTTTCACAAACCTCCAGCAATCGTATCGGTACGTGTAACGGCTCATCTAAATTACCCCTAATAGTGTGATTAGCCATTCAATAACACCTCGTCCGGGCTATTCCACTATCGTGCGCGGTGTTTCAGGGACAGACTACACACCCCAGAAGAAAGATCTTACTGAACATGGTTCATGTTTGGTCTGCATACTACCCAGCATCCATAAATCGTCTATTGAGAAACTCCTTGGAACGTACTTTACGTAGTAATGGTTAACCATCCAAAAGAACCTTTGATGTGCTCTGTGCACAAATACATCGGGCCAGCCCGATCAAGCAAATTACATGTTTTGTTTTTTTTATGGATATTGTAAATAATAAAGTTTACTAGTCCATAAAGTTCAGAGGGCTTGCCCTTTTTGCCATGTTTTATAATTTAGCATTAAAATACACAGATATGTCGTGTTTACGCTCTTTCCCTAACTCTAACACTCTTCGTCAAATCAACAAAATGTGATTTGATCAGGGGTGATCAAGAAGCACTTAAAATAAACCACAATGTCTAATTTCGGTGCATTTTAAACTGCATAGTGTTGAACGAAATACACTACTAAAGGTGTAATAGTTTTGACACATTTGGCAGCTGCCCAAGTTAGCAGGGTGGCTAGCTCACTGCTAACATTTACATTTGATGTAGGTAAATCCACAAACAATCGTAAAGAGTAACAAATATAAATATATCTTTATTGAGTGAAGAGGTGAGACTTTAGTTGCCATTTGTGCCCAAAGTCCACCACCTGGGTACCTGTATGAAGAGTTTTGATGCTTGTCATCCTTTAATCTTGAGTTCTCAAAGGAACAAATGTACTGTGGAATTTGACAGTAGAACCATGAAGTGGCCAAATTACCACCAAAATTCATAGTACAAATGTGAAAAAATTCACGGTCAGTTCATTGTCAACCAAGTTTACAGTTTACAATTTCACAGTAGAACCATGAAGTGGCCAAATTACCATCAAACATTCATAGTAGAACTGCAAACTTCATGGTAAAACTGTGAAAGTTCACATTAAAACTGTCAAGCGATTCACAGTTTTATTGTGAAAATTCAAAGTACATTTTTTCCTGGGCTGGGTTCAGTGCTTCAAAGTGTACAAGGTACAGAACGGGGTTTGATTAAAGCCTTCCTGGCCCGTTTTTGGCTTTTTGGCAGCTACAGGGAGCCAGAGAAGTTTCAAGCCAGGGAAATTTAAAACCAGTTGTGCTGCTACATTCATAACCTGGTTGCAGTGGCAAGAAAAAGCTTCACGAAAAACAAATGTTAAGAGAGAGAGGACCCAGACTCAACAGGGGACCTGTTCTCCTTAGACAGCCTGGAAAATATTTGAGATATTACTGTAGCCAAGAGAGTTTAAAAATCGCTGATGTGCGTCACCAGAATCAGACTCCATTTCAAACCACATTTTTTGTTTTAGAGAATTAATCTTCAGTATTAAGTACATCTAATGGGTAGAACAGTAACACCAAGCTTAGTCGTGGTGAATTGTTTTATCTTGGATTCAGTTGAACCACATATGCTCAGCTTGATGATGCAACAGAGTGTGCCAGTGAGTGTGGAATTAAACAGACCACTCACATTGCTGAAGCGATTTCTTTCCAGACCATTAGGTGAGCAACATTGACAAAGGAAAGCAAAAAAACTCCCCGAAAGGCCACGAGGTTCAGGATTTTTGGCATGCATCCCAACTGAGACAGGTACTCCAAACCCAGAGGTCATGGTACGTTGAGGGTTCACTGAAAATGCAATTTTGACATCATCACTTTGTTGATGTCTGTCCGATGCAGGGCAATGACAGGTCAAAAGGAAGTGACCTGTGTTCTCAAGACATCTACAAATTTGGAAAATTGTGGAATTCTGCTTAACATCAGAAGTAATGTCAGTGCATAATTTCAGTGACATCAGTGTCAATGTAACTTCAGTTTAACAATTTCAGTCTTTAGCACAGTGTGTACAATTGATTTGTTTAAGTATGAGCATGCAGATGATAAATTAGTAATATTTTAGTCCTATTACTTGTTTATGCCTCCATATACCTCTAATGGTGGCCTAAGACTTCTGCACAATACTCTACATATATTTCAGATATAGGATTAAACATTTCCAAAGGAGATTTGATGTGATGAACAATATCTTTTGATTAGATTTACAAAGCTCCGTCCAATCCTCAGATAACAGACCGACATTAGGACCAAAACAACATAATTGCAAGTTGGCATGTTTTAATTATACAGATTGATGTTTCCTCCTGGGAAATAATGGATTTAGGGCTTCCACCGTCCAAATATTCATTTCCCAGAACGAGGTACGTTTGGATAACAAGGTTTGATTACATGTAGTAAATGTTTCCACTACTAACAGTGAACGATCAGACGTTTTGTGGATGAATTCTTTTCTGAAGAGCATTTTGTGGGTTGGCTTGGAGCAGCGCTCTTTTCTGGAAAGGAAAGTCCTCCTAGCTTTGATGAGGAGGAAATCTAGGGAGGACTAAGATTCACAGTGACCCAGACTTATTGATCAAGTAACAGTTAGTAAGACGTAGTGACTTTGAATCTTGGCAAAATTCTAACAATTTCCCTCTGCTCGTTCTATGAACGTTCAACAGATGTGCAGCTTTTGTATTTGTCTCTCATTGAGTTCCCTTACAAAAACAAAACTGCGCTTGTATTCATAATTCTTTCTCTTTTGTAAATCTTTATCATTCTAGTTTGTTTCTTCAGGATACCACTCACACGCTTCTGAGTGCAACCATAGCAAATCGTTCCTTTGCCAAGTCAACAACTTTACCTTAATTTTCTGTGCATGTTCATTTTCTGAGTAATATTAGAGCGTATACAGTACCTCTGCTAAAAAGAGACCATTGTGTAATCAGACCTTTGGGCAGGTCCCATGGTACTGAGTGTAATTGTATTTGTTTATCTTTTGCAGTAGTGCATTCCCTACTAAGGTGTATAATGACCCTTGGGCGTATGAGTCTACTAATAGCATGCAGTCGTATCAACGACCGTTTAGGAGGAATTAGCCAGAGGTTTGTTGCCCGAACAGCCTCTTATCTTCCTCAATCCAAGTGCAAAATCTCAATTCACCAAAAATAATCTGGTTGGTGGGGTGAAGGACTATCGCGGCAGGAAGTTGGCTCTTTATGAAAAATTACTCAGAATTTCCATCTGAATTCAGTCTCTGCTGAACGAAGCTTCACTCCCCTGCTGGCGAAGCGTCTTCGGTTTCCCAAACCCATCCACAATCGTGTGTGTGGTTTAGCTCTCCTGGGGTGGTATGTGTAACTTGATACAGAGCAGGGAAGTCAAGGTTGCGGTCAAGCCCATGTCTGGAACACACATACAGACAGAAAACACAACACACAACCTTTGGATGAAGGCAGATTAGAGTTTGACCTTCTGTGGGAAGTAAAAGTGTGGAAAGGTATTTTGGCGGTGGTGGAGGATGGGGTGCAGCATTTGTACGCTATGCTGCCAGCACGGGAATGTTTCCACTGCAGAAACCCAGGAACGTACAACATTTAGATCCATTTCTGTATCAAAATACTCATGTTTTCATGCACTATTAAAAACAGAAGAACTTTGGTAGCATTCTCACTCCAGAGACCTGCTTTGGAAACCATTTTTAGGGCCGTGTTTCCACCATTTTTACAAGAAATATTCTTATTGGATTCACGTCGGGAACTCACTGAACTTGTCCCTGTCCTTAAACCTTTGCAGTAAGCCAGGTTTTGCTGCACACACACACACACACACACACCACTTATTTGTGAAACTTCGTGGAACATCCAACATTATTAGCAGTTCCTATTAATAGTAGCGATACAGGAAAGGAAAGCACTTTTAGAGAACAGGAGCTTGTTAACGAACTATGTCGTTTTTATTACTTCAGGAGAAGTCCTTTAGTTCCTCAAAACTCTTGGGAACCTTTTGTGGAAATTAGCCTAAAAGGGAAAATCTTGTATTTTCAGAACCATACAGTACAGGCACTATGACGTATGCAGCAAAACAATGTGGTCATTTTCTTTAAGTTTTTACGCAAGGTGTTTCAGTTCAGAAAGTTATGGAAAGGCAAAACACAGCAAAGAAATTTACATTTATTTTAGTGACTTTTTTTGCAGAATGTGTGAGGTTTTAGAATGTTCTCATTTAAAAAAAGTTAACGAATCAAAAAGAAATCGGTAAGATTTTGGAATTTTTTGCTTGAAAACACTGAACATCTCAGGCTTTTCCAGTGTTAAAAACATCCAGAAACTTTCCAGAAAGCTTGTCAGAAATAAAGCGGGGTTCCAGAGTTTTACGCAGGATATATGTGAATTTCAGGGATTTTCTGTTAGAAAATGTTTGAGGTTCTAGGATGTCTAGTTTTCTGACAAAATATTTGTCAGATTTGCCAATATATGACCTTCTAGAATCTTCTTCCAATGGAACAATCTTCCATCTTCCATATTTTATGTTGTAGGTTCTGTTATATTCTAGGTTATAGAATGTTCCAATTCAAAAGTTTGAGAAATCAAGAAGTAATCTGTGAGGTTCTGGAATTTTGGAGGGTTTGGAGGTTTTGGAGGTTCCGGAGGCTTGTCTTAAGTAATGAGAGTTTTTTGCTGGATATCTGCGAATTTCAGGGATTTTATGTTTGACAATGCTTGAGGTTTTAGAGTTGTCTGGCAGAACATCTCTTGAGGACCTAGAATTTTCTTGCAGTAAAATATTTGAGGTGGTAGAATCTTCCGTCAGAAAAAAATGAGGCTTGGCAATATTCTACTAAAAGTCTCGAGAAAAGGTTTATCTTAGCTGGAAAATGTGTGGTTTTAGAGGTTCTTTCATAAAATGGTGAGGTTTCTGAATTAAATGTTCTAGTTATCAGACAGAAACCACGTTACGTTGAGGTTGTGAAACCACAGTTGTCTCTAAAAAACATGAAGTTCTAGAAATGTATTATGTTTTAAGAAAGCATAAGAATTTTCTCTCAGAGAGGATGCAGTGGTTAAACCCTGTTCCAGCAGGACTGCAGTAATAAGTAATAAAGCATTAATATAAGATACCGCCTGTACATCAGTCATAAATAAGTTCTGGAGATTTCCTGACAGACAGTGTGCGAGGCTGGAGCGGTGTGTGGCTCTAGAGGTTTCTTGCCAAGGTAATATGCAGTCTGAATGGTTTATTGCAGAAAATGTGGAAGTTTTGTGAAGCTCCAGGCCCTTCTGCGCAAAGGGTCCAGGATTCAGTGCCAGAAAACGCATAGTTCCAAATATTTCAGCCTGAAGACACAGTTCCCAGGCTGCTTTCTCTGACTTATATCTTCCAGGAAGCCGTTCAGGACATTTCGTTCAGTCTGAGCAAAACCGAGGACCGGTCCCAAAAAGCCGTAATGCTAATCTCATCAGCATGTTGCCTTATACTGAACCTCTTGTGTAATGGGGAACGTGGTCCCAAATGGCTTTCACTTCAAACAGAGACGCTTAGGTCGCCATGCAGCTGTTTAACAGTAAAAGAGATCTCGGATGAACATGAGCATTAGCTCTGTGTGTGTTGTGTGCGTGTGTGTGTGTGCGTGTGTGTTTCTGAGTTTTGTTGCATGTGTTGTTTTAAACATCTGACATTATGTTTGAGAGAAGTCACAGTTGGTGGCCAAACATCTCAAATATTTAGTGAGAACCATGAACGACGAGGCGTAGACTGAAACCGCGAAGAGACAGATTGAGGTCAGAGAAACGGCAATGTCTGATTGAGATTGTTTTTTTTTTACGTCGTAGTTAATTGAAATTTCCATGATTGCATTATCAGATTGATTTTAAATGAATGGTAAACTGTAAATTTAATATTTTTTACTTACTCCAAGACTAGCTGCAGAAATTTAAACAGGACCAACAACTCTCAAACTTTCAAGAGCTGTAGAGCTCCAAATCGTGTGTGTGTGTGTGTGTGTCTGTGAGTGTATTTTTATCAGAAGATTTTTTAGGAGATCTGGAACGTTGTCTGTTACTTGTGGCTTATTCGGTGAGAATGCAGAACCGGAACTCTAATGTCCTATCTTAGAGTTCTATCTTAGAATTCACTAAGCCAACGGCAGGTGCTACACCCTGGGCAATATGCTAGTCCATCCCAGGTTCTTCTCTGGGAAAATTGCCGGACCTGCATGGCCTTGACCAGGACAAGGGATGAGGATTAGGAAGCATGTGGGAAATCATGACATCGGGACTGTTTGTTGACTGATTATTCTCTGGTGTGTGTCTGTGTGTGTGTGTGTGTGTGTGTGTGTGTGTGTGTGTGTGTGTGTGTGTGTGTGTGTCCAGGCATTAGTCATACAGAGTCTTAACCACATTAGGGAAGTCTGTGTGACGTTATGTAAAAATAGATATGGTTTAAGGCGTGTATGTATGAAGAGATTTTTCACAGAGCAATTAATTAAAAACAAATTTGATTGACAGAAGTGTAAGTGTTCTGAAAAAAAGTCTTGACGTGGTTTCTTTTGTTTGTTTTTTCTTTTGCAGGACACCGGGATTGGTGTGCTGCAGTGGATGGGCACAACTAGGAGACGAGTGTTTAACACGTAAGAAGCTTCCATCATCCTTTCCATCATCTCCAAACCTACAATCAAGGGTATTTTGACTTATACCCGGCATTAGATGGGGGTTGGCACGTGGTTCTCATGGTTCTATCTTTAAATATGTAGGGAGAGCTCTGCATGTACAAACCGACCATTACCGATACAGAGCACGACACAAACGGCATAATCGCCGGGCCGCAAACAGCCCGACAGTTTGGATTGTGTTTGGTTTTATTTTTCCTGTGTTTGTACTTCTGTCATTTTGGCCCAAATGGGAGTAGAACTGCTGTTTTTGGATCGTGAGTCACCCAAAACTGGGTCTCTGAGAGAGCTGAAATGTGTGCATGGATTAAAGAAGCACTGGAAATCCCTGATTGTGGTTTTTAAGATGACATTTTGGGGCGTCTTTTAAATCTAGTCGATGAAAAATTGCAGTGTTCCAGGGATGAAAATAAAATGGAAAATACGAAAAAAACACACTCTTGTGCTTAGGACTTTTAATGAAACTCAATGAGGTTATTTTCAATAAATAAAAACTTGATAGAAATGACAGACAAAGTTGGGTGAACAGAACCTTCCCTTTCTTTATGAGCTACACAAAGCATTCATGGTTAATGTGAAATGCTTTCTGTTTGGCATGTAGTGCACTCTAGACAGCGTAAAAAACATTATATCAAGTCAAATTTTGTACTTTATAAAGTATTGGAGAGCCATAACCAATAAAAGGGATAAAACAGGCGAGCAAATGGGACAAACATTTGTAGACACACAGAAACATGCATAGAAAAAAATGTTTAAAAACTACAATTGTACAGTCATGTATAAATACTAATTTCAAAACAAAATAAAAACATTTTAGAGAATTTTTAAAAGATTAGATAAAAAAACAGCCCCACAACATTCAGTCTGCAACTAAAACAGCGATTATTAAAATAAAATAAAACTATTATAACCTGTTACAGCAGTGTTGTCTGTTTATTTGTGCACTTGATTATCTCTTAGTGGTGCCGAATCTGAGCAGGTAACAAAATCTGCCCTCTTTGGTTCCAGTCCAGTGGCTGGAAAACTGTATATGAAGTTTTTGTGATTTTATGTATTGGTGTAATGTTTTTTAACTGATAAATTCCTTTCCGTTTTGTCTTCAGCTCTGTGCGAGGGAAACTTCACCTGCAAGGAAAACGAGGTGTGTGTCCGACCCAATGAGTGCCGGTGTCGCCATGGATACTTCGGAGCGAGCTGCGACACCAGTAGGATGTTGTTTTGTGTTACGGCTTCCTTCCTCATCAGAGTTTTCCGCATTCTTGCTGTCTCTGTTTGTGTCGTTTATGTTCGTTCCTCTTAAACTAACCCAGGGTTATCTTTCTACCCTTCCAGAGTGCCCTCCTCAATTCTGGGGTCCCGACTGCAAGGGAAAGTGCACGTGTCACCCCAACGGCAAGTGTGACGACGTGACGGGCAAGTGCACGTGCCATCCGAACCGCTGGGGTGAGAACTGTGAGAATCCGTGTTTGTGTCAGAAAGGCAAGTGCGACCAAGAGACGGGCAAGTGCACGTGTTACGCCGGGTTCTGGGGGCCGCACTGTAGCAACAACTGTTACTGCAGCCTCAACTCCATATGTGACCAGAGCACGGGCCGATGCCTCTGCCAGCCTGGCTGGTATGGGCGCAACTGTGGGGCTCAGTGCGCCTGCAACAATTCGCCCTGCGAGCAGTTCACAGGGAAGTGCCAATGCCGCGACAGGCTGTGGGGGCCGAACTGCGACCGTTACTGCCAGTGCGTGCATGGGAAGTGTAATCAGGCCGATGGCTCATGCACCTGCAAACCGGGCTACAGAGGCAAATTCTGCAGGGAGCCATGCCCAGCTGGGTTCTACGGGCAGAACTGCAGGAATAAGTAAGGAACTCCTGATTGGCTTGGTTTGTTTGTAGTGTTTTTCCTTTGTAGTGGTAAATTGACTTTTACACGACACTTTTTGACTTTGGAAAGACTGAACTTGGGTTTGTATTTGTGGTGGCACCAATAGGGGTCAGTAGCACTGGCACTGAAAACTTTATCATTTAATATTCACGTTGATTTATATGGAAGCAAACGATTCGTCGTCTCTTCTCCATCCGCAGATGCGGCCATTGCAAGGGTCAACAGCCGTGTAAGGTGACAGAGGGGCGCTGCGTGACATGCGAGAGAGGCTGGAACGGCACCAAATGTGACCAGATGTGCGCTCCGGGCTTTTTCGGCGAGAACTGTAAAGACGAGTGCCCGCCATGCAAAGATGGGCATTACTGCAACCGCATTGATGGGAAGTGCTCCCACTGCAATCCTGGCTGGATTGGAGATCGGTATGATGGAAATTCCTCAGGGGAGCTTGACGGGATGGGCATATCGGCACAGGATGGGTACAGCCATCCATAAAAGCCTTAAATGCAGCTGTTAGTCCCTGTTTTGTTTTAGGACTGAAAGTGATAAGAACTCTCTCTGTCTCTGTAGCTGTGAGGTTCGTTGTCCCAACGGCACATATGGAGAGAACTGTGAGAACGACTGCAGCCACTGTTTTAACGGGGAATGCCACTTTGCCACGGGAGAGTGCCTCTGTGACCCCGGCTTTTATGGGACTTAGTAAGTCATGTTCCTTTTCTGATCTGATTTCTTCAAATACATTCACCTAAATATACACGTAAAACGCACCTCAAAGCTTTGCAGTGACAACGTGAGGACCAAAAACCAAAATTGCAGACTATCATGGCCTTTCCTCCACAGTTACTTGACCTAAAACCTCGTCGGGCATTTATGGGGGCACTCGAAGACAGAGTATTCAGTACCATCACAACTTTGGAATATTTTGAAATCATGCCTGATATGATGGATCAGATGTTACACAAATTTGAGGAGAGAAATACCAAATACAAATATCTTCATCTTTTTACTCAAACCATTGTTGATTATTGAATATGTAATAAAAAATCTGGCTTCCCAAAAATCTGGCTTTCCAAACTCAGATTTTTTTTGTGTGTGTTTTATTTGGGCGACAGTAAATTAATTCAACCTTGTGTATAACTGTATAGCTGTATATATTGCGACCCGTAACAGCATGCAGCGACCAATTTTGGACCCAGCGCTAGCTCTGTGACCTCCACTCTTGAAGGCTCCCACCATCTCTAGACGGCAGCGGCGATCCCTGGTGGGGTCCCGGTTGACTTTTGGGGGGCCCGCCAGTCTTTTTGGCCCCATCAGTGACTCGTGGTGGCAAACCCACCCTGTTGAGCCCTGCATTTGTTTAAGTCTCATCCGGGGCTGGTGTGGGCATCCATCAACCTTGGTCCTGCTAGCAAGTCTGATTTGCCTCCTGACCCTGTTCCATGTCCCAACCCGCCCATTACAGAGGGTCACCACCACCATAGGCAACGAAAAACCACCAGCTCTCCTTCGGGGGTACTGTTGCCCTCTGGTGAGCTTAGTATCTTTGCACCTGCTGAGTGGGTTCTCGTGCCATGGTGGGACTCACGTACCATTACTCCTGGTTCGGCAGTACTATTCCGCCTCAAGCCTAAACATGCCGGCTCCGTACCTGAGCCGTTAGCACCACCTAGCTCTGTACCTGAGCTCGCCATGCAAATTAACTTCGTTCTTGAGCAAGCTAGCTCTGTAAGCGAGTGGCTAGTGCTGCTCAGCTCTGTACCTGAGCTTGTCATGTACATCAGCTTCGTACTTAAGCAGGTTGGTCTCATACTTGAGCAGTTAGCGCCACTTGGCTCCGTACCTGAGCTCGCTGCGCTCATTAGCTTCAAACCTGAGCTCATTGCACACATTAGTGCCATGCTCGAGCAAGTTAGCCCTGTGCTCGAGCAGTTAGCACCGCTTAGCTCCATGCTTGAGCATCTAGCACGGCCTGACACCGTACTTGAGCTTGCCATGCCTGTAAGCTCTGTACCTGAGCAGTTAAGCTCCGTATTTGAGCACCCGTAAGTTCTGTACCTGAGCTCGCCGCGCCCGTTAGCCCCGTATTTGGGCATTTAGCGCCGCCTAGCTCCGTACCTGAGCAATTCTGAGCATTTAGTGCCACCTGACTCTGTACCTGAGCTTGCCACGCCCGTAAGCTCCTGAGCAGTTAAGCTCCGTATTTGAGCATAGCCTAGCCCGGTACTTGAGCATGCCACACCAATCAGCCCTGTATCTGGGCACATAGTGCCCATAAGCACCGTACTTGAGCTCAGCCCCTTTTTGAAGGCTCTTTCGGGCCATCAGGGTCTCCAGCCATGTGGAGCTGGCCTTGGCCTCGAGCCTGACCCAAGTCCTGTATTGGACTTGTTGTCCCCTGCCCACCCATTCAACCCCTATTTGAGGACAACTCCTGCCTACCTGGGCTCCCCTGTCCGGCAGATGCTCAACCCTGAGCATGTCCATCAGGCTAGAGGGGGTGTTGAATGTGATAAGCTTGGGGGGGGGTTATTGTTAGAGGTCGCTAGGGCAGCGTTGGCTAGCGTACCATCCTGTGACCCTGACAATAAACGTGATCGCACAGATGCAGCGATGCAGTTTCACTTGATGCGCTTTTCTCGCACTTGCCTCCTCCATTCAGCACTTTTATAAGCACTTTCATTACGTGCCACACCGCTGGTGTGCATGCTCCGCCCCTCCGCATGGTCATAGGACACTGAGCGCTGGGTTACGTCACCGTCAGCGTAGCACACTATGTTAAGCATCTCAGCCAGTGCATCAGCATCCTGTGTTTGATTCCCTGTTGCCCTACCACCGTGATACAGTTAAGTGATTGCTTGGAGGGCATTTTTCATATCATTTTACACATACCTCTGTCAGAGCTAGCTGCGTATTGGGTCCTAAAATAACTAATAATAATTAGTTTTACAGGTTTGCCAGATCCGAATATATGGCGAACCGTAACAGTGCTCCTTTCAAATTTGGATATACCTAATATTTCCGTTTACATTTTTCTTTGAGCACTGAATGGACTTTGAGGCGAATATTTCGCTTTTTCGTGTCGCTTTTTCGTGTTGTGTTCAGTATGTTACTGCCATTAAACCATTGCTGGCAGACCCAGGTTTCAACTATAAAAACACAGAAAGTGCTTTGAGTATGAACCCTGTCCTCAGTTTGGTTTTGAAAGCGTTCTGTACGTCACAAATTTTCTCAACCCTAGAGACATTAAATGTTCCTGAGTCTTGGAATGTTATGCTGTTTCAGAATACCAGAGTCCCAGGAAATGTTGGAATGCGCACTGGGTCCCTGAGGTGTGGAACACTGCATTCCAGCGAGGCCTGTGAATGCTTGTGGTTTTTACGCAACTCGGTACTGACAGATTACGACCTCGGTCTGAATGTGTGCTGCTTATGTGCGTGAGCACTGGACATTGTTATCCTGTACCGTCTGTGCGTAAAGAAATCGACTCCTGAAATTAATGCTGGCTTGCTTTTACAATAATGCAATAGTATAGTGATGTACCATGGTTCTAACTTCTAGATCCTTAAACGATATTAAAGGAAACTCGTTTATGCTCATATTTCTCTTCACTGGTTGGATTTTCCCGTTTGTGCACCTCTTCATCTAACGGCTCCTAACTTCCATCAGTAAATTCATAAAAATCATCATTGGGGAACTTGCTCGGGGATCGTGTAAAGAGAAAACCTACCTCGTTGCCTTTTTTGGCTCGACGATCATCAATCACGGGCGTCCCTCTACACTTTAACGGCTGCTTGTGTGGGAAACACTTGGATGTGTTCGGTGTTATAACAGGTGCAGATGAGTCATGGTTTTTAGGGCTCAGATATTTTCACCTTTAACAATGCCATGGAAGAATAGAGTACATGTGTATAGTTTCAATGACTAATACTCTTCTTTTTTCTTCTTTTCAGTTGCAACCTGACCTGTGAATCAGGCCAGTTTGGGGTGAATTGTGCCCAGACGTGCTTGTGCCACGACAAAAATTGCAACCCTGTGTCCGGAGCCTGCAATCTATGTGAGAACTTTTATATTTTATACCACTTTCATATAAAGGACGGATAATCGTGGGCTTTTTGGACTTTTTGACGATGCAGAAGGAGTACTGGGACTTGCAGGGTCTTGTGTCGTTCATTTTTCCATTGTGTCAGGGAACAGTGTGTGTTTTAGCACAGAGGGTAAGGTGGGTCAACAGCATGCATGGGTAAAACTGGGTGGGAGTGCATCTTTGGGTTATAAGGACGGCTGAGGAGTGTAATAAATCATACTGACAAACAAGTTCTAGAGTTATCTGGTACAGTGACTCCTCAAACCTCCCCGAAACCTCAAATCCTTAATAATGAGTGTCTGACTTCATGTTTCTATGCCATAGGATTTCAACTTGTCACCCAAAGTTATTTAATGATATAATGGTAAGGTTAGGGATCTAGACTTGGGTTCCTCAAAACATCACAGCACAAAGAGCTTTGTTATATGGCAAGGAACTACATCACCCATAATGCCAATGGCACAAAACATATTAAGTGCTTGCTCAATACAGGCCACATCTTTACAAAACTGGGAAGCTAATACTTCAGAAAATGATCCAGTGATGAGATATGATGGAGGTGGACCTTATTTTTCTGTGTCTTTTGTCTTAAGAACCTTTGCAAGTTTTTTCTTAAGAAAGTTTACGAGAATCTGGCCCCTGAGACCAGATTCACAAGAGTCTTAAGAAATAAAATCTTATTATTATTTTCTTCTTAAGAAATCTTGTTATTCTTCAAATAACTTCTTAGAATTATCTCGTTTTTTTTTCTCTAAACTCTCTTTTCTTAAGAACAATTTCAAGAACAAGTGGTATTCTTGAAATCATTATGTTCTTAAATGTTTTCTTAGGTTGTAAGACTTGGCTGTTTCTTCCACCATCACCTTTCTTGTTTGCTCAAGTGTATTGAATGCTTGATTTGATGTTTTTCCTCTGATCGGATTAAACTAACTAGCAGAAATAAATGTAAATCCAAATCCAAAATATGTCTCGTGCCGTATACTGTAAGCTGCAAAATGCAATGTAGCCTATGTAAGAAGACAAAGATTTTCTTGAGATAATATTTGAGAACTCCTTAATTTTTTTGAGAATTGCAAGAACATTGTTATGCACTTTTTAGTGTTTGTCTTAAGAGCCTTCGCCTTAAAAACCTTGAGAAAGCTTCCTTGAATCTGGCTCTGGTTTGTCGAGATCTAGTTGTCATTGCATCAGTGGTTTAATCATTGTTAGTGATCGGATGTTTCCTCTACAGGTGGCACAGCGGTCTAAAACACTAGCCCACCAACCCTGAGCAATAGCCAGAGACTTGGGAATCATAGAGTACCTACAGAACCACTGATAATATCTTTTAGTGGGTGTCCTATCCAGAGAAACATTAAGTGCCCAACAGTGGCAGCTTGACAAAGCTGGTATTTGACCACACAACCTTCAGGTTAGCCCAAAGCCTTAACCACAAAGTTGCCACTGTTGTTTATTGATAATAACCCGTGGTTGGGTATAACAAGAACAATATTAATACAGTGACTTGTTACAACTTGGGTACAGTGGCATGATTCATAACCGAGCAGTGACCTTAACACGTTTAACCCTGAACCTGCAACATTCAGGTTCTCTCTGCATCACAACTATCACAAGCCAGGAATTTTCCTAACACTAAAAACACTTTTACAGGAGAAGGAAGACCAGCTGTTGCCGGTAACATGCGTCTCTTTGTGCTTGTGTATGCGGCGGCTCTATGTAGGTCAGCGGAGTAGTAGACAGCTGCAGCCTCACCACGGCTGTCCCGATGCCATTTTCAGACCGGTGTCTGATTTATACGGCTGTGTTTTTTTTGCCACATTTCCTCTCCAGCGAGAACGAGACGAGATAAATACTACGAGGACTGAGGGAGAGGATGTAAGGGGAGAGGATGTAAGGGAAGAGGGAAACGAGAAAATAAAAATGCACGATAGAAAGCATTTGGGAGATGGAGAGTGAAGTTTGTAAGTGAATCTTTTAATCGTAATCGCAGCGTTGTTGTGCGTTCTGAGGCACTTTTCAGAGCTTAACTCCATTTTCCGTTTTCCAGCTGCAGCCTGTGTTGACTTTGCAAAGTCTCTAAAGTTTTATATGATCCCTCTTCCTCAGATCCTAACCAGCGGATGGGTGTGATCGCTGCAGGGACTCTGGTGTCTTTACTGCTCCTGGTCCTGCTCTTGCTGCTCTGCTGTTGCTGCCTCTGCAACAACAAAGACCGTCACAGGTACAAATGAGATAATTAATGACATCTGATATCAATTTATTAATTCATTAATTTACCTTGTTCAAAAGCCAGTCGACATACTGGCACATGCCTGGAGATCATGCCAAATTCCACACAGAAAGTATCGGTGGCATCCTAGGTCACCAGATGCTTAAGAAGTTGCCCATTAATATAGTTATTAGTAAATTAGTAATATATTTTATCCATGGTTAAACCTCATTTTCGCCTCGTCTTTGTTTCGGTAAGGCTCACGGGGATCCTGTACCTATCCCTGGTCGCATGTGTGCCCTGGACAGGACACCAGGGGTCACTGTTGCAGCAATATCAGTATGATCCTTCAACCTCTTTACATTTCCACCAACCTGAGTAGAAACAGAAGTTCCGGAGGACCTGGCTTTGAACCCCAGGCTGGGTTTTGTGCCCAGTTATTTATGGGACAGGTTTCAGGAACAACAGTATCCAAAAAAATTAAAAAATTAATTAATTAATAAGTAAATGAATAAGTAAATAAAAAAAAACACAAGCAAAGCAGCTTGGCTCTGACCAGGATATTATTTTGTTTGTAATTTTGTGATTTTAATTTAAATTTTAACCCTAGTGTTCGTTTAGTAGAATTACAGTGGAAGCTCAGAAATTGAACGCTTCTTTATTCAAACGGTCTGTTGATTATTTTTTGGCCCAAAATTCAAACCAAAAACATGGTAACGAAATAAATAGTGTACTTCTAAGCTTCACCACACTTAGACATCGTGGTTTGTTGTCGTCTCCTGTTTTCAGTTCAGATCTGGACAATTCCACGAGCAGCAAGAAGGCCAAGAGGATCCTGTGTGGACGATTCAGCCGAATCAGTACCAAACTACCCAGAATCCCGCTACGTAGACAGAAGCTGCCCAAAGTTGTCGGTAGGTCGGCATTTCACTTCTGGTTCGATTATGTTCAGTCACAATGAATAACAAAATCAAAACAAAAGTAAATCACTTTATTTATTTAATCAGAGTTGCTGTTCAGGCTGACGTTCTTTATAAATAAGATTAGTTAAATTCTGCGGTGATATTACTTTATCTTGTGCCACGTAACTTACGTACCTGGGTTTGCTCTGGAGTCCCATGGTCGGTCTGAAAAATGGTTGTAATCGCCTTCTCACTGTTTTCATTTGAAAAGAATGATTTCGGTACCGGTTTTGTTGCTCTTGGCTGCTGGTGCCTCTGTACGTCTGTGTTATTCTGAACCCGAACAGTCATCTTTTTTCTCCTCCGCTTTCTTCTCTTGTTTCATGATTTCTTATAAAAGCCCCTGGAGTGGATATCTCGGGTGCTGACTGATCCTAAACCAAAGCCTGCCCTGTTCAGAGCTCCTGTGCAGGGGTCTCAGGGGCCACACTGTGATTTTGGCCGGCTCAGTGTTTGGAAGGAACTTTTTTGGCAGGATATAAAAGCAGTCATACAAACGGTGGATATTGTTCAGGTATTCTGAGGCGCAGGGAATCTGAGGAGCTCGATTGGCACAGCAGCGCTATTTGTGCTCATATCTCTTAGCGGTGCCACCGTTCTGGCTTGATGGGGCCTCGGATCCTCCTGGAACCACGACGAGGACAAATGGCAACAAGACTTTTTATAAAAAGTCTAATTTATCTTTGGCTACAGAATGCGTCATGGTTTTAGTCACATTTTATTCATTTTGGCTGTTAGTTTTAGGAGACAAAATGAATTCTCATTCTACTGTTATTTTAATTTCAGCAACTATAATAAACATTTTGTAAGCCAAGTGCAAATACGGTACTTCGCGTGTTTTTCCTCTTTAAACAAAACGTCGAACACAGTAACTTTAAACCATTATATGTTTTATTATTAAGTGCTCACTGCAGTAAAAACCTAAACCACGCCATATGTTTACTTCTTAACTACTTTATTTTATTGGTCAACTATGCAGAGCTCACATTTTTATTTTTGCTTTTTCCTCACTGTGTATCTGTAGTTTCTTTATCTCTGCTTTAAGAGGACATGGTTCCATCTAGAACTGTTACCGATTTAAAAACATTTTTTATAACTAATAATGTTTAGTCTGCCCAACCGGAGATCCAAAGTCATGGCCATGTCCTCCAGATGGTCACGAGTCAGCACTCTTCAACATCCGACGCTGCCCCAAGTCATTCAGCTCCTGCGAGAGACATGTGACTCCTTGCTAATTTCCCACATCGTAAATGAGTAAATCCTCGCCGAAACAATAATTTTTTTGTTGGCCATCTGAAGACAAACTGCAGAATGTTTCAATAAAAACCTCTCAAGCTGCAAAAACAGAAAAAAAGCTTAAATAAATAAAGACCCAAAGGCAATAAAAGCTAGTATTTTTAGTGTGAGAAACTCAGTGTTTCTGCTGCTATAGTGAAATCATGTTAAAAAAACAAAACCAATTGAAGTGTGAATGCTTGGGAAAGAAATTAATATAAAGCAAAATAACATGCAAGGACACTTTGGGATTTCCCAATTAAGCCTCTTCTATCTTGTTTTCTTTCTTTATATCATCCTTTCTGCTTTAGAGTCTTTATTTTTGTTTCTTTGGTGCATCTCTTTCGTTTCTTCATTTATTTATTTCTTGTCTGTGAATTATTGTTCTTTCTCATTTACTTTTTATTTATTTTCTGTCTCACTGCTTTTCTTTATCATACTTTTCATCTAACTTACTTTTTATGTTTTTCTCCTTAATATCTCCAATCATGCTTTTCATGTTATTTTTTAAGTGCCTGAATTACTTTCAGTTTCTTTTGTTTTGCCTTTAGTTGTTTTCCTTCCTTCATCTTCTTTTTTGTAGTTTTGTGCTTCTTATTTTCTACTTCTTTTTTCCGCTTTTCTTTCTATTTCTTTCTTTTAACGTTTTTGCTTTTTTGCACAACTTTTTTCATTTAATTTCTCTTCTGTCTTTCATTCTCTATGTGTGCATCAAATTTCTTTCCATTTTTGTTTTTGGTTTATTTCTACATTTCTTTACATCCTGCTTATGCTTTCAATAATCTATCTATCATGCTTTTCTTTTTCCTTTTTTCTATCATTATCATTTTAAAATTTGTTTCTGCATTTCTCTCATTTTGCTCATTCATCTGTCTTTTCTTCTTTTTGTTGAGTTCCGGTGGCTCTTTTCTCTTCTCTCCGTGTCGGCGACTGACTGCAGTAAGAGTCGCTTTTTCTTTTTCTTATCCGCCTCCCGTTTTTGTAACCTTATCATCACGGGTGCTCCGGACTCCCAGCATTCCAGGAGATTGGGGGGATGGGCTGCCTCAAAACAGGAAGTGACCAAATGTACCTCTGTTCCAGAGCGGGGGATTTATCAGCTGTAGAGCCGATCGTAATGGAAACATGTTAGTAACTAAAGATTAAAACCTAAATTTTCCTAATTATGTAGATAAAAAACAATAAATAGAAGAAAAATAGAAATCTTTTTGATTTGTACCTTTATGGATCTTTTTGGATTTAATTTGTCCATTGATTTTTCTATTTGCATTTTTACTTATTCTTTCTTGTCTGTGTATTTCTGTGTTTTCTTCTTTCTGTTGGTCTTTATGATCTGCATTTCTTTACTTTTTCTTCAGGTCTTGAAGCTTTTGTTTTGCTTTTTTCTTTCTTGCCCCATTTCATTCAGCATTGAGTTTATTTATTATTTATTATTAATTATTTATTAACTAATTTCCTACTTTATTGCTCCGTTTACTTTTCTTTTTTCTGTTTTATTGGGTTTTTTTTCAGTGATTCTGTAACCAGTATCATTTTGATCTCCCAGTTCAGAATAACAGTGTAACCCTGTAGCTGCATGACGGATCTTTAGGAGTTCGTTCCTTTAACCCCGGGTCTGATCGTGGAAGAGTTTCTCTGGAGGCATCGTTAGGATCAGCAGCGTGGCTCAGACTCGATGATCTCAGAATGTGGTTTTGTCGTAGATGTATCACAAATTGTGGGTTCGAAGTGGCGTCAAGGTTCGTCTGGAAGCTTCTTTCAGCTCATCCCGAGTCCTGCAGTTGTCAGCCTTTCTGTAACCCCGGCAGAACAAAGGCCTCATTCTGCTGAGTGAAGTTCTCACATGCACGTCATGCTGGTATATAGCACAGCATTTCTACCTGCGAGAGCTGGGTGAATGCCTGGTAAAACAAGACAGGGCGACATGTTTAATTTAGCATAAGGACAGAGATACAGAGCGGGGAATTTGAGACCGTTCCTCTTTACAGAATCTCTCCAGATGCTCCAGGGTGGTAGATCCTCTCTTGTGTGATCTCCTCTTGAGCGCCCCCCTCACTAAACTAACTTTTTATGTTTTGGATCATCATCCTGCTGGAAGATCTAATGTCCACCCATTCCCATTGAGGGTAAAACATCACAGACCCTCCACCATACTTATCACGGCACCACGTTCTTTTAGCATAGTTAATATTATTAACGCTTTTCAGACATTTATAAAACTAAAACAGAAACTAATGTTTTTTATTTCATTTCCATTTCTTTCATAGCAGTTACTTGCTAGTTGCAGCTTTAGATTGTATTATAACATATTGTTTTATGTATTTTTAAGCTATTTTGGTTGTGTTTTTGGTTTTCCTTGTACAAAGTCATGTTTTTTTGCAAGCAAGTTTAGTGGCATTTTTATTAAACACTTACGATAATGGAAGTTGGTTTCAGACCTTACAATAAAAATGAAGGGATGTTCCTTTGTATAGTTTAGAAGCAAAAAGTCCGAGAGACATAAACAGGCCAGGCTCTGATGATTATTGTCTCCTCCTGCTCTTGCTGTCTGTAAGCAGATGGAAAGGATAAACCACAGTCGTCATCCCCAGCCATCCCTGTTCTGTCGGCCATGAGGGGGAGAAGAGTCTGGGTTGTAAAAACCTGACCTACATTAGGCTCGGACATAATGTATACAAACTCAGCCTGCATGATGTCTGAGTTGCAAGATGAAGATGGTCAAACCTAACATTTCCCTCATATTTATCTTCTCTCTCATAATATATTCAGTGTCTCGTCATGACCCTGAGAACACGTTCAACTGCAGCTTCATCGAGCCGCCCTCTGCCACCGAGCACCCGACCCCATCCTGGTCCTCCCAGGAGTCTTTCTCCTCCTTCGAGACAAGTGAAGACGGCCCAGTTTACTGCATACCTCACGAAGGTGAGTCACTGGCAAACCCAGAAGCACTTTAACCAACGTGGAGAAGCAATTAGGGAGCCGAAGAGTCCCAGAACGATTTTATCAGAGTGATTGTGAAGATAGGCTGGCGGCATGGTAATGCCAGGCCTTCGGGCATGTACGGCATGTGCGTAAACGGAAAATACAAACAGGAAATGGCGACGAATGGCCGAGTCAGCAGCGGGAACGCTGCCAAGTCGTGAATCATTTTCTTGTGTAAACGTTGGAGCAGGAGGGGAATAACATTTGGTGTTCTGAGCAATTTGGTTTGATGGCAGAGCCCAGACAGAAATGGTTTCCAGGCAGCCTTTGGTAGAGATGTGTGATGTTTCTCCAAAAAGACTCTGAGAACCACTTGGAAAGAAAAGAGGGTGAATACATTTAGAACTTGGGTCCAGTAGAGTAACCAAGACACAGTGAGCTAGCAAGTTCATGGTGAATTATTTCCACTTTTATTCCTGATACACTTTAATCATTGGCTGCAATGTTTTCTCTAAACAAATCTGAAGATAAATGACAGCTTGTTTTATTTTTTTATTTTATTCTTTCCCAATTCATGCAGATACCGTAAACGAGGGTAATACAAGGCCCAACGGCATCCCGGAGAACATAGCGTCCGGTAGCGAAGACGAATACCCACCTCAGGATGCCAAAACCTCCACGAAGCATCATGTGAACGACGGCAGTGATCAACCTTTGCTCAAGTCGACAGACAGCGAGGGCTCCTCGAGCGGCTCTGAGTCAGCCATGGCGGCTGTTTATGCCCAAATTGCCCGTCTGTCCAAGAATGCCAAAGAGGACGAGGACAGTGGTGGAGGTGACCTAAAGGTCCAGTCTGCTGAAAAGACCAAACCCCGTCCGCCAGACCCCTCGACCAAACCTAAGGTGTCTTGGATCCACGGAACATCTGGAGCCAACCAGTCAGAGAAGGCCCAGGCACCGTCTCCGCCAAAGGACAAGAAAAGAAGCACTGAAGAATCTGGAAAAGGAGAGGAAAAGCAGCGATCAAAGGATAAGACAAGCAAGAAAGCCAGCCAGAAACTTATAAATGGGAACGAATCCCCAAGCAAGACCAAATCCCACAAAGCTTCGGACCCCATCGAGCACATCAATGGAGCGGTCCAAAGTGCCTTAAAAAGGATCGGAAACTTCCACTCGGATAGGAAAGCAGGCGAAGCTACCAAAGATAAAGATCCTCCCAAGAGCCCAAAGGTGATGCACCCTCATATAAACAACGATGTGGCCACTCTTCTCGCCGCCCAGCTGAAGGAGAAGACCCAGAGCCTAAATCGCAATGAAGGCCTCTCCATTGGACTCAAAACCAACGGCGTATCAACGCCTCAGGCCAACCGAGAGAAACCGACGCCTCCCCAAAAGGCCAAGCGATCAGTAACAGGAGCCAACAAACCCCTCCTACCGACCTCCACCAACCTCCAGAAAATGGTGGCCATAACGGACTGCAGCACCGCAGAGTCCCAAAACCCAGAGAAGCAGGCCTTAAACGGGACACAAGCAAGAGATGCGGGAGATTCAACGCCAAAGAAAACGCCAATTAAAAAGCCACCCAGAAAGAAAGGCAAGGAGCCGACGGTAGAGACGGAACCTAAGACCACTCCGAAAACGGCCATTATGCCACCTCAGATTGTCAAATAGATGAGGAATAACCATGAGAGATTTTCTGGCTGAACACACAGCGCCTGTCTGGAGTGAATGAAGCCTTTCTCCTAAGTTTTGTCTCATGTTTATGGACACTTTTCAAATGAAATAGCTGCATACTGGATTTATTATTCAGAAGGATATTCTTTTTTGCAATAACTCATTAGAAGTCCGGATGGGGCTCAAGGAAGGAACACTTGTACAGTTTTAGAAGATGTTCAGGTTTTTAAGATGACTTGAACAATTTTATAAGCTTATTTTATAATAATTCTAACATTTCAGAATTTAGCCGACTATGTTCTGAGGCTGGGTTAGAGGACGGAAAGGTACTACGGTTAATCGGTGGGTAATATCTGCATATTTATCCAGATAGATGGCACTTTTTGCCAACAGCTTGCTCCCCCTTTGGTCAAATCAAATTGAGATTAGACTTTTTCTCTGAAACTTATTGCTGCTTCTTGTTTTGAACATTTCATCGGTTTTTGTCCCTCTTCCGAAACCCTTGAGAAACAGAAAAGTTTCAGAGCTGTTTTCCTTTCTTGGGCCTTTTTGGGATTGGTTCCAGATGCCCTTTTTGGTCATAAGCACTTCATTCAGCGTTCTCGGACCTCTGTCGCTCACCTAGTACCATTTCCCATCTGGATTAACCATCGAGGAACCTTTCAAGCTGTTCTTCCATTGTTTTCTGGCGAGGAACTCCACATTTTATGGAGTCTTTATGGTAATGGAGCTTCGAGGTAATGTGAGAAGAACCCTATAGAAACACATTTTGACATTTTGAGGCATTAATGAACCTTTATATCCTTCACGACGTTCCTGTTCTCTAAAATGTCTGGTTGAAGGATTTAGAGCTGGATCTAGAGCTAGTTCTAAAGGAGCTAGCAGCAGCCGTATATCCCAGCGTCAGGTTTTTGTTGCCTCAGCTCCAATCCCAGCATGTGGACAACAGACCATGTCCTGGCAAGAAGCTGATAGACGGAATCGCATTACACTTACACAAACAAGTCTGACGCTCATTCTGTGAGGAAACAGACAGAGAGCGAGAGGATTAACGGTGATCATACCGAGCTGGTGTTTATTCTAAAACTCTAAACCTTTCTCCTAAAGTCTTCCTCAGCTAACATTGAGCGTTGTTAGGCGATACAGGTCGAGCTTATCGTAAATACGACGCTATTTACAGCAGCCATGTTACCGTTCGTACCCGAGTTCGAGGTGTGGGTGCTGCACAGCTGTCAGGGTCATGGTTGGACCAGTTCCATCCAGCTGCTTCCCATATGCTATGCCATGCCAAGCGAGCATTAGGCACATTTCCACAGAGGTACTTTTGTTGCATGTTGTTCTTCTTATGCTTTTTCACCGCGCTCTAGGAACCACGGTTGTTATGCAGACGCAGACGACATCATTTTTTGCCCGCAGTAAATGTACGGTATCATGGATGAGGCTGAAATTTAGAGCAGATTGTTTTTCCTTTTCTGTGAGCACACGCAAAATGTAGCCCCGCATCATTTATTCATCGTGCCATGCTGTCTCGAAAATCAAACATCAGAAAGCATTTGACTAATCAGTGGCCAATACAATTGATTACTCAGATTTGTAAGATATTTAAAACGCGTGGAACTAATTTCTCAGCAGAAACTATTACTGTAGTTTTCGAAAAAGCTTCTGGGTTCCTTGAAATCACCCCTGGTTCCTTCTCCGGGCACAACCTGCTTCCAAAAGAGTCCTCTTATCCATGATGCCTAAAGTTCATAAAATTTTCATTTCCAAGTTCCTGGAAATGTTTCTGGAACTAATATCAACCCTGATTTGTTTGGACATAATAAACCTATAATTTCTGAAAAACAGTTTTGGAATTAAACTCAGCCCCAGCTCATCCAGGTCCTAAAATAGTTCATTTACATTTACAGCATTTAGCAGATGCCCTTATCCAGGGCGACTTACAACTGATACAATCTTACAATCCAAGCAATTGTAGGTTAAGGGCCTTGCTCAAGGACCCAACAGTGGCACCTTAGCAGAGGTGGGATTTGAACCCTGGACCCTCTGGTCCAGAGTCAAGTACCTTGGACCAGAAGGAAAACTGAAAATAAACAGGAAGAAAATTACAGACCTGCACCAGGCTAGGAAGAGTGAATCTACAATAGGCTACCTATAAACTAAAAAATTGTTTGTATAAGCGTCAGTTAACTTTAGTTTAGAATTGTTTCTGTAACTATAACTTTTAAGGTACTAGTCAAAAAATCCTGGGACTAACAGCAACTAAAATCTGCCATTGCTTATCCAGTGGAAACACTTCTTTTAAGTTTTCTGCCTTTATCTCAGCAGTCTATATTTAAAATAGCTTCAGGATCCAGAATTAACATCAGTCTTTGGTTCTTCTTTTGGAGTATGCCTAAAGTTCATACATTTTTTTAGTTCCTGGAAAATTTTGTAGAACTCATTTTAGCCATGGTTTATTTGGGAGAAATAACCTACTAAAGTACCTACTAAAACTAAAATCAGCCTTAGCCTGTCCAACAGAATTCTAAATTTCTAAAGTTACAAAAGTTTCTTGGAACTAATATTTGGTTTCTCTGGAAGAAATGTGCTTGTAGTTCTGAAGAATTTTCCTGAGTTCCTATAAAAGTTTCTGCAGCCAAAATCAGCCACATCTCAGCCAATGAAAATGTGAAGTTACTAAAAGTTTATTGATTCTCGTGAAATTTTCTGGAACTGATTTCAGCTTGGAAGGAAATTCGATGTGTTCTGAAGAATTTCTTGAGTTCCTGTAAAAGTTGATCAGCCCAGCTCAGGCTTGAACTTGGGGTTGATTTGAGTTCCAGAAACATTTACAGAAAATAAGTTCACGGCTTATAAACATAACTAATCCTTCAAACATACAGTGGGGCAAAAATGTATTTAGTCAGCCACTGATTGTGCAAGTTCTCCTACTTCATCATAGGTACACTATGAGAGACAAAATAAGAAAAAAAAAATCCAGGAAATCACATTGTAGGAGTTTTAAAGAATTTAGTTGTAAATCTTGGTGAAAAATAAGTATTTGGTCACCCACAAACAAGCAAGATTTCTGGCTCTCACAGACCTGTAACTTCTTCTTTAAGAAGTTCCTCTGTCCTCCACTCATTACCTGTATTAATGGCACCTGTTTGACCTCGTTATCTGTATAAACACCTGTCCACAGCCTCAAACAGTCAGACTCCAAACTCAACCATGGTCAAGACCAAAGAGCTGTCGAAGGACACCAGGAAGAAAATTGTAGACCTGCACCAGGCTGGGAAGAGTGAATCTACAATAAGCAAGCAGGTTGGTGTGAATAAATCAACTGTGGGAGCAATTGTAAGAAAATGGAAGACATACAAGACCATTGTTAATCTCCCTCGATCTAGGGCCCCACGCAAGATCTCATCCCGTGGGGTCAAAATGATCATGAGAACGGTAAGAAAAAATCCCAGAACTAAACGGAGGGACCTGACGAATGACCTGCAGAGAGCTGGGACCAAAGTAACAAGGCTACCATCAGTAACACACTACGCCGAGAGGGTCTTCCAGCATGACAATGATCCCAAACACACCGCTCGGGCAACGAAGGAGTGGCTCTGTAAAAAGCTTTTTGAGGTCCTGGAGTAGCCTACCCAGTCTCCAGACCTCAACTCCATAGAAATTTTGTGGAGGGAGTTGAAAGTCCATGTTGTCAAAAAACATCACTGCTCTGGAGGAGATCTGCATGGAGGAATGGGCCAAAATACCAGATACAGTGTGTGCCAACCTGGTGAAGACTTACAGGAAACGTTTGACCTCTGTCATTGCCAACAAAGGTTATGTTACAAAGTATTGAGTTGAAGCAAATTTATTGACCAAATGCTTATTTCCACCATAATTTACAATTAAATTCTTTAAAAATCGTACAATGTGAATCCCTGGATTTTTTTTCTCATTTTGTCTCTCATGAAGTGAAGTGTACCTATGATGAAAATTACAGACCTCTCTCATTTTTCTAAGTAGGAGAACTTGCACAATCAGTGGCTGACTAAATACTTTTTTGCCCCACTGTATGAGCAAATTTCCCTCTCAAAGTCCTATGAAACTAAAATCCTCTAGAGAAAATCGAAAACAATTTCTTTCTGGAATTTTTGCTGTTCTGGCAAAAAATTTTAGATCTTAAATTCAAGATGAAATCTGCAGTGTCTGTAGTTTCTGGAAAAGTTCCTCTGGTGGAAACCTGTGTAATGTTAATAACCTCTTGTTGGGTGACTAAGCTCCAGCTACATGCTCAGTAAATACAACGAATGAAGCTTTTTTGTATCTAAGCCATAAAGCACTTGCAAGTTTTTCTCAGACTGTTGTGAGAATAAAAACCGATGAGAGAAAAACAGAAGGATCTTTTAAAACTGGACTCTTTTTATCTAATGTTTGAGGCTCCGGAGAGGATGGAAGCTTGGATTGAACTTCTAATAGCAACTTTTTATGGTACAGCAAATGTCCCTTTTATAATGGGTATTTTTCTACACTGCAACATATTTTTTTGTAATAATATTATTGTATGTTTGTAAGCTGTGCTTATACAATGTATATTTTTGTTTGTTTAGTTTTTGTGTCAAATGAACTGGCTTTCAAATTTGATACTTATTTTTCCCTCCTGTGTGTGTTTTTTTTTTTAATGATCGAGCGTCAAGTACAGTTGTACGGAAATGTTACGGTTTGTGTTGTTTTTTTATTTCTCTGTGGATGTTAATGTTTTGAGGTTTTTTGATAAAGAGCTTAGTGACAAGTCTCCTCCCAGTATAACCGACGACAAAGAACACGTTCATGTTTTTGCACAGAATCTGAAGCTTTCCCGCCATGTTATGATTAGTGACTCTCCGTGGATCTCTCGCTTCATTCTGCTGTTATGCTGTGTGGTTTTTAATTACGTCTGTAAAATAAAAGTGGAGCATGTAGCTCGCTGACCTGAATCGGAGTTCTCTTAATGCTCGGGCTTAACTGAATTTAAAAGTTTCCAGTCGTAAAAATCAAATCTGTTTCGTGACCCGCCCCTGGCAAGGTGTGGTTTGTCTATCAGTTTAGAGTAGCAAAGTGGGCAGGAGGGTGAGGTTCCCCTTTTTGGGTCGCCTTCATGGTGAGCGACGGGTTTTGCGAGATCTGTCCCGTTCTCTCTGGGTCTCGTCTGATTGACCCTGGTTCTGTTTTTTCACCCTTTCCAGGGGCTTCCCCCTTCTGTCCTCCTTCTGGCTAGGTTGGGCATCACTGGCAGAAACGATCCGGTGCAAGAGCAACCCTTGACGATATGCTGGCATGCACATTAGGGCAATCTTGCCCAGCCTGATGCCATCTTGAAAAAGAAAAAGTGGTGTCAAGTGGAAAAGGCAGATTGAAAACTAACTATTCAAGTGTTGGTGCCTGTGGCACTCCCATGTGGGCATCTTCCAGGTGACATTGAGGTCTCCTTCATGCGTTACTCCTTATCGTTTTTTGGACTTCTTATGAGTGCTTGATGTCATGTTTGGAAAACCTAGTCGCTGATATAAAACCAGTCCTCAGACTTTTGGATCCAGTTCCACTTTCTGTCCAGTTTCTCTCCGGTGTAACGGATACGTTACGGTTTTCCGCTGACTCCTGGTTGCCTCTCCCTTTTGAGTTGCAGGGTCTGGTGGCGGCGGTAGCACCGATCATATATAGAGTTTTGGACCTCGAGGAGCCGTCTGGCAAGAGCACAGGAGCGACACAACGGGTTCTTTCATGCCGGAACAGTCGGGAGTCTGTGCGAGAGGGGCCCTGAGCTGAGGCATCACGCTCAGATTATTTGCACTAGTTTTTCTTACCTTCTTTAAAGTGGAGAGGGGTGGGGTGGGGGGGATCAGCTCAAAGCCAAAGCGTCAGGCTAAAAGGTCCCGAGGGAGAGGAGAGGGGAGTCACGTGAGCGTTGATTAGAACCAGAGAGGTGGGGACACGCTCACATCCACGTCCACGCGTTTGGGCCATGAAAAAAATCAAGTAAAAGTACGTAAGGGTTACATAGTGATGATTCAGAGAATTCCGTCAGCCTGGCCTGGACTCTGTGCCATCTGCTGTGCCATCTGAGCACCTTAACCTCTCACTGACTGACTCACTTGTAATAATAAAATTCACAGTCCCACCTGGCAGCACAGGTCACAAGGCAGGAACCATCCCTGACTTAACATGTCTTTGAGGAAACCTAAAGGTTTTTTAATATATACAGTGGTGCTTGAAAGCTTGTGAACCCTTTAGAATTTCTTTATTTCTACATAAATATGACTTAAAACATCTTCAGATTTTCACACAGGTCCTAAAAGTAGATAAAGTGAATCCAGATAAACAAATGAGACAAAGTATTATACTTTCTAAAACTTATTATTTATTAAAATGATCCAATATTACATATTAGTGAGTGGCAAAAATATGTGAACCTCTAGGATTAGCAGTTAATTTGAAGCTGAAATTAGAGTCAGGTGTTTTCAATCAATGGCATGACAATCAGGTGTGAGTGGCCAACGTGTTTTATTTAAAGAATAGGGATCTATCAAAATCTGCTCTTCACAACAAATGTTTGTGGAAGTGTATCATGGCACAAACAAAGGAGATTTCTGAGAACCTTAGAAAAATAGTTGGATGACCATCAGACTGGAAAAGGTTACAAAATTGGTGGAGTTTGGACTCCACCAATCCACAATCAGACAGATTGTGTACAGATGGAGGAAATTCAAGACCATTGTTACCCTCCACAAGAGTGGTCGACCAACAAAGATCACTCCAAGAGCAAGGAGTGTAATAGTTGGTGAGGTCACAAAGGACCCCAGGGTAACTTCTAAGCAACTGAAGGCCTCTCTCACATTGGCTAATGTTAATGTTCATGAGTCCACCATCAGAAGAACACTGAACAACAATGGTGTGTATGGCAGGGTTGCAAGGAGAAAGCCACTGCTCTCCAAAAAGAACATTGCTGCTCGTCTGCAGTTTGCTAAACAAGCCAGAAGGCTATTAGAAGAATGTTTTGTGGATGGATATAACCAAAATAGAACTTAGTTTAAAAGAAAAGTGTTATGTTTGGAGAAAGGAAAACACTGCATTCCAGCATAAGAACCTTATCCCATCTGTGAAACATGGTGGTGGTAGTATCATGGTTTGGGCCTGTTTTGCTGCATCTGGGCCAGGATGGCTTGCTATCATTGATGGAGCAACAAATTCTCAAGAGAAGGTGGGTCAAGTAGCAAGACAACGACCCTAAGCACACAAGCTGTTCTACCAAAGAATGGTTAAAGAAGAATAAAGTTTATGTTTTGGAATGGCCAAGTCAAAGTCCTGACCTTAATCCAATCAATTGGTGTGGAAGGACCTGAAGTGAGCAGTTAATGTGAGGAAACCCACCAACATCCCAGAGTTGAAGCTGTTCTGTACAGAGGAATGGGCTAAAATGCCTCCAAGCCGGTGTGCAGGACTGATCAAGTTACAGGAAACATTTAGTTGCAGTTATTGCTGCACAGGGGGGTCACACCAGATACTGAAAGCGAAGGTTCACATAATTTTGCCACTAACTAATATGTAATATTGGATCATTTCCCTCAATAAATAAATGACCAAGTATAGTATTGTTGTCTCATTTGTTTAACTGGGTTCTCTTTATCTACTTTTAGGACTTGTGTGAAAATCTGATGATATTTTAGATCATATTTATGCAGAAATATAGAAAATGCTAAAGGGTTCACAAACTTTCAAGCACCACTGTAGATACACTTTTCATGCTTTTTTGAACGCAGGACACAGTCAGTCCTGGCCGTGATGCCAGTTCACCACAGGGGTCGTTCTTGCAGCCTGTCCTCCCTCAGGCCCCACCAATCCTGTCTATTAACATTAACGAATCAATAAGCTTAGATGGTGTGTTCTAAAAATAAAACTGAAGCTGAGCATTAAAAGGTTACAATAAAAACAAAACCCAGTAACAAACCTAAATACAAAAAGGCGTCTTTTATGCTGCCAGGGGTTACGTTTATAATTTAATCATGCACTCTCCCGAAAAGCCAGGCTATCGTATGTCTCACTCGTATGCCCTCGCTCGTAATGAGACTAAACGAAATGCTCAGACCACACAGGGCAAATCCAGAGAGGACACGGCGCGCTAACTTGACATATTGAACGCTCGTCGAGTTCCAGTCGGCCCCCACAACCCCAAACCGGGCCGTCACTATGGCAACGGCAACAGATTGCTTGCACATCTGGTAGCCATTTCGGGCGGCGTACAGAAAAAAAACACAGCAGCAGAAGAAAGAAATTTATGAGTGAAGGAGGAAAAAGACAAAATATTTTCTGCAACGCAAAGCAGAAACGAACCCGAGTCAAATTTGGGGTTAATGTCTTATTATAGTGCTCCAGATCTGCGTGTAACACACATCCGGGGTATCAAGGGTGCAGCTGGGACCCTGTTACCCAGTCGCACTCTGGACTTTCCCGAATTGAACGCTTTTATTGGAGCTTTGAAGTTCCAGTGTTTCCTCCTGCCCGCTGAGAGCACGGACTTGGCTCTGAGGAACAACAGGAAGGCAGAACGGCCAGCGCGGTTGGCGTACAGCGGGTCGCTCCAATTTATGAAGCTCCCACCAGGGCTGGCGTGGAGTGGCGTGCACATCGGGTGCCCACGCCACGAGAGGAAAGGCGTTGTTAGTGGAAATGCGTTGGGCCCCATCGAAGGCCTCTTGCCTGACAATGCTGAGCTAAGCACTTTAGAACCACAGCAATGAGATCATTGCGTGTGCATGTGTGTGTGTGTGTGTGTGTGTGTGTGTGTGTGTGTGTGTGTGTGTGTGTGTGTGTGTGTGAGAGTGTGTGTGTGCGTGTGCGCGATCGCACAATATATTATTTCAGGCTAAATTGACTGCGCTTGCTACTCTGATTTAAGTTCCACCAGTTAAGCCTCAAATATAGATTTATGGCGAAACGTGTTTGGTTCGTTTTCTCAGCAGGGACAGAAACCATCAGCGAGTCCACGAAATGAGCCGAGACCTCACAGAACATCTGGAAAGAGGGCCACATGTTAATCCTTTATGTTTAATGCCAATATATTTCAAATAAAATGCACTAAACAAAGGATTAACAAAAGAAAAGCAGAGACAGAAAGCAGAATATATATAATGCTGTATATTTATAAATATTTACATCTTATGTCAGGCCAGAGTCACAGATCTTGGAACTCCAATTCAAGTCTTAACAGGGTGTGGGGCCTAACCACCAACACAGGGTGCAAGGTGAGATGCAATCTAATGCTCACTCCTTCCCATTATGACACTTTAAAGACACAGATTGACCTTCCTGTCTTTGGAATGTGGGAAAAAAACTGATGCAGATACTGGGAGAAAAGGAAAACCACAAAGGCAGCACCTTAATCTCTAACTCTTACTCCCTAATCCCTAATCCCTAACCTTAATCCCTAACTCCTACTCCCTAATCCCTAACCTCAAACCCTAACCCCAATTCCTAACCTAAACCCTAATTCTAACCCTAAACCCTAATTCAGACCCTAACACTAATTCCTTGCAATAAACCCTAATTCTAATCCTAATTCCTAACCCTAAACCCTAACCCTCCTAACCATAACCCTAATTCCTGACCCTAACCCTAACTCCTAAACCTAAACTATAACCCTAATTCCTAACCCTAAACCCTAACCCTAATTCATAACCATAATCCTAATTCCTAACCCCAATCCCACATACTGGAATAACATGAAAACTACACAGGCAGAACCCTCATCCCAATCCCTTACCCCTAACCTCTAACTCTAACCCTATAGCAGCCTGGCCAGGATCAAACCCGTGTACTGGAGCTGTGAAAATGCAAAACTCAAGCTGGGCCTGAACCTTTCATTACCCTCAGACACACAAGGCCCGTCTGCGATATTGTAAGATCAGCACGGTGTGCAAACATCTGCCTCACCGCAAAACATCGCTGCTCGCTTTTCCACTTTTGTCAGCATAACTCCACGCCGAATTTATTCAAGAGGATCTGGCTGTAACGGAAAACAGACGTCTCCATTTCTCAATTTCTGCCTCCCTGTATCTGACTCTTATCCCCTCCTTTTCCTCCTTCCCTCCCCGTCTCTCCCTTTTTCTCTGTAAAGTAACTTCTGTGACCGTCTAAAAATTTCTGTGTGTCGAGTTTCACAGACTGAAAACAGAGGGAGTTTTTTTGTGGGGTAAGCTATGACGTGAAATGCATTTACCGCTTAAATAACATGATTCATTTTGATTTCGGTGTGAAACCTCTGCTAAAAGTATCAGGCCGTTATGAAACTGACTTTCTTCTGCTTCCCTTTTTGCCTCTCCTCCCACTTTCTCTCTCTCTCTCTCTTTCCAGGGCCATGGCTGTTTTCTCTCCGTAACATCTGTTTTTCATTATCAGGACGAGATTAGACCTGCGGCATTGCTGTCGTAGCCTGCAACCTCCAGATCGCCTGTGGTCACCTCTGCATCTCCACTGTACTTATTTGCATGTAGGTGTGTGTGTGTGTGTGTGTGTGTGTGTGTGTGTGTGTGTGTGTGTGTGTGGTGGGACTTTGACTGGTCTACATCCGGTCTAGTGATGTCACTGTTATCTGTACAGATCTCTCTCTCTCTCTCTCTCTCTCTCTCTGTCTCTCTCTCTCTCTCTCTCTCTCTCTCTCTATTTGTCTCTCTCTCTCTCTCTCTCTATGTCTCTCTCACTCTCTGGATCTCTGCCTGAAGCGGGGAGGAAATCTGAGGCTGCGGCCATGATGTTCAGTGAGCTAAAATGACTTATTTTAAAAATAACATCTAGCGGAGGGGAAATTACCACTTGGATCCCTTATCTGGTACTTTTGGGAACCAGCGAGACAGAATCCAGTCAAGCAATAGAGCCGAATCTTAACATAGGATCTTAACATCAATCTTCCCCAGGTTGATGCCTGAATAAGGGAAATTGCTCTTCACCTCGTATACTCCAGGGAAACAGGAAAATATGTTGAACCATGTATGAGTTCCTAAATCAATCATTTACACTTATAGGAATTAGAAACAGGAACGTGTTTTCATTAAAATATCTGATAATAACCATCGGTACTGATGGTGCCAATCACACTGAGGACTGTGGTTTACTGCTAATGAGTGTGTGGGATGACGGTGCCCTGAGGATCCAGACATTCAGGATCAAATGCTCAGTGACGCATTAAACTCAGGAGGAAACCGAAAAGAAACGCTGACTGTGGAGAAAAACGAAAAACACGAAAACACGAAAAACAGCTGAAAATCTTTTCTGATTTTTTGTTCTTCTGTCTACAGAGGCTTAAAAAACGTGGCTGTGCCACCCCTAAAAAAGGGACGGAGACCCAGCTGAGACTGTAGAGTACGATCAATTACCAATTATCAATTGTTTACTCCAGAAATAGTTTAAAATCTATATAGCACTTTTACTTTAAAAAAGACAATTCTGGTCAGATAAATACATTTTTATTGATTTTCTAAACATAAAGACGTTTACGCAAATTTGCTGCAAACAAATGAAACTGTAGCATATCCTTGGAAATTGGAATCACATTTAAAAACACTAATGTATCATTTGGAAAGGCGCATAAAGAAAGAAGCAAAGAATAATAAATAAACAAAGAAGAAAGAACCAAACAAACTGTGAAAGAGACAAAAGTATGGAGATGAAGGAAGGGAGAAACAAAGAAGGAAAAATAAACACAAAATAATAAGAACAGAACAACTAAATGGTAAAAAGAGCAGAGCATGAAATATATAAAATAGACAATTGAAGAATGCATGAACAGAAACACAGAAAGCACAGAAGGATGAGAAGGTAAACAAAAAAGTGAGAAACAAATAATTTACGTTGAAAACAGTTTAAGCATGTAAAGAAAGAAAGAGAAACAAAGAACACACAAATAAAGAACTAGACATTAAATAGAATACACAAACAAAAAGAAATAAACCATGGAAAGAAAGAACACAGATATAAAGAAGAAAGAACAAGCAAACAAAGAAAGAGACAACAGAGGGAAGGAACAAAGAAAGAAACACAAAGATGGAAGATGGAACATATGTAAGCAGTAAAAGCAAGGAATAAACAAACAAACAAACATACCAAGGGAAGAAAGAAAGCAGAATAAAGATGTAAAAATGACAAAATAAAAGAAACAAAGAAAGAGACAAAGGAATGAAGGAACAAAGAAACATAAATCATTAAAGTAAGCAATAAAATGGAATAAATAAACAAACAAAAAGAAACTGTGGAAAGAAAGAAACAATGCAGAACAAAGATATAAAGAAGAAAGAGCAAACAAACAAAAGGGACAAAGGAAGAAACACAAAAAGAAAGACGGAAGACAAGAAGTAAGCATTGAAACAAAGGAATAAACAAAAAATTAACCATATAAAGAAAGATAGAAAGAAACAAAGACCACAGATGTAATTAATAAAATAAACATATCGTGAAAATAAAGGAAGAAAGAAACAAATGAATTACCAGCAAAAAAGACAAGCAAGAAAATAACAGATGGAAGCGAAATGAAATGTAAGACAAGTTTAACTAATATGGGAAAATAGAACAAAGAAATGAAAAGAAAAAAAGAAAGCATGACAAGTAATTGAAGATGGTACATGATATACATTGTTAATCAACTACAAAAAAGGAGAGAGAGTAAAGAAAAGTGAAAGTGAGCGAATAAGAGAAGAAATAAAGAATGTTGAATAAAGTTAAGTGGTGTAGAGGGTCAGTAAGGTCATGATGTGTGTGTGTGTGTTTAATTTTTAAAGTGTGTTTATTTTTGTGTGTGTGTGTGTGTGTGTGTGTGTGTGTGTGTGTGTGTGTGTGTGTGTGTGTTGGGTTTTTGCTGCAGCATTCTTCTGGTGGATGAGTTTATTTTCTTTGGTCACATAATTGTCTGCTTCAAAGTGTTTCTCTTTTTTTGTACAGGAAAAATAGACTGCAGCGGTAGCACCCTCTGTAGGTGAGCTTATATAGTGCATGCTTTCATTTTGTTAATCAAACCTGCAGTAACAGAAACTCTCATTGTTTATGAGTGAATACATAACTAGAGCTCGTGCCCTGTGTGTAAACAGTCCTTTGTGTTTCCCAGGATTGCCTGCGGGTCACGGTCACGCTTACAAAGCATTGCAGAGTGAATGATGGTGTGAGGGAGTGAATTAAAAAGCTCAGCTTTCATTAGCGTTATGGTGCTCAGTGCAGAACTGTGGGAAATTCTGATAAAGATCCAGATGCTGCTTTAAATGGCTCTGAAAAAAAAACGCGCAGCAAGTTATTCAAACAGGTTTGATTTTTGCGTAGAAACGTAGAACTAAACGTATATATTAAGTGATGGAAGGTCTCAGAACTGTACTGGCATGTTCATAGTTATTTGTATTTAAATGTTTCTGTAGGGGTTGTTAACCTTACAGAACCTTGTTAACAAAATATACATCTTATAGATTATTTTAAAAAAAACTAGACGTTCTAGATTATGAAACCCTGGATATTCTAGAATATAAAACTGGTCTGTTATATAAAATAAAACTAAAACATGTGGATTAAAAAGTTGAGATATTCTAGAATATAACACCTATATATTATAGATTATAAAACTGAGACATTATAAAAAATAAAACCAAGATTATAGATTATAAAGCTGAGATATTCTAGAATATAAAACCTAGACATTATAGACAATAAAATAAAACTAAGACATTCTAGGAAACCCTGGACATTCTAGAATATAAAACAGAGACATTATAGATTATAAAACTGATATATTCTAGAAAAAAACTAGTATTTATAGATTATAAAACTGATACGTTATAGATTATACATATAAGGCATTCTAGAATATAAAACCTAGACATTACTGATGATAAAACTGAGACATTCTCAGACATAAAAACCTAGATTCCATATAGATTATGAAACCTTGGACATTCTAGAATATAAATCTGATATATCCAAGAAAATAAAACTAAAACATGTGGATTATAAAGTTGAGATATGCTAGAATACAAAACCTACATTATGGATATTAAACTCAGACATAGATTTTAAAACCGATATGTTCTAGAATATAAAGCCTAGACATTTGTGATTATAAAACTGAGCCATTATAGAAAATAAAACCCAGACATTCTAAAATATATAGCCCAAAGTATTTCTACATTGTAAAACCCATAGATTATAAATCTAGATGTTAGGAATATGCAGGTGGATTCTTGAACTAAACCCACTTTGACCATCGCCTCATACAGGGCACTTCAGAACGTCCAAAATTAGACCAATCAGATTTGGCCACATGCATGTTTATCTGAGTGCACCTGTATTTCTCTGGATGGCTCTTGCTTGCTGTGGGATCAGACCATGTGGCTCTTGGCGCTGGTCCTCCTGGTGCTCTGTGCCACAGCGAGGACCGATGAGAATTTGACACAGACTGAGGTCGGACAAGAAAACCTTGTCATAGCCAGAGGAAAACTGCTGGTGAGTGATGAGATAGGTTCATTTCCAGGCTTAGGATCTTGATGTTATTTGGGGTCAAACAGTTTTTCTCATGCGAATGTTTGGGCGACCCTGGGTCATGGTTTGTTGATTTTCTAAATAAAACAAAGGTAACAGAGCCTCATTATGGAGGAAATGTAAATCTGCGTAACTTATGAGACCCAAAGGTGGCTTAACTTTTGAATTCACTGCAGCACACTTTATATTATAATAACTATATTTTTCCCTCTCCAGGCTCCCAGTGTGGTGGGATGATCCATTAAGAAGATGCCCGAGCTTCAGAAGTTCCTGATGGAGCACTGGGCTTTGTAGTATCCTGACCTACTATCAAGGGTTAACACAAACATACTAAGACAAGATGTAATTTGGTCTCCAACAAGACAAAAAATGTAAATTTGTAAATATTAGTAAACACACTTCATGGCCAGACTCTGACCTCACATAGTAATGTTCCAGAGTTTAAGTGGAAGCTTCACTGAGTAACACAATGGGATGTTTTGGGATTTAATTAGATAATTGTACCTTCTGAACGGGGTGGTGTTTATGTGAAATACAGTGTATCCTTTTTTTGAGTGACTTTGAGTTTGCTTTAACCTGTGTACCAGTCATAACCTGGAGTACGATTCAGGAGAAACCAAGAAGCCTCGTCTGATCTTCTATAATGAAAAGGATGAGGAGGTGAAGGTACAGTTGTTTCTTATTTCATTTCCAATTTCTGTAGTTTGATATTAAAATTTTAAAAATTTAAACCTCTGTTTATACCAATTAGTAACTTAGCAATCAATATCGTGAATCTTGAGCATTGTTAAATCTTAGTCTCCATTTCCGTCTGCTTTTTCTAGTGAGGGCTACGGTGATTATTAGTATTGTTTTTATTTTTATTATTATTCTTATTATGGATCCTGGAGTTTTGCAGCATGTTGGCTCATCACAGTGGTGACCTACAGTCAAGTCCCAGCAGTGATCCCAACCAGGTCATGCTTACGTCTGGGCCCTATGTTCTCCAGGAGAAACAGAAATTATAAACATATATTCATATATTCATTATATATTTTTCTGTATAGTTTAGTGATCGAGTGATTGCTTTCAACTCTTTCTTGAAGCGAATTACTCTGTATTTTTGTATTTTTCTATCAATTAAAGTAAGATATACAGTGTTTACAATCGGCCCTGCCGTGTTATCGTTGACGATGCTGATTGGCGACTGAATTTGGAAAAGAACTTGCCACGTCAGCTGATGGGCTGTAAATCTGATTCCAAACCTTGCTTCTTAATGTCATGAGCTACCTCCTGAGGGGAAAGAAAGCGTTGGTTATTTATAAAATACATTCCTTGTGTGAAAAACCTTTCCATCCTTAGACAGTTCCAGATGAAGAGAGATGAGATCAGTGAGCTTCTGGACTCGTTTTGGTTTCTGTAAAAAGGTCGGAGAAAGGCAAGGATGTGCCTTAGGGTTTCAAAACTTTCTGTTCAGAGTATCTGTGATTGTACATCTTAAAACATTGTTTAAATCAGGTCAAAAACTGATTTTGCACTTAAACCGTTAGAATCTATAGAAATAGAAACTGAAAAACTGTAAATCACCTAAACCCCTGCCTTTACAACTCCTCTGATCTTCTGATGAACCGTTTTCCATCCTCAGACAATTCCAGTAAAGAAGATGAAGGCGGATGAGATCAGTCAGCTCCTGGACTCTCTGGGTTTCTATAAGAGGTCAAAGAAAGGCGAGGATGTCCCTGAAGAGTTTCAAAACTTCCCCTTGAAAGCGCCGCGGGACGAACTTTGACCTCTGGTGGCGAACAGTTGAAACTGCACCAGTCTTGATGACGCCCAGGACCTAAAGGCCCTTAAACCGGGTCCGGTTCTGGACTGAGACCGCGATGACTTGGTGTAATAACTGTTTATGACACAGACGATGTATTTCAGAATAAATTGTTTTTAAATCTGAGTGTTCAGCGTAATGTTGTTTTCTTGGTCGGGCGAAATGTTATTAGTGTGCCGTTTGAAAGCTTTGGTTTGGATAATGAGAAATTCCAGACAAGCCACTGATTCTGTCAGAACTAATCAGGGTGGTTTGGCGTCTGATTACAACCGTCTAGAAATGTGGCACGTTTCACGACGATTCAGACGTCGCAGATGTAAGACTGGCACTAATCCCCTGTCAAGAGGACTTAATCTGGTTAGTATTTAGCCATGTGTCTCTAATCTTAGCAGACACAAACCGAGTTCAGTTTAGGAAGCTGAGGGACAGAGAGCGGCAAGGTTGGGTGATTTCACGAGGCCGACATGCCTTCGTTTTACACCCCACTACCACAGAACCTCAGAGTGGGCCTGGCACATAACAGAACGAGGGACAGCACTGACCGAGGGGAACACGGGGTTGAGTTTGAAGGTAAGCCAATGCCCTGAAATCCAGTGTGCGATGCCCTCTGATGGAAAGGCGTGAAATTGCTGATAACATGCCTCCTTGGTCGAGACGTCTAAATTTCTCTACCCACTTTCTCTCCAGTTTGCAATGAATTATCATCTCACCTGCCTCTGCAGATCCTGCTCTACTTCAACATGTTCTTTTTCCCATTCTGGTGGACCTCCGAGGTCGTAATGCTGGACACAAAGGTGCGATCAATCAGCCGACAGGAAGCAGATGTGGCAAAGTTCGACTTAGCAATCTATTTCTGATAAAAAAGGGGCATATCCTCTGTAAATTCAGAACAGATTGGAATGTGCTGTTTGCTGTTATGAACATGAGATTGGACTTTTTGGGTTTTCACCTCTAGACTAAGATATCACTGGTAAAGTGTGCTTCTTACGGCATAGATTTGGGCATTGGCAATTGGAACATGGCAGTAAGCAATGTTGGAAAACAAATCCTGGCTCTCTGTTGGTATTCTTTTCCTCTCAAATGTTGATGGAGTCTTTCTTGCCAAGTTCTCCATCAAAGTTGGCCAGTAACATAAATTCTATGCCCGTATGCCATATTATGAACCTCCTGGCAGTACATGTGGCTAAATACTTTTCACTTAAAACTCACTTTTTCACTTACTTTTGGCCATAAATTGCGAGATGTACTTAAAAAAGACTTGCACAGATTTGTGCATGATGTTAAGTGTTCCTAGGGACATGAAGGGTGAGCACTTAAGGTGCCAACCTGCCATAGTTGCCCAGTAGCCCCCTTAACAGAGGTCCTCACGTTTCCGTTCACTGGTTAGTTGCTTTGGATAAAAGCATCTGCTAAATCTTCAAAATGCCCGAATGTTCTGTGAATTTTTTCTAGTTCTCCATCCTGCCCAGGTACTACCAGTGCTTGACGGTGGGAGGTATTATTGTAATCAGCGCACTTGAAGTTCTCCGTATCTACCTGGGCTACATTGGGAACCTAAGAGAGAAGGTATTTATATATAAGTCTTCACTTCAATGAAATAAAGAAATATCCAAAAGTATTCTCTCAATTTGCTCCGAGGTCCCAGAGCTCGCTGGATTCTGGCTGGTCTCTTTCCTCTTCCATCTGCCCATCCTGCTCTTCCTCCTTACTGATGAAGGTCTGATGATCCTCCCCCTGGAGCGAGCTGTACACTCCCTGTATCTGACCTTCGTGCTGGCTGAGGTGATCACCTCGTTTGTAGCTCTGAGGATCATGACCCGGAAACTGGCGCTGAAGTTCCACCTTAGGCAGTTTATCGCTAGAGGTGCGGCCTCAGTGTTTGGCCTCACAAATAGGACTGTGTTACCTGTTCCACCTGTCAGAGACCAACCACACTGACGAGGGTTAGCTGTGGTGAACATGCAGTATAGGTGAATTTATTCAGATAAGTAAATGTAAGATGTAATTTCAGTGATAAACACTTGGTGCCGCTAAAATCCAACAGTGATACGAAAACTGCTCTAGGTTTAGCCTGTTTTCTTTCTTAATACACTTTTAACGTTAGAAATCCTATACTACTAAGTATACAAAAATATTATATGAACGAGATTTTAAGGTGACAATGTGGAAAAAGCATTTTTTGTGGAGGTAGTGATGATTCTAACACAACACAAATGATTTAAAACAAGTTAAGCTCTTCGTTTTCAATATAACAACACTTTCCGACCTGTGCCCTATTACGTTCTGTGTTTTTTACACTTTCCATGTACAGAGAAAACAAAATTGATAGTAAAATCGTTGTTTACTTTCATATAAGGTGAGTTTTTGGGGCAGTCTGTAAAATTTGTATACAAATATATCTCTGTACAACAAGTTGTTGGTTGGTTGGTTGTAGGAATAGGGGAAGAGCTCCGTCAAAAACGAAGAAGGTTTTTATGCACTGGCAACAGAGAGATAAGATCACTACACGTATCTAGACTGACATTTTTAGAAAACCTGTGTTTTTTTTACTAATAAGAGTTTTAATGAAACTTAAATCTCAGCCAGTTTTTTTTAGATAAACCATACTTTTCATTTGTAACTTTTGAATCTAGAATCTTTCCACCTGTGTCCTATGCCTTGTAGTGTGATTAAGAAACTTAAAATTGTGATCAAATCTAGACTTTTTGTTTTAACCAGTATCCTTTCTATTAATCCAATACGTACTATTGTGTAGTTTTAATCTGATTTCTAAGGTGTTTTGTTTCGCCGATATATAACATGTTATATTGGCATCTTACTCTTACACAATTCTGTTATTTAATCGTGAATTGTTCCCATATTGGGGCTTCTACTCCTGGATAAAAATAGATGTGCAAAATTGCTGGGATTCGATTTTACCTTCCTTTTTAGAAAGTTGTGTGTACTAAAATATCATTATGATTTTGTCTCAAAAGGGTAGTGTTAGGATGTACAGCGTTTAAATTGAGTTACTGTATGTTATGTATATATTTTAGAGTAAAAAATCAATTTAGGAAAAGCCATATACAGATACAGACCATAAATACGGATCTAAATGTGTATTTATTGATTTGTGTGTTTGTTTTCCAATTCGTGCTAAGATGTAATGGCCGTTGCGTCCACATGGTGGTGCAGTAAGACTGTTTACAATCAGACACACATTTCTGACGGTTAAGTATTCAAGGGATGACTCATCACGCTAGGTCTCCATGCGACACACACACACACACACACACACACACACACACACATACACGCACACGCACACAAACTGCAGTGGGGAATACCTCCAGTGCCTGTGTTAATGAGTCACAGTTTTTCAGTTTTTCAGTACTATATGAGAACATTTCCAAAAATATTGTGCCTTCGTGCCATTTATTTCATTTCACGATAAAATATGATGTTAGTACCATGTCCTTTCTCACTCATACGGGATGAAATTCGGCTTTATACAATGCTCTCAGTATCTCACTGAGTTCGTACGAGTTGTGATCACAGCAGAGACCTCACGAAATCATGAGTAGGTCGTCGAAACCTTTTGCACATAATCCAAACGGTGAAATCAGTTCTGACAGCTGTGGTTCAGCTACAGCAATGAATCTAATTTGTATAGAGTCTTTATTCCTCTCTCTCTCTCTCTCTCTCTCTCTCGCTCTCTCTCTCTCTGTCTTTCTCTGGCTCACTCCATATGTGAAATAAAGCTTCTTAATTACAATATAAAAGCTGGCTCTGCCCCCAGCTATGGCACCATAAAGGTTTTTAATGAGCACTTTGGGGGCTCCTGAAACAGTTCAAGCACCCGAGACATGTTCTACCATGAGCTCAGATTGTGTAGGACTGCTTCAGGGAACAATGGCACAGACAGGTGCTTCAGTATTATATAATAAGGGGGAACCAAAGAGGGAACCGTATAGCTCCGAGCTGTTTGGGGGCGGCATGATGAAAGGTCTTTTTTTATCTATAGCAGTTTAAATATGTGCACAGCTGCAGTTGCATTCTTAAAGTCTCAAACTCCAAATGTGGAATAATCGCTGATTCAGACAATATAGAGACTTTTCCTAGGTCAGTCACGTCTTAAGTGAACAGGGTGTTCACTTCAGACCCTTCTGGTCTGAAGCACCTATGAGAGAAGTTTTCAGTTTCAATTTCTCAGCTCTGGCTCAATTTTTGGAGCTTAAGGTGCTTATAGGGTTTGGCGCATACAGTGGTACTTGAAAGTTTGTGAACCCTTTAGAATTTTCTGTATTTCTGCATAAATTTGACCTAAAACATAATCAGATTTTCACACAAGTCCTAAAGGTAGATAAAGAGAAACCAGTTAAACAAATTAGACAAAAATATTATACGTGGTCATTTATTTAAAGGAAAATTATCCACAATTGCATATTAGTGAGTGGCAAAAGTATGTGAACCTCTAGGAATAGCAGTTAATTTGAAGGTGAACTTTGAATTAGGTGTTTTCAGTCAGTGGGATGACAATCAGGTGTGAGTGGGTACCCTGTTTTATTTAAAGAACAGGGATCTATCAAAGTCTGTTCTTCACAACACGTTTGTGGAAGTGTATCATGGCACGAAAAAAGGAGATTTCTGAGGATCACAGAAAAAGAGTTGTTGATTCTCATCAGGCTGGAAAAGGTTACAAAGCCATCACTAAAGAGTTTGGACTCCACCAATCCACAGTCAGACAGATTGTGTACAAATGGAGGAAATTCAAGACCATTGTTACCCTCCCCAAGAGTGGTCGACCAACAAAGATCACGGCAAGAGCTAGGCTTGTAATAGTTGCCGAGGTCATAAAGGACCCCAGGGTAACTTTGAAACAACTGAAGACCTCTCTCACATTAGCTAATGTTAATGCTCATGAGTCCATCATCAGAAGAACACTGAACAACAATGGTGTGCATGGCAGGGTTGCAAGGAGAAAGCAACTGCTCTCCAAAAAGAACATTGCTGCTCATCTGCAGTTTGCTAAAGATCACGTGGACAAGCCAGAAGGCTATTGGAGTTTTTGTTCCAATGTTTTGTGGATGGATGAAACCAAAATAGAACTTTTTGGTTTCAAAGAAAAGTGTTATCTTTGGAGAAAGGAAAACACTGCATTCCAGCATAAGAACCTTATCCCCTCTATGAAACATGGTGGTGGTAGTATTATGGTTTGGGCCTGTTTTGCTGCATCTGGGCCAGGACGGCTTGCCATCATTGATGGATCAATGAATTCTGAATTATATCAGAGAAAAGTTCAGAAAGGAAAATGTCAGGACATTTGTCCATGAAACTGAATCTCAGGAGAAGGTGGGTCATGCAGCAAGACAACGACCCCTAAGCACACAAGTCGTTTCTACCAAAGAATGGTTTAAAGAAAAATAAAGTTAATGTTTTGGAATGGCCAAGTCAAAGTCCTGACCTTAATCCAATCACAATGTTGTGGAAGGACATGAAGCAAGCAGTTAATGTGAGGAAACCCACCAACATCCCAGAGTTGAAGCTGTTCTGTACGGAGGACTGATCAACAGTTACCGGAAACGTTTAGTTGCAGTTATTGCTGCACAGGGGGGTCACACCAGATACTGAAAGCAAAGGTTCACATAATTTTGCCACTCAATAATATGTAATATTGGATCATTTTCCTCAATAAATAAATGACCAAGTATAATATTTTTGTCTCATTTGTTTAACTGGTTTCTCTTTATCTACTTTTAGGACTTGTGTGAAAATCTGATGATGTTTTAGGTTATATTTATGCAGAAATATAGAAAATTCTAAAGGGTTCACAAACTTTCAAGCACCACTGTTAGTGCCCAGTCTGGCATGGGACAGAGTGAGCACCTGGTGCAGGAGAGACCAGGGGTCTCGTGGCAGAGATTCTCAAGATCTGGCACATATTAGACTGAGGATCTGGCACAGGTGAGGCCAAGGGACTGGTTCATTAGAGAAAGAGAGTTTGGCACAGTAAAGACAACGACCTGGCACATTAAAGAAAATGGTCTAGCGCTGAAAAAAGTGAGGATCTGGCACAGGTGAGTCCAAAGGTTTGGCGCATTAGAGAACGAAGGCCTGGTGACGGGAAAGAAAAGGGTCTGGCACAGGGCAGACCAAGGTTGTGGCCCAGGACACACTTAGAGACTGGCACAGGAGAGAGAAAGGGTCTTGTGTGCTCTCAAGAGGTCTGAGTTATAGGGTACACTCAGGGATGAGGCGATGGTGCCAACTCCCAGCAGTGCCTTACAGCTGGTATGTGGGACTGTGGTGGCCTAGTGGTTAAGGTGCAGGACTATGAACCAGAAGGTCCAGGGTTCAAATCCCACCTCAGCCAAGCTGCCACTGTTGGGTCCTTTAGCAAGGCCCTTAACCCACAATTGCTTGGATTGTAAGACTGTATCAGTTGTAAGTCGCTCTGGATAAGGGCGTCTGCTAAATGCTGTAAATGTAAATGTAAATGTAAATGGTATGGGCACCCTTCGCCCTACTTTAGACCTGTGCCCTGTGCTCGTCTATATTACTGGTTTAAATTTCACATCAAAAGGAACCCATTGGTGACATCTGCAACATGCGTCACCAAATCTTCCTTGCGTCCCAAGAGGGGTTGGATATCTATCAAGCTGCTGTTTCATTACCGAAAAAACTCGACAGTAATCATATTTCTGGTCCGTCCTCACTCCCCTGTCTCACCATGGGACCTCACCCTCTGTGGCCTCTCATGGTCAATGCTTAATGACTTTGCCCTCCATCACTCAGGAAAGAGATAGCAGCTATGAAAAGAGGCAAGAAACAGCAGGTTGGGAATTGGAAAATGCACTCCGGAGGTGGAGGGCTCTTCAAGGCTTCAGAGTCCGGCTGAGGTGAATTAATAGCTAAAGAGAGGATTGGAGCAGAACTGCAGAACCACTCCAGATATTGGATATTACTACAAATCGAACAACTCACGAGATTATCGCACATTAACGCGGCCGGGAACGTATTTCTGGAACAGTCATGAAGACAGGGCTGGTAATGAGAAACTGTCAGTTGTGCGTTTTCTAACCGCAGTCTCACTGTTCTGTCGTCTCTGCAAATGTCGTGTCCCAATTCCTCAGAACACGTCGTTAAGTCTGAATGCGAATGGTCTAAAAAGTGATCAAAGAACATGGATAAACCATCCAAGGAACTTAAGGATGGTTTAACTTGAGGAAAATAGACAGGACTTACTGTGGTGCTTGAAAGTTTGTGAACCTTTTAGAATATTCTATATTTCTGCATAAATATGACCTAAAACATCATCAGATTTTCACACAAGTCCAAAGAGTAGATAAAGAGAACCCAGTTATACAAATGAGACAAAAATATTATACTTGGTCATTTATTTATTGAGGAAAATGATCCAATATTACATATTAGTGAGTGGCAAAATTATGGGAACCTTTGCATTCAGTGTCTGGTGTGGCCCCCCTGTGCAGCAATAACTGGAACTAAACGTTTCCTGTAGCTGTTGATTCCTCCGTACAGAACAGCTTCAACTCCGGGGTGTTGGTGGGTTTCCTCACATTAACTGCTCGCTTCATGTCCTTCCACAACATTGCGATTGGATTAAGGTCAGGACTTTGGCTTGGCCATTCCAAAACATTTACTTCATTTTTCTTTAACCATTCTTTGGTAGAACGACTTGTGTGCTTAGGGTCATTGTCTTGCTGCATGACCCACCTTCTCCTGAGATTCAGTTCATGGACAGATGTCCTGACATTTTCCTTTAGAATTCTCTGATATAATTCAGAATTCATTTTTCCATCAATGATGGCTAACCATCCTGGCCCAGATGAAGCAAAACAGGCCAAAACCATGAGACTACCACCACCATGTTTCACAGATGGAATAAGGGTTCTTATGCTGGAATGCAGTGCTTTCCTTTTTCCAAGCACTTTTCTTTGAAACCAAAAAGTTCTATTTTGGTTTCATCTGTCGACAAAACATTCTTCCAGGAGCCTTCTGACTTGTCCACGTGATCTGAAAACTGCAGACTTTGTCTTTGACTGTGATGTCCTGACATTTTATAAGTCAAAATTCAAACAAAATATACCCAAACCATGATAATACCACCACCGTGTTTCACAGATGCACGAGGTTTTTATTCTGGTATGCAGATTGCATATTGTATATGCAGAATATCAAATGTAATACAAGTAAAGGGTTTAATAAAATCAGTGTGGTTAAAAAAATCTTTAATGCTTCCAGGAGATCTTCCAATTAAAGAGAAGCAAATCCACAAGATTTTAGATCACTAAAATCTCGAAATCACGCACACCATCTTTCCAGTTTCCTTCTCGTCCTCTCTGACTTCATTTCATTTAGTATGAGATACATTCACTCTCATTTATCTTGCTTCATTTCCCACGCCAGCGCAGGCAGGCCTACAATTTAGAGAATCACATTTTCAATTTGCGTCGGGAGCGAAAGAGAGGGGAGGGGCGCAGATCGGAGCCCCTCCGGGTGATGAGAACGTGACTGGCCGTGTTGATGAATATGGCTTTTTAATCTCAGCGTTTTGTGACAGCATCGAGCGGCCTGTTAGCACCACGGCTTCGGAGCGGATCCGGGTTCAATTTCATGACAGGATGACATGCTTGTAGCAGGATTTCACTCAGTCTGCATTAAAAGTTTACTCAGCTGTCCTGTTTGTTAGCAGCGATCGGAGGGGACGGATCCATTTTGGAAGCAGTGCGGGGAAACTGCCGGACCTGAAAGCAGTTAATGAAGGAGCGAAATTGGTTTGGTTGCAACAACAAGAATGCAATTGACAGATAAATCGAGTGTATTCTGCAGAAATGGGTTCAATTTAATTTAAAAACAGTACAAACACCAAAGAGGCACACGCAGCATTCCAAATAGGCTTCGAGTTCAAAGTGTGCGTTCCTTTGATCACATTCCTTTCATTCCTTTGTTATGTTTGTCAACATCCATCTCTTATGATTCTGGGTCTTGTCTGCGCTGATTTAATCTATGACTGGCTGAAAAATCTACATTCTGACCTGTACAGTCTAATAACACCATGTAACAATTTTCAAAAAAATGTTTTGTTCCCAGTTGTTAAGTGTGTTTTCCTGATTGTTTGTACCCTAAATGAATAGAAAAAAGTTATTATTCCCTGTAAACTTTGCTTTTGTGGTCAGCACAATGATATTTTGAAATTGCATCTATTTTTAAGGATATTGGCCATATTTCAGGATACTTAAGAGCTTCTTCTGGAATTGTGAGAACTATCAAGAAGTTTCTAGAAAACTGTCCAGAATTATCCCAGAAACTTTTGCGGACTTACAGAATTGTAGGTAGCTGTATTAACTACAGTCTACTACATGTGGTTTTCCTGATTGTTTTGTACCCTAAATGAATAGAAAAAAGTTATTATTCCCTGTAAACTTTGCTTTTGTGGTCAGCACAATGAATTTTTGAAATTGACTATTTTTAAGGATATTCGCCATATTTCAAGATACTTAAGAAGCTTCTGGAATTGTGAGAACTATCAAGAAGTTTCTAGAACTGTCCAGAATTATCTAGAACTTTCTGGGACTGTACAGAATTGTAGGTAGCTGTATAACTACAGTTATATAGGGCCACTATAGCCCTTCCCGAGAGACGGAGAGACATGATCTAATTGATTGGGATTGCAAAGTAAGTGGCCAACAGCCATCACAGACAAAGGGGAATTGACCTAGACAGACAGGTCTGAATTCATTCTCTATTCAAATTCTGATAACGACAGTATTCACACTTCACCCCACACCCATTACAAGAGGAGCTTAGGAAGGACCACTACTTTCAAATGTATATATTGTGTGTTACTCTGCTACCGGGTGATCAGTCTTGCTCTGCTGATTCCTCAGTACACTCTTGTACTTTGATACTGCATTGAATAAATATTGACCATTTTTATCGAGTTTGGAGAGACATCCTTTTTCCTTACAGTACACAGCAACTTAGTCAATTTAGATGGCATCAAGAGGTTGCATACATCCAGCAGACGCATTTTGCTATGTATGTGGCCATTTTATAAAGACAAGAGTGAAAAAGTAGTACTCTGTGGAAGCATCTGCTAAGATGTGTGAGGCCTACAAAGCATACTTCGGCAATGCCTGTTGGTGACCTGTTTCTATAATAAAAATTCATAATTTTCGTTGCCGTGGTCACAAAAGCGAAGTTTATGATGAATGTAAGCAATTTTTAATTTGTTTTAGACATAAGCAATTGGAATATAACATTAAAAAGCTGGGAACAAAACTTGTGTTACATAGTATAATCAGTCCTGCGTTTACTAATCAGTCGAACGTCCCATGAAGAGACTCGGACCTGAATGACATATTAATGAGAACCCGGTCACGTTTCTTCACGTTTCCATTTAACATCTGCTAATGTTGCCTCAGTCCAAAGCCAAATTAGAGTGTTATGTAGTGCGTTGCGTTCATGTGTGGGTCAGTGATTAACTTGAGTGTGAGAATGGTTACAGAAACCAATTTTGCATCTGGACAAATATAATCTGTGTTTTGTTAAAGCTTGTACAATGTTATAGAGTCGATTTTTTCAAATTGAGAAGATTGCAAAAGCCCAATCCTTTGCACAAAACTGTGTATGAGTGTGATTATCTGGCTCTTCTAACACGTTCTGTTTTTTGATATACAGTGTGCCGTTCTCTAACAACTCGAACAGCTCGTTCCAATCACGATGACCTCCGCCGCTCAGTCAGGCGTACTCTTTCGGTTCCGAATTAAACTCCGCAGTGTTTCAACCCTCTAAAACTTTAATTATTTCAGGCGAGGTTAAAGCGAGCTGAAAGTTTTCAGGCCTGTTGAGAATTAGCTGTCACGACGCCACACGGGGAGGCGCATCCAGGCCTCCGGATCAACCTTGTCTAATTTGACAGCTCCTCCGGTGAGCCAGGAGTGAAGTACGAAAGAATATCAAATTGTCAGTTAGAAGCGGTGAGGCTCCAGGACCTGAGATTAAAACGAAATGCTGGGACTGGGGTCGTATTTAGATTATGCACCTATGTAACAATACATGTGGTGCAGCCAAAAGTGTGTGGACTTTAGATCGATTTTAAAACAGCTGGCATTCCGATGCATCCCATGGCTGATGGATGAAAGTCCAAAGTTGGCACCGTTTCCTTATTTATTTTTTAGGAGGGCATACAAGTGCCACGCACTGCATTCCCACGCACTCCCATTCTACCATTGGCCTGTAGAGTAATTCAGAAAGTGCTGATCCTGGCTTTACTTCACACGACTGTCAGTATTATCTGTTAATTTTGGAGCCACCGTGTCAAATTTCTAGTTTTCATAGTTTTATGTCATTTTCATTAACCATAATGGAGTAAATAATGCTGATACCAAGCACGCCTCGAGGCGTGAAACTCAAAAAGTTGCTTCCTGATGTTTTAATAGAAACCCTGAATTCTGGCCTGATTTAATCACAGCATTGCTCCGGGTTCATTTTCAAGTTGAGTAATCTTTTAATATTCATTTTATGGTGCTGTTCGCTTAACGCAGCCCGTCTGAACTCAGCTGAACCCCGCTTAGCGCCGACGTGCTCCCTATTTATGGTCATTAGGGGCCAGAGAAACGCTTTTAATGCTCTTCTTCTTCTAATGTTCGTTGCAGTTGCACTTCTGATATTTGTTCTATCGTCCTCTAGCTGATAGCGGAGGCCTTAGAGAAAATGAATCTGCTGCGGATGCTGATTTGTTCGTTACAGCAGAACACAGCTGGACGTCTCTGCTTAACACACCCATAAAAATCGATAGCACAGTAAATAACTGAGCTCTAATTCACACATCCGCTGCTTGATGTCACTTTAAATGAACGATTATCCTTTACAGAGGTTGTTAAATTAGGCTTGTGCTGACAAGTGTCTTTCTAATCCACTGGTGTGGCAGATCCAGATTTTTAAGCAAAAACAAAAGTCAATTTATATATTCTTTATCCAGCCTGCTACCATTCTGTGTGTTTGGGTCTAGGTCATGATAAAGGTCTGTTTTATTTAGAGCCTTATCTCCTGTCACTGATGAAATATTTGTTTTGTGATTTTGAAGCTTTCTGAAAACAGGTGACCCAAGTTTCAGAAGTTTTCTTTTCAGAGTCTAACCTCTATAAAATCTCATCTATCTCACTTAGTGGGTCCGTGCAGACCTCATGAGCAGGACTTGAATTCGACTCTCAGTGTCTGCAGGATGGAACTGAACCTCTGGCATTCCCTCACGGCTGAAATCCAATCGTGCATCGGCGGTAAAATTGAGCGTGATTCCTCTTGTGGTCTCTGCCTCGTTTTATGACTAACCTTGTGCTTTTGAGAGGTCAGGCATCTCTCAGCGTCAGCACTTTTCATTTCGAAGAATGCTGGGTAATCCCAGATACGGCTCATATCACTCCATGTGCTTATGTACCTGTTCCTTATCTTCTAGCTACTGTACTCATTCATTTTCTCTCTTCATTGCTTTTAGTCAGACAAATTACAAAGTTTAGGAAACACGAAAGTATTGAGTCATTATCTCTAATCAGTCCTCATAATTGCAACAGAGATTGCATTTAATATGATCACATTCATAAGCTACAGACACTACATGGAAAAAAGTATTGGGACATCTCCACATTGTAGCCACAGGAGCTAAATCCACAGGTGTTAATATGAAGTTGGTGCCTCTTTGACTCCTCACAAATCGGCCACATAAACCCTGACCGTCTTTACAGACGTGAGCCGCTGTAGTGCACGGAGGCAATTACAAGATCCAGCCGTCTGCACTGCAATAACGCTCTTCAAATCAAATCAAGTCATGGTTAAAATATGAGCGACCCCGCATGAATGATTAAGAAGGGCAAAAGTCTGGTTCCTCAGTCATTATGAATGCTAAGTTATACTCCAGTGGAGAGAGAATTGTGGCAAGAGAGGAGATGCAATTTAATAGCCTGATGCAAGACAGAAACATGAATAAGAATAACAGCAGCTTTCTTGTGAAAATATCATTTATATTTACATTATAGCTGCATAACAAGAATGTGTGACTATGGTAATGTCCGGTCAGAGTCCATTTGGGTAATTGAGAGAAAGAATGTGTGTGAGAGACAGAGAGAGAGAGAGAGAGAGAGAGAGAGAGTGAGAGAGAGAGAGAGAGAGAGAGAGAGAGAGAGAGAGAGAGTGAGAGCGTGTTGAGCTCTGCAATCCCAGCAGGTGGTTAGATTTAAATAAAATAAAAAAATTCTATGCAGTATGCAGTGATCATTGAGACTTATTCTCTTTAGATAAACCTCTTGGCTTCTTGGACTGTGATGGATGATGTTACAGTCAGTGTGTGTGTGTGTGTGTGTGTGTGTGTGTGTGTGTGTGTGTGTGTGTGTGTGTGCATGTGTGTGCGTGTGTGTGATTTTTGGAGAGCACAAAATATAATTTGGAAGGTGAGGAATGAATCTCTGCAGAGCTCCAGGGATCTCCTCAAAACCGTCAAAGAAGATGGAACATACACTCAGGATAACACACACACACACACACACACACACACACTCCTATACTTGCACTCATACATGACCTGATTTCTCTGTCTGCAACAACCGTTATAAATTTAATGCAGTTAGATTCAGTTCAGATGGATTCTGTTGAGCTGGATTCAGTTCAGTTTGATGCGGGTGGATTCAGTTAATTATGATTCTGTTCAGTTTGATTCATGTAGATTGAGTTCAGTTTGATTGAACTGGATTCAGTTCTGTTTGATTCATACGGATTCAGCTTAATTTGATTCAGCTGGATTCAGTTCCGTTTGATTCATCTGGATTCACTTCAGTTTGTTTTAGTTCAGTTTTATTCATCTAGATTGAGTTCAGTTTGATTTGGTTAGATTCACTTCAGTTCGATTCATCTGGACTCAGTTTGATTCAAGTTGGCTGCTTTCAGTTCAGTTAGGTTGGTTGGATTCAGTTAAGTTTGATTCAGTTGTAATGAATTTGATTTGTATGGATTCATGTGGGTTCACTTCAGATTGATTCATATGGATTCCATTGATTTTGATTTGGCTGCATTCAGTTCAGTTAGATTCGTGTGGATTCAGTTCAGTTTGATGAATCAGAATCAGAATTAGAAATACTTTATTGATCCCAGATTTAAATTGCAGAAAATTTCAAAAAAGAAAATTGTAGGGGGAAATTTCTCTTTGATTCATGTGGCTTCTGTTCAGTTCAATTGGTTAGATTCACTTCAGTTCGATTCATCTGGACTCAGTTTGATTCAAGTTGGCTGCTTTCAGTTCAGTTTGATTGGTTGGATTCAGTTAAGTTTGATTCAGTTGTAATCAATTTGATTTGTATGGATTCATGTGGGTTCACTTCAGATTGATTCATATGGATTCCATTGATTTGATTTGGCTGCATTCGGTTCAGTTTGATTCATATGGATTCAGTTAAGTTTGATTCAGTTGTAGTCAGTTTGATTTGTATGGATTCATGTGGATTCCATTGATTTTGATTTGGCTGGATTCACTTCAGTTCGAATAATTTATACTGAGTTTGATCAGTTGGATTCAGTTCAGTTGGATTCCCTGGGTTCAGTTGCATTATGTTGAGGTAATAAACATTTCTGTCAAACAGACAAATGTGCCATTTTATACATCAGGGCACCTCTACAACCCCCACCTCTAATCTCGTCTTCTTAAATGAATCAGCAGACTTTTGGCCAAACCAGGTGTTACGCATTTAAAAGATTCTTTTTGTTTTTTTGTTGACTTGCTCAGTATTTTAATAAAATCAATGTGACAATGATTAACTTTTCCCATAAACTCGCTGAACAGTAGAAGGCTGTGACTTTGGAGAGGAAGGGAAGGGTAAGAGACGGAGAGGCTGAGCAATGCATCATCAAATATTAATCTAATCCTGCCACTTCACTCTGTCTGTTATCTCCATACAAATCAGGTGAAGCTGAGAAATGTTCAGGAATGGTTTCCACAGCTGCTCTGCTCTGTTCGTCTCTGAGCGCTGATTGCTGCTTTGTTTCAGACAATGTCACAGCGTCCTTTACTCCATTCAGGTAATTATGAACCGGATTAATGGACGGCGGCATGCTTCATTTTGGCAGTACTTGACAGCATTTAGCACTTCCATCTTCTATAAATGCCCCAATTTAAATAAATTAAATGCACCAGTATCATCACCACCCAGTTTATTCCGTATTGATTGATGGATCAGCCGATCATATTGCCTTTGTGTTTCAGTGTCACGTTCACAATTGCTTCACTTTGTCACCACATTCAATGCCAAGTGACTTATTTAAAGTCTTAGATTTATTGCTGGGTGCAAATTTCTCTGCCGTTTCATGACAGTGCAACAGGGGTGACCAGGATGGCACTTGCTACCACTGAAATTGAACCTAGGTGCCACCCAAAAGTATTTCACAATCCAACAATCAAGGTCTGACCATGAATGAAATCAACTGAACCTCAGAGCAGATGGTATTTGAACGTTGAGATGGGCCTAGATAATTATTTCCTGTAATAGTCCATCATTCAAAAGTGAAATGAATCCCTATAAATGAAGTTTCTGTTGCAGATCCTCAGATTCCATCAGCAGATAGCTTTTGTTCATTCTCAGTACATCACTGATTTATGGAGTCAAGTCTGTTCCGATTTCCTCAAAAGGGGATGATTTGTATTGAGCACTGAATTGACTTCCCTATTGATCTGTCTGCTTTCTTACACTGAATAATTTCTGCATCAGGCTGCTCTGCAAAGGACATAACTGGACTAAAAAACTGTGGATAATAGTAGTAGTAATAATAATAATAATAATAGTAATAATAATAAAAATAGTACTACTACTACTACTACTACTACTAATAATAATAATAGTACTTCTTATAATAATAATAATAATAATAATAATAATAATAATAATTTATACTGACACTACTAATTACTTATTCATTCATTCAGTCATTATTATTATTATTATTATTATTATTATTATTGCTATTATTATAGTTGTTGTTGTTACTAGTAGCAGGAAAAAAAAATAATTTATACAATTACTACTACCGTTTTTATTTAATAATAATAATAATAATAATAATAATAATAATAATTATTATTATTATTATTATTATTATTATTATTGGTACAGTTATTGTTACTAGTAGCAGGAGAAATAATTTAAAAAGTTTCAATAAAATAATAATAATAATGATGATGATAATAATAATAATAATAATAATAATAGTACTCCTTATAATAATAATAATAATAATAATAATAATAATAATTTATACTGATACTATTACTTATTACTTATTCATTTATTCAGTCATTATTATTATTATTACTATTATTATTATTATTATTATTATTACTATTATTATAGTTGTTGTTGTTACTAGTAGCAGGAAAAAAAAAATTTATACAGTAACTACTACCATTTTTATTTAATAATTATAATTATAATTATTATTATTTTTATTATTATTATTATTAAAATTATTGGGGGAAACGTAATGGATTTTATATACATTAAAAATGTACATATTTATATAAACGTTTCTATGAGTAGATCATGTTAGTCACAGGCTAACTCATTCAATTTCTCTTTAAACTGAGTCTAAAATCTAATTCTGTATAATTGGGTAAATCAGTCCATGAGGGTTTAATCATTTATCATCATCTTTTTGAGATCAGTACCTTTTAAAAAGTTAATCTGAAACTTTGAATTGTTATGTATGGTGTTATATTGCTGGAACATCTTAAGAATCAGAATGAAACACAAATTCTTTTCAGTGTGTGGTTATAAGCAGTGTGTATCGTTGCATCAGGCCAGACTTACCCAGCCTCGTTTTAATTCTTGTCAGGTACAGTATTACAGGAAGACGCAGTAAAACACACTCCACATTTTAAACCCAAACTCACAAAAAAATCACATCAGATTTAACCAGGCTCAGAAATCGAGCGTGCTAAGGTGCAATCTGAAACATTCAAAAATGAAAAATAAAATACAAAAATACACTTAAAGAAAAGATTGCAGAAAATGCTCTCAGTCTGAACAACAGTAAAAAAAAATGGATAAGGCAAATAAAAATAAGACCAACATTCTGCAGGCTGTGAATCTCACCTTGCCCAAATACGGGTGCAGATAAAGATCTCAAATCTCAGTATTTTTAGACAAACGTCTGTATTTTTTCCACCATACTAACTTTAGTCGTCTTTATATATTGCCATGGACGTTTAATCTACAAACATAATAAACATGTACGTATTACAAAAGCCATTAAACATATTTATATACTACGGCTGCGTATCTACAATAAACATTCATCCAAAGACGGAGCATTAACGTTGTGTTTAACAGCAATTTAAAGTGCTATCATTAAATAAATTTTCCCGTTGCTCTAAATCAGCTCCCCATGCCTCGGGTTACGGTGATGTATTGCTTCAGCAGAGAGGAAAAAGGTAACGCAACCGTCCGAAACACAATTATTCACATCAGGTGCTTTGTGGCCGTTATTCAAACTTTCTCACATTCACGCTTATATTCAACATTTTAAACACTCGCATTCAAAGGCTCGATCACGCTTAATACTTTCACGCAAAGTGCTCTCGGATGAACAGAAAATATTGAAGAAAATGCCCTCAAATCCATTCGTGAAAAGAATGCGTTATTTAAGTTATATACGATTCACTCACAGTCATGGGTGTTGTCCAAAATGGTCCCCTAATCACTATTCCCTACACTAATAGCCTACAGGGCGCAGAATTGTAAACAAGTTCAGTGAGAGCAGATTTTGACAGCATGCCTGGCGCAAGCTATTTCGAAAAAAAGAATCAATAAAATGAATACTTTGCATCAAAAATGTATCGAAACGGAAAATTTGAATCATTTATATGGCCATGTAGTGATTGTTTTAAAAGAAAACTATATCTTTAGTGCACAAAAAGTGTGATTAATCTCACGTAAGGCAAAAACAAAAAGTGATTTAATGGTCTGATTGAAGTTATGTTCCTTTTTATGAAGTGCTTTCGTATCGTACAAAATTGCTCTCACATCGCAAAAAAATATTGAGCTAAGATTTCCAAAAAACATCTCTAACAATCACAAAAGCTTTCACAATTACGCAAACCCACTCGCATCCACACATTCTCTTTTAAGCGAACTAATAAGTCTAATCGCAAATGCTTTCACATTCAGATGTTACTTAGACGCACATTTATTTTAAGTGAATTAATTTGCTTATATTCACAAAATAAAGTTCATACAAAACTCTCAGTGCGTAAAAACTAAAACTCTCAAAACTGAACTCAAACTGAAACAAGCGATTAATAAACAGTCATCATTCATACATATGTGGTTTTCATACAAAACGCTCTCGCAATCATCGCACACAAAATGCTCTCACAGTAAAGCGAAGTTGTCCTGAACGTCATCGTCAGAGCATTTTCCGTGCCCTTGCAGTAACAGTTTGCGTCTCTGAAATGTAACGGCGTTTCGTTTGTGCGTTTCAATAATGTATGTGAGAGAATTTTGTGTTTTGACGAACGCTAAAGTTTGAATATCAGACAAAACGCACGTCCCACTCTCAGAGCTTCAAGTAATTGGACACGTTTAGGTCTGAATGTGGTGCCATGTTAATGTACGGACTGACTCAAACATTCTGAATGAACTATCTGCTTTGTTTTTACCCGTGAAAGACCCTTTACACGTACGATGGATAGGATACATCACACACGACACATTTCATGTTTCAAGCTCCACTTTATGTGGCCGATAGGTACATTTTTGGGTGTTTATTTATCAGGGTTATGCTCTGCACTCTTATATGCCATCTTATAAATGACCAGGCGCTTACATGGCAGCGTTTTACGCTACAAAACGTATCACCACAAATCTTATTACATACCAGTATTCGACTCTAATCTCTGTGGTTTCTTGACTGCGATGTAGTACGTACGTTAAATTAAAACCTGTTTTCATTTAAGGATTATCGGCTTCCGGCCTCACACACTGCAAATCTGCAGCCTCAGTTCCGTGATCTGTATAACAAACGAATCGAACAAAACCTAACCGAGGCTCGTGCTTTGTCAAACCTGCACTGATTATTCAATTCTGCTTGTGTTTGCTCGGTGTAAAACGTGAACGAGCGGCCTCTGAACCCCGCTGTTTATGCCTCGGGCCGGTCTGAAACACAGCTGGAACAGAAGGCAGCTGTTTTCTCTCACACCGTATTTTGTGTGGGGTTTGGATTTCAGTGACTTTATGCTGTATAATAAAACATTACAGTGCTGATAATCGTCCCTGCTGTCTCATTCCTCACTTCTACTACCCATCGTGTGGCTGTAGTTCATTCTGCCTTGATGAGAGAAACATATTGGTAATGAACTATCTAACAGAATGTTTCTCCCAGTGTTAGATGCTACAGTATAAAATAAGAAAGACGAAAAGAAACGATGGAGGGTGCAGGTAGAACCAAAATGCTACAATGCTCAGCGTAACAATTACACTACATTTACTATATTTTACCGTGTCCTCTAAGTATCAGTCACCTCCCTAAATCATAGTAAAGTAACCCTAAGTCATCCTCCCTCCTCTTGTATCTGTAATACGTTAAGTTCCATGCATCAACAGTGCAAAGGTACAGATAGATAACAATGAAAAACTGTACATTTGACCTTAAAACCTTAAAATGCATAGTGTTTCTCCGAAGGAAATCTGAACACTGTTGGTGTATCCGCTGAACAATTAAAGCAATAACACATAGATATGAAACACAGATTCTCACATCACAAATAGACAGTCTGTTTTTATAGTCAGCGTGTTTCTTGTCCTATAAGCTCTTGATGAGCTGTTCTGCCCTACAACCAAGCTCTGATTGGTCAGCCGGATTTTAAAAACGCAGAAATTAGAACAGGCTCCGATAAAACATGTTATGCAGTGTCGCGCTCCGACTCCGTCGCGTTTCAGACTCGGTGTGAAGGACGACTTTAATATACGTGTGTTTTTTCCAAACTCGACATGCGGTTTTTTTTTCCATAAAAATCAGACTCAGTGTGAAAAGGCCTTTAATCTGAGCTATTGCTTTAAATGCTTTGTTGTTCTAGGAGCTGGGAGCCTCAGCAGACCCCTTGATTTTTTTTTGTTCGTTTGTTCGCGTATTACAGGACTGTGGTAGCCTAGTGGTTAAGGTACTGGACTATGGACCAGAAGGTCCAGGGTTCAAATCCCACCTCTGTCAAGCTGCCACTGTTGGGTTCTTGAGCAAGACCCTTAACCCACAATTGCTTGGATTGTAAGACTGTATCAATTGTAAGTCGCTCTGGATAAGGGCATCTGCTAAATGCTGTAAAAGTAAATGTACAGTATACGGACTATACGCGTATTAAGTATTACAGACATGCACTCTCACTGTTTGTTTTTGGCAAAAGTACGACCTAATGACTCTTTTTAAATGCTTTTAACACTGGCCCATGTTGCATTTGTGCAATTCGTGCAAAGTTCTTTGTTTTGTTAAATCTCTTACAGGTTCTAATTTTATAACACTTTACGAAACACGAGCAGATCAACTGGAGAGGAGAGAGTTGCAAAAACGTTTGAAGAAAGATATGTCTGACAATTTCACACATGACAGCAAAAATCTTTTGCAAAAGCTTGAGAGCACCATTACTTAAATGATATTTCGGTTGTTTGATTTCCTAAATGAATGGAAGCTACACAACCTCTGCTGGGGGCGTAGACAAACTAACATAGCCCAATTATGTATATTTTACAAATTAATTCATTTGTGAGGCTTCATAAAATCTGCAGAGGTGCTCAATAATGGATTTTTTTCAGTTTTCCAGTCTGTTTTGTCTTTGCAAGCATTTTCATTTAGGAACAAAAGGATTGCACACAAAACGCAATAAGGGCCGATGTTGTGAGAAAGCTTGTATACTTATACATAAATCTGAACTATTTTATTTGGGATCTTGGTAAACCGGCGCCAATATCTCAAATCTCAAATACCAATGGGTCAACACTCAGCTCCCAGTTCCTCTGAGTAGTCTCAGTACAAGGTTGAGGCGTCTCTTCAGGTTTTGGCTGGGTGTCAGATGCACAGTGAGCGATAAACAACACGTAACACACACTAGGACGTGAGCATATCCTGACCAGCCCTTTAGACATGCAGATGGAATGGGTACACTTGGATTTCCTCATCCTCCTGGACTCGCCGTACAGACGCACAGTAGATCTACTGATGTTATAAGACTACCGGAAGTCCATGCACCACTTCATGCAGTAAGGACGGAGGAGGCCGAGGATCCTGGGTGGAAAGTTTCCATGCATCTCCAGAGGCCAGGAAAGGTTTCACAAGTAGTTTTGTTTTTTTTGTTTTTTTTAATTCCATAGGGAAGTTGTTTACAAATCACAGCACTGCCAGGTGAACGTCACTGATGGGGACAAGGCTTTCGCTATAGCGGTCCGTCGCTATTTCATGCCGCTGCGGAGCACCTGATTTGCGGCGATCAGCATGACGCTGATGATGAACGCGATGGCAAAGGCGCAGATCAGACTCTTCCTCACACAAGTCTGCTTCACCTGTTGGGTCGGACTCGACGCTGTGGAGCAAAATGGCACAAGATGATGAGCCACACTGTAGAAAGAGTTCATGCTGTTATTTAGGTCTTTTATTGCAAAACAATCATCGATAAATTAAGGCAAGAGTGTGCTTCCTCCAAGCCAGGTATGCTGAATTTCTTCTGATATCACATCATAATTTATAACGACAGCTAAGTTAAGAAATTTGCAGTTAAATCGACATAATGTCTTTAGAACGAGAGTACCGAGAGTGCCATAATGTCTTTAGGACGTTTACCGAGAGTGCCAAGTTTCTGCAAAACTATAGACTTTGGCCTACAGAGCACAAAACGTTTCTTTCTGTCTATAAACTCACGTTTTATTTAGCGTATTTAGTGTATTTACATAATTATTTCCAGCTTTTTAAATCTGTTCAAGAGTACTGGGAATACTGAGTACTGGCGCCTGACCAATTCTTGTTTTTAACCGTCTTCATTTCGCCACATTTATGTTAACGCATGTTAATTTATCCTCCTTCATCATTTTGGTTGACACCGAAATACAGCCAAACCAGCACACTTAGTTCCCTGCTTTTTTTTAAATAAACGGATCCACCAGAGTTTTGTCATTCTTTATCAGACTGAAAACTAAGTTTGCATATTTGTAGTTTGTTAATTCGTTTGTGAAGTGTATAAAGTGAACGAAACTTTTCTTTTAAATGATAAAAACTAGATAATGCACAGATAAGCTCCGTTTATGAACCAGCCGATCACTTATAAATTATAATCAGAAATTAAAATCTGTCTTCTAACTTCAGACATAAACAGCTGGTCAAATTTTAAAAGGTTTCAGTCTTGTTTACATATTTCTTATTTAGTTTACTGTCATGAACATTGATTTAGTTGATATTGCATTAATTACTTGCAAAAGTCTTTGTCGCAAATGGAAAAGTTTGTGCTCTGCTTAAATGCTTAAAGTGTTTAAAAGAGCACCATGTTTCACAGAACGTAAGGCAGATGAATACCTGTCAACCTAATATAGGCTCTATGCACGCCTGTCTTCCGGGTTCTCGTATACCGGCAGACTAACTTCCGGTTTTAAACGCCGGACACTGAACACGTATCGTTAGAATGAAAATCTTATTCATAATGAATAATTATTATTTTTAATAATCTTAATAATCAAGTCAAAGTCAAAGTGAAGTTTATTGTCATTCAGACTATACAGCAGGGAGTGTACATCTGAACGAAATTGCGTTTCTCCAGTCTCCGATGTGCAAGAATAACAAGGGTGTAGAGACGTGAGACATACACATACGCTCATATATACATATACAGTCGTATGAAAACGTTTGGGCACCCCTGATAATTTGCATTATTTTTCTTTATAAACCATTGGTTGTCCAGCTCAGCAATTTCAGGTAAATATATCATATAGCAGATGAACACCGTGATATTTGAGAAGTGAAATGAAGTTTATAGGATTTACAGAGAGTGTGCAGTAATTATTCAAACAAAATTAGGCAGGTGCATAACTTTGGGCACCCCAACAGAAAAATTACATCAATATTTAGTAGATCCTCCTTTTGTAGAAATAACAGCCGCTAAACGCTTCCT
>JAJAGP010000250.1:0-290609 GCA_025084515.1 Ancistrus triradiatus | reverse complement strand
GCCTCCAGCCTCTGGACACTACGCTGACAGACACAGCAAACCTTCTTGCCACAGCTCGCATTGATGTGCCATCATGGATGAGCTGCACTACCTGAGCCACTTGTGTGGGTTGTAGAGTCCGTCTCATGCTACCACGAGTGTGAAAGCACCACCAACATTCAAAAGTGACCAAAACATCAGCCAGAAAGCATAGGTACTGTTTTCATCATAGATACACTTCAATGAGAGACAAACTATGAGAGACAAAATGAGAGACAAAATGAGACAAAAAAGATCCAGGAAATCACATTGTAAGATTTTTAAAGAATTTAATTTAAATCATGGTGGAAAATAAGTTTTTGGTCAATAAATTTGGTTCAACGCAATACTTTGTAACATAATCTTTGTTGGCAAGGACAGAGGTGAAACGTTTCCTGTAAGTCTTCACCAGGTTTGCACACACTGTAGCTGGTATTCTGGCCCATTCCTCCATGCAGATCTCCTCTAGAGCAGTGATGTTTTGGGGCTGTCGCTGGGCAACATGGACTTTCAACTCCCTAAAGACATTTTCTATGGGGTTGAGGTCTGGAGACTGGCTAGGCCACTCCAGGACCTTGAAATGCTTTTTACAGAGCCACTCCTTCGTTGCCCGAGCAGTGGTTTTGGGATCATTGTCATGCTGGAAGACCCAGCCACGTTCCATCTCCAATGCTCTCTGATGGAAGAAGCTTTAGGCTTAAAATATTACGATACATGGCCCCGTTCATTCTTCCCTTAACACAGATCAGTCATCCTGTCCCCTTTGCAGAAAAACAGCCCCAAAGCTGGACATGTACTGGCTTAAGCAGGGGAGCACGCCTGGCACTGCAGGATCTGAGTCTCCCTTGGCATAGTGTGTTGGTAGCCTTGTTACGTTGGTCCCAGGTCTCTGCCGGTCATTCATCAGGTCCCTCCATGTAGTTCTGGGATTTTTGCTCACTGTTCTCACGATCATTTTGACCCCACAGTATGAGATCTTGCATGGAGCCCCAGATCAAGGCAGATTATATGGTCTTGTATGTCTTACAATTGCTCCCACAGTTGATTTATTCACACCAACCTGCTTGCCTATTGTAGATTCACTATTCCCAGCCTGGTGCAGGTCTACAATTTTCTTCCTGGTGTCCTTCACCAGCTCTTTGGTCTTGGCCATGGTTGAGTTTGGAGTCTGACTGTTGGATGCTGTGGACAGGTGTCTTTTATACAGATAACGAGGTCAAACAGGTACCATTAATACAGGTAACGAGTGGAGGACAGAAGAGCTTCTTAACAAAGAAGTTACAGGTCTGCGAGAGCCAGAAATCTTGCTTGTTTGTGGGTGACCAAATACTTATTTTCCTTATTGACAATTATCACAATGTGACTTCTGGATTTTTTTTCTCATTTTGTCTCTCATAGTTGAAAAGTACCTATGATGAAAGTTACAGACCGCTCTCTTCGTTCTAAGTAGGAGAACTTGCACAATCAGTGGCTGACTAAATACTTTTTTCCCCCACTGTATCTGAAGAGATTATTTCCTTATGAGAAAGCTCCCTCAAAGAAAATTATTTCATGAAGTTGTTAATTATACCACAATTAGTTCCAACCTCACAATCTGTTTGGCTGAGACGTTTTTCCCATGACATTATTGATGATAACAGCACTCTGATAGACGCTCTATAACTACTACTCTCATACACACGTAACCTAGTAACGATGCCCGCCCTAAAAAGCAGCCAAGTTATAAAGAGTAAAACACTGCTGAAATGAAAGCTGTAATGAGTTTATAAAATCTATTGGTTTTGAAAACGATTTAAATTTGGAAGATGAAGCTATTAATGACCAACCTGAGCCAAAGGTTTATCACCTTTAGGATTTGGAAGCTGGAAAAGCGAAACGAAGTCAGTACTTTAAATCAAACGTCCCGGCTCTTAATGGATTCACAGCTCGACTGAAGAGCAACGAGACTGAAGATCAGTTTTAGTCCCATCAACAAAAATGATGAGTCAGCTTCATCCCTCACAAAGACGTCGTTTGCTGGAGTTAAACTCGGCATCTGTCATTAAACACCATCCACGGCTGATCGGAGCTTCGTTCATCTGACAGGTTTATCTGCAAGTCCAGCTCTTAACCAGAGAAGCTGCTGATGCTCTGTAACTATGCCGGTACATTTCTGACTGATCAGATTAACATTAAGAGCTTCATCATACTAATTTATTATCACTAATCAAACTGATTCTAGACTTTGCTTAGAACACCGGGATCTCACTCCGATTTGCTTCAGTCAGTAGAATAGTGAATCCTAGTAACAGCCTGCCTTATAAACCCCACCCATTTTATTTGCTGAATGTACAGTGGTGCTTAAAAGTTTGTGAACCCTTTAGAATTTTCTATACTTCTGCATAAATATGACCTAAAACATCATCAGATTTTCACACAAGTCCTAAAAGTAGATAAAGAGAACACGGTTAAACAAATGAAACAAACCAATTATACTTGGTCATTTATTTATTGAGGAAAATGATAAAATATTACATATTAGTGAGTGGCAAAAGTATGTGAACCTTTGCTTTCAGTATCTGGTGTTGGATGTTGGTGGGTTTCCTCACATTAACTGCTCGCTTCAGGTCCTTCCACAACATTTCGATTGGATTAAGGTCAGGACTTTGACTTGGTCATTCCAAAACATGAACTTTTTTCTTCTTGAACCATTCTTTGGTAGAACGACTTGTGTGCTTAGGGTCGATGTCTTGCTGCATGACCCACCTTCTCTTGAGATTCAGTTCATGGACAGATGTCCTGACATGTTCCTTCAAAATTCTCTCATAATTCAGAATTCATTGTTTCATCAATGATGGCAAGCTGTTCTGGTCCGAGATGCAGCAAAACAGGCCCAAGCCATGATACTACCACCACCACGTTTCACAGATGGGATAAGGTTCTTATGCCGAAATGCAGTGTTTGCCTTTCTCCAAACATAACACTTTTCCAAATAGTTCTATTTTGGTCTCATCCGTCCACAAAACATTCTTCCAACAGCCTTCTGGCTTGTCCACGTGCAAACTGCAGACGAGCAGCAATGTTCTTTTTGGAGAGCAGTGGCTTTCTCCTTGCAACCCTGCAATGTACACCATTGTTGTTCAGTGTTCTACTGATGGTGGACTCATGAATATTAACATTAGCCAATGTAAGAGAGGTGTTCAGTTGCTTAGAAGTTACCCTGAGGTCCTTTGTGACCTCTCCAACTATTACACGCCTTACTCTTGGAGTGATCTTTGTTGGTCGACCACTCCTGGGGAGGGTAACAGTGGTCTTGAATTTCCTCCATTTGTACACAAAGTGTCTGACTGTGTCCAAACTCTTTAGAGATGGTTTTGTAACCTTTTGCAGTCTGATGAGCATCAACATCTCTTTTTCTGAGGTCCTCAGAAATCTCCTTTGTCCATGCCATGATACACTTCCACAAACATGTGTTGTGAAGAGCAGACTTCGATAGAGATCCCTGTTCTTAAATAAACAAGGGTGCCCACTCACACCTGATTGTCATCCCATTGATTGAAAACACCTGACTCTAATTTCACCTTTAAATTAACTGCTAATCCTAGAGGTTCACATACTTTTGCCACTCACTAATATGTAACATTGGATCATTTTCCTCAATAAATAAATGACAAAGTATAATATTTTTGTCTCATTTGTTTAAATGGGTTCTCTGTATCTACTTTTAGGACTTGAGTTAAAATCTGATAATGTTTTATGCAGAAATGTAGAAAATTCTAAAGGGTTCACAAACTTTGGACAGGACGCTGGGTAGGAGTCACCTAGGGATGATCCTGAGGCCATTCTTTACTTTCTCTGACACAGCCAATCATGTCAGTATGTGATACACCTTGCTCACTCCAGAACCTAGTACCTGTTGTTGGTGGGCTAACCTATTAGATCACATGAGCACCACAACTCCTCCTAATAATAAAGTAGAAGTTTCTTTATACAGCTTTCAGGAAAGAATTAAATGCCTTGGAAAAACAACATTATTTTATACTGTCATGTAAATATACATTACAGTATAAAATACAAGTCACATTTAAATTTATCCTAATTTGATTCTAAGACACCTCTTAATTTGAATTGTGGGGCAACTAATGTAGAAATCAGTCTTCTTAATTTCCATTTTTTTGGCATAGTACCCATAACTTTAATAATTTCTTAATAGATAAGATATAGATTTTAAAGCATGGATTCTGTCTGGTAGGTGTCATGTCTGCCTCCCCTTAGGTCTCTCTGTTTCTGTGTTATGTTAGTGCCCCGTTTCCTTCCACAACCCAAAACTGCATGGCAGGAGGTGTACCGGTTACACTCTGGCCCTAATGCCCAGTTTTATTTGGATATTCTCCAGATGTACCACAACTCTGACCTGCACAATCAGATTACAGAAGTTGAATAAATGAATGGATTGGAATATTTTTCAGTCTTCAGGAACAATTAAAGGTTAAATTTCACTGTTCAATTCTGAATCCATGCATTGTTTTCATTCCTACTCCCTCATTAGTAATGTGCTATATAGAGAGAGACTATTTAGTTGACTAAGTAGCACTCAAAACAAGACTGAAATCTAACAATTCCTCATCATGAATATGCATCAGCCCTAGTCTCAAACAAACCAGCGAGTGGCCGAGCCGTGTTTAAAGCTCTGTACAGTCATGAATGGAATTCTGAATTAAAGTCAGTAAAAGTACTATGTTGTTTGTGTGTGACTGTGTTTGTGATGCGCGCTGCACAAGTGTAAATGTGACCGGACCAGAATCGGTTATAAGACAGTGGTCAGTCGATCATGTCAAATTCTCATGCATTTCTAGTCTCTTCTGTTTCGGTATAAATTGACGAAATTCAAAAGGGCAGCGCTAACTCTAGCGTTCGTATTTAATTATCTTTAAACTAGGGACTGTGGTAGCCTAGTGGTTAAGATACTGGACTCTGGACCAGAAGGTCCAGGGTTCAAATCCCACCTCTGCCAAGTTGCCACAGTTGGCTCCTTGAGCAAGACCCTTAACCCACAATTGCTTGGATTGTAAGACTGTACCAAATGTAAGTCGCTCTGGATAAGGGCGTCTGCTAAATGCTGTAAATGTAAATGTAAATGTAAATCTTACACTGTAACAAATGTTGGATTAAAATGGTGCCTGGAATTTTCAGTTCAACTACACACAATCATTTCAAGCACACGTGATCGATGAAATCCATTACAATAAAGAAGAAAGGGGGAAATGCAGATTTTATTAAAAAGGTCCATATAACATTTATTAAAATTGCTATTTTTAATCATCTTTCATATCTTTCACTCTGGACCAAGTTAGGGAAACCAGGTCCATGAATTAAAAATAAATAGTCAAGTGACATCCTGACCATCAAACACTCTGTCCGAATACATTTTTCATAGTACACATGACATCCATGACTGTTACATAAAGTGAACCGAGACATTTACAATCGCACTCACGCTACAATCACGTGTTGTTTTCTTATAACAAGCAAAAGGCAGAATGTTTCGCTTGCAAAGGTAATTAAATATCCGGTATACTCCAAAGTAAAAGAGAGTGAAACAAATGTCCCATTGTAGTGCAGTGCACTGTAGAATGTTTCTGTAAGCAAGAGAAATAATCACATCCTATGGCTACTCCTGTGTGTGTTCATGCATGTGTGTGTGTCTGTTTTCCAGTGATCTGCATGTCCACAGTTAGAAGAAATACTCAAACAAACCAGGAGACAAAACCAGAAAGCTTACTGGATTATTTGATTTTCTCTCAGGGTACAGTCACATTGCAGTCGTTTGTACTTTAATTCTCTGCTTCAGCAAAACACAGCATGAAGTGTAATGTTTATTTTCATGATTAAAACTATTCAGCTGCTGCTCGGTGTAGGTTTCAGTATACCCCTGCAATTAAAAATTCAAAGTCTCTATTCAAAGTCTACACATTTAAGAAAAGCTTAAAACCCATTTCATTTAAATGATGTCCTAAAATCAAATCAAAACTACAACACAAATTACATGATTTGTGGGCAGTAACTTCACTAAATCTAAAAGTGTTGACTCATTAATAATGATTGCTGGGTTAAATGCACTTCACTTTCATCCATTAAAATTAGATATGCTTGAGGTAACTAATCCACCCAAAGTACACTTTAAACCATAGTGAGCACTAAGGTCTGTGGTACTGGTCATAATGCCAGATATAGATATCCTACTATGTTCTGCAAGCTCATTAGTGTACATTTATTTATTCATATTCACTTCCATGTTTTTGCAAATAAATACAAATACGAATGATCTAGTTTTCTAGACTATTGTTAAAAATCCAAAAATTTTCAACTCATAAGGGCTCTAAAAACGATAAAGAGAGCTGGAACTGAATGTGAAACCTTGTGTCACTATGAACACATTTTACTGCTGCTGCCATCTGTTGTGAAAGTACAGTCATGCACCTCATAACGTCCAACTGAATAACATTCAACTGCATAAAAGTGTGTGGTCCCATAAGGCTATTAGACAGTATTGTATGCACAGAATTGTACAGTATTAACCTACATAACTCACTTATTACCCTGCTGGATACATGAGCTAAAATACAGTACGTTATGTGTACAGCATCTTGGGTATTTAGTCAATACCGTTACACTACTATATTCCATAGGAGTGCCATGTTTGGTACATAATATAGTGTTCATAAAATGTCCAAATGGCAAAACGTCCCAGTACAGAATGGATCACGGACGTTAAGTGATGCATACCTGTACGACACAGTATCTGGCAATTGAATACCTCTACAGAGATCTCACGTAAATTGGTGAAAGCATAGCTCATGCCTGTTTTGAATAATTAAAATATTCTTTGCAGCTCCAATTGAACACATCAAAATTACTACACCAATGTAAGGATTTCCTGTTCGCTTTGTATTTTTATATGGAGTAAACTGGGCTATAAAGTTTGACCTCCCACTATAACTCCTGTTACAACCTGTGCAGTATTTTAACACGTCTGTATTGGAAATGAATAAGACCAAGGATAAAAAGGCTTTGTTGCAATGTGAATGTACCACTATTCCCTCACTTTGACTCGGGACACAAAGGCAGTGTCTTCATCTTTTACCGCCGAGAAAATCTGTTTTTAAAGGCTTTGATAGTTTTAGCCATCATTGGGGCAATTTCTGGAAAAAAAATTCAATAAAAGCCATTAGAGACATCTACTCACGAATAAGAATTAGTTTGACAAATATTACACAGTACATTGTTCCATACAGTAATGTTTGGTTACTCACTTTTGACCTGTGGTTTGTCTCTTGAACTATGACCAACACTGCTGCTGGGTGCATGAGAATGGGACGACTCAGGAGGGCTGTTGAAGGAAGACTGGCCACTATTACTTGAATGGCCTTGGGAGCTTTGTGGCATTACAGGTCTGATCCTAAGGCAGATATAACAATGAAATAAATACTTAGATTCAGTGGACTGGATAATTCAGACATTGTATACATTAGTCCAGTGGTTCTCCGTCCAGTATCCAGTGGACCCACCAACCGAGAACCAATGCACAATAACCTTACAATTCAGTTACTTTGCACCAATTTACCATTCTGATTTTTTATTTTTTTAGAAAATGATTACATTTAAACAAACAATAGGGTGGTTAGCTCTTTGACCAGTCTGCAGTTACACAGCCATATACTGAGGAGAGTGTAGTGCCCTGTGTTGTTACACATTTCTCGGATTGCGCCACTGCAGCCCTACTTCCAGATCGAACCAGATATGACAGTCTTAATAGCCTCCACGTATCAATAGGCCTAATATACACAGTCACTGAGCACTTTATTAGAAACATCTACAAATCCATGCTATTATCTATTTAGCCAATCATGCGGCAGCAGTGCAATGCATAAAATCATGCAGACGTGAGCTGGGATCTTCAGTTACAGTTCACGTCAACCATGAGCAAGGGGAAAGTGTGATCTTATTGATTCTGACCCCTGCCAGCCATGGTTTGAGTATTTCTAGAACTGCTGATCTCCTGGGATTTTCATGTACAACAGTCTGTAGAGTTTACTCAGAATGAAGCAAACAAGACAAAACATCCAGTAAGTGGCAGTGTGGACAGAGACATTTGGTTTGTCAAAGAGGTAAACCAAGAATTTCCAGGCTAGTTCAAGCTGACAGAAACTCAGATAACCAGATAAACAGTACAGCTGTGGTGAGCAGAAAAGCATCTCCAGGAACAACACAATGAACCAGCAGAAGACCACATCAGGTTCCACTTCTGCCAGCTAGGAACAGAAAGCTGAGGCTGCAATGGGCAGCAGATGAATCAAGGGTAAAACGCCTCCACATTGCAGATGTTTGTTGTTGGTCAGCAGGAATCGTACTGCTCATCTACACGATTACGATTATTTAGGATTTGTTTTTTTAATGAGGCACACTTATTATTCATTTCATATTCAACCACATTATTCCAATTTCATTTTTAGCCTATATAAAATAATGATGATGAAAGAAGTATGAAAGTTTTCCAACTGCAAAGCTGATGACAGGGAATTGCGTCTTTTCTGATGAATCACAGCATAGAGAAACAATGGCCCCCACTGCAGATTTCATGCTTGCCAAATCTTCGCTAATTTCTTCTCTTTGTTTGTGTTTTGCAATAACACGCTTCAAGTGAAGAGCAACTGTGGCTAAGAGACGGTATCCAATGTGTTTTGGTCACATCTGGCGTTATCCTATTTGTTTACTCTGTGCTAGAGATTGTTTACGCAGATCCAGAGTAATGGATCAGTAGTGATATTTATTATTTGATCTGTGAGTGGTCACAATGTTTTGCCCAGTCGTGTGAATAATAAATTACTTGGTATGGAAGCATGTACTCACTTGACAGGGGAGGGAGTGACAGCACTGATGCTGATGCTGGAAGAGCCATCTTTAGTGCCATACTTCTCCTGCCTTCTTCGAACATCACGAGGGGGCTTTGCAGCTGAATTCACAAATGCCATTTTCACCTGCCGACCTGTTAGGGATGCACATGACAATTCTGTATTTCTCCAATCAGCACATCCATTCAAATATGGCAGAGAAGAACTTTTTTTGTCGTACCACTAAGCATTAGATACATTTTGCAAAGCTTCAGCAATTCATAAAGAAACAAAAATCAGGGACACAAAGCTGAATCAGTATTTAGCTTCCTCATACTCTTCAGTAAAACACTCACAAGAAGAAAGTACGAATACCTTTAGGTTTATTGGCATGGGCAGAGCTAATATTCTGTGTGAGCTTGCGCAAGCGATCTTCCCTTTCTTGGTACAGGCGCAGATACATCTCTCTCCACGATTCGTACTCCTGAGGGGACTCGGACTTAAAGTCTCGCTGGCAATGCCGCATCCACAAATCGTCTGACTCCTCTGTGAAATACTTAAGGAAGTGTAAACAATGTTAGTATCGCATAATTAATCACTTTCCATTGTACAGTGGTACTTCAGTACCAAAACATTTTTCCCATAAGGAATAATGTAAATTGAATTAATTTGTTCCAGACCCCCAGAAAATCCACACTGTATAAGGCATTATATGCATTAATGGAGTTGTATTGTACAGGTGCTCCCTGATTTATATGTTCCGACAAATCCATCACAAGTTAAATGGATCATGAACCAAGGAGTTTAGTGAGTGTTTGGTAGAGCGGTCTACAGTGTATCACAGTGGAGATATGGAAAGGACACTATGATAAGCGGTGATAAGCAAGTTATTGTTTAAAACACTTACAATAACTATAACACTACAATAAATAGTTGGCCAAAATCATTAACACACCGCTTATTTTATAACACAGCGAACTCATCTGTGCTATCACAACTGCTAATGCTAACTGCAGCCTGTTTTCTGGAGGATCTAGGACAGGTCCTTGCGGTTGGCTTCAATACTATGCTTTTTAAGTTAGTGGAGACTTATTTGCACTAAGAATACAGTATTGTAGATGTAAAAATAAACAAACATGGCAACCACAGTGCCGGTCTTCGTGAAAAATCAACTCGTACAAGTTTAACCAAGTGCGCAGAGTACTGAGCAAACGACGAGAACCGAGACCTATTTTTCTGGTCAAAATGCGCAGAGAAACGAATTCGACGAGTTCCGAGGTGGTCGAGAACCGAGGGACCACTGTTCCTCCAAAAATGGCCATGCACTGTTATGAATTCAGGATAAATTAATGTTGTTATGTTTGTGTATGCACGTACCTGGTTACACTGCTCAATACGGTACAACTGTTCTGGAGTACACCTCTCCAAAACCGGCTCCAAAATCTCAAAAGGTACACCACCGACTTCATCAATTGCTAACAGGAGATATCACAGTAGCAGATAAGTTAGTGTCAGGCTGACACTGTCAGTTCACATTGGCTACACTAAAGCATGACCTTGTGCGTACAGCATTCCTTCTAAATATGTACAGTACTGTGCAAAACTCTTAGGCCACCATTAGATTACATTGTTTTAGCAATGATATAATGATCATATATAATTATTTCTCAGGTTCAGCAGTAGCAGCTTCATCAGGATGACAAGCTGACCCCTAAACATTCTGTAGAAGCTTGATCAGGTATGGGTTTTTTTGGATGGTTAGAAGACAAGATACCACTTTTCAGGAGGGGAACAGCTTGAGAAAGCGAAGATATGCTAAAGCTCACGCAGATTGGAATAAAGATAAGTGGAATAGATTATTATGGAGTGTTTTTTGGGTACACTCGTTGACAATATGTTATATGTGGTATTAATACTACTGCTAAAACAACAAATCTAATGGTGGTGTAAGAGTTTTGCAGTACTGAATATCCTGCTGCAAATTTTGGACAATTTTGCACTGCAATTGCATTTGTTCACATTATAATGATGGTAAGCCCTGCGATATAATAATACGGGTAGACCCATTCCACATTTTACATACGCTATGCTTTAATCTGTCCATTTTATCCAAACACATTATTTAGAATAGCTGAGAATGAACTGTAGAGACCTATAGGTTAAGAATATGATACTCAATGTGGACATATCTCAAGATTTAAATTAATATTTGTGTTGTTGGTACTCACAGTCAATATTGTTCTGCAAAACTCGAATACACTGCTCATATAGGGTCATCATCTTAGGCAGGTAGGAGGTTTTTGAGCCAGAATATACCACCATTTTGGAGTTGAAGCGTCGTCCAGTGAAGCCGGCGTCCTCTTCATCACACAAAACAGGGACTAGTGATGGAAGATGGAAAAATCACAGTGTATAAAGGTGAACTGCATGAGATTTTCAGTTTTGAGTGTGATTTCTGTGCAGAAATGTGTAAAATGTTTTATATGCAGACTCCATGTGCATGCTGAGATTTATGCTTCAGTGGCTGAACAGGACTTGTAGGTCTACCTTTTCGTCTTTGCGGGGACAGTGGGGTGACATCTATTGAAGGAAGCGGTCTGTAGTTGGGCTGGATCGCTGGCAAGGGGATATCAGGAAGAGTGGGCACTATATCAGATACCTGGGAATAAACGTCAGAGAGAAACGAAAGATATGTTTGTTTGTTTGCTTGCTTGCTTATTTATCATTGCCAGTGTTGTAGTTCTCGAGTCTGGCTCGGCCTCGAGACCATAAACATATGTCTCAGGCTCTAACTCATTTGGACTCGTTCGTGTCTCGGTCTAAGGATTACTCGAAAATTGTTGTCGAGACCAGCAGAGTCCAATGCCTCTGCTCGAGTTAACATTAATTATAAACAGATACAATAAATTAGTCATGTTTGAGGAAACCAGATCACCCAGAGTAAAGCCACACGGACATGGGAAGGACATGTAAAATCCACACAGGCAGAATCTGAGACTAGGATCGAACCCGAGATCTCTGGAGCTGTGAGGCGACCACGCTAATCACTGATGCCACTGTGACACCCGAAACTAATGATAAAATCTGTTCATTTTGTAAATCATTATGTGACCCTCTTTTTAAAAGGCATCATTCTACAAATATCTAAGCTCACTGGTAAGTAATAATGACCTCACCTTCTTGCGTTTCTTGAGCAGAGTGGGTGTGGAAACTGGTGTGTGAGATGGCTCGGACCTTTTCCGGCAAGATCCGTTGGCTTTACTTGACTTGGAGGATACTGAAGGAGTAGGGATGACGGGCTGCGCCGCTCGAGGGGCTTTCTTCTTCTTCTTACTAGTGGAGGGTTCATCATATGTAAGAAACGATTCAAACGACATGGTGGGAGCCCTAAAGGATTCCTCATCGTCACCATCACCATCTCGCTCTGGTTTTTCTCGTTTTTCTTTACCTGAGAACAGACACAGTAAAGTCATATAGCACAAAAGAAATGGCATAAAAAGATGTACACAGCTCTAATATCATTGGACCTCTTGGAAGAGATCGGTTTAAAAAAGGAATTAAATATATATATTTTTCGATGTTTTTTCTTTTATTTGATTTTGCTTACAGCATCAATGGCTATTTGACAGACACAAGGTTACAGTGATACACAAGTTACTCCAAAACGAGCCATACACACTCAGATCAGGCCAATTTAGTGTAATCAATTAACCTAATGCATGTCTCTGGACTGTGGGAGGAAACCAGAGCACCTGGAATAAACTCATGTGGACACGGGGAAGACATGCAAACTCCACACAGGCGAATTCCAAGGTCTGGATCATATCTGAGGTAACCATGCCAACCACTGCGTCACCATGCTGGCCCAAAGGAGTGACAGAAGGTCTTTAAGGGTAATTAACTTAATATCACGTGAAAAATATGAGAAACCTAACCTTTAAGTCAGGGTAACTTGGTGTCTTATCATAAAATAATATTTTTTTTAACAACGGCATTAAAGCAATTATTGGATCCCTTATAAATTATGAACAAAATACAGTTCTTCTGAATGTAAAAGTACTCCTAAGTGGTCATGCCCACCTTATTTAGTGGGGAATATATAGGAGATGACAGAGACCAAATTCCCCTTCAATCACCTAGATTAGGATTAAAGCCTACATAATTTACATGTCTGCTGACCTTCAAAAATCAGATATACAGTGGGGCAAAAAAAGTATTTAGTCAGCCACTGATTGTGCAAGTTCTCCTACATATAAATATGAGAGAAGTCTTTAACTTTCCTCATAGGTACAATTGAGAGACTATGAGAGACAAAATGAAAAAAAAAATCCAGGAAATCACATTGCAGAATTTTTAAAGAATTTAATTGGAAACCATGATGGAAAATAAATATTTGGTCACCCACAAACAAGCAAGATTTCTGGCTCTCACAGACCTCTAACTTCTTCTTTAAGAAGTACATGTCCAGGCTCGTCTGAAGTTTTCCAGAGAGCATATGGATGATCCAGAAGAGGACTGGGAGAATATCATGTGGTCAGATGAAACCAAAATAGAACTTTTTTGTAAAAACTCAACTCATCATGTTTGGAGGAAGAAGAATGCGGAGCTGCATCCCAAGAACACCATACCTACTGTGAAGCATGGGGGTGGGAACATCATGCTTTGGGGCTGTTTTTCTGCAAAGGGGACAGGACGACTGATCCGTGTTAAGGGAAGAATGAACGGGGCCATGTATCGTAAGATTTTAACCCAAAACCTCCTACCATCAGTGACAGCATTGAAGATGGCACGTGGCTGGGTCTTCCAGCGTGACAGTGATCCCAAACACACCGCTCAGGCAACAAAGGAGTGGCTACGTAAAAAGCATTCAAGGTCCTGAAGTGGCCTAGCCAGTCTCTACTTTTGTTATTGTCCGAACATTTATTTTCCACCATAATTTACAATTAAATTCTTTAAAAATCCTGGATTTTTTTTCTCATTTTGTCTTTCATAGCTGAAGTGTACCTATGATGAAAATTACAGACCTCTGTCATCTTTCTATGACAGAAGAACTTGCACAATCAGTGGCTGACTAAATACTTTTTTTGCCCCAGTGTATACCCACTGGCAATGCTTCAAACAGCTATAGCTAGTCACTTGGGTGGCACAGCAGTCTAATTTGCTAGTCCACCATCGTCGAGACCTGTGTTCGTGTCCCTTAGCGGTGCCTCTGGCCTGTTAGGGCACTGTACAGACAAAACTGGCTGTAACTGAGGGAGGGAAGCAGGATAAGGGATTATCTCCCTGCCAAAACAGCAGCAGCTCCTACCGGCTACAGATGGAAACAGTCATTCTACCTATAGAAATCTGCAGTAAAAAGAAGTGGCTGATGGCTGTGGATTGTACGGAGGTCCTTCTTGGCCTACAAGGATCATGCAATGGCTGAGAGTTTATGACAGTGATGAGTGGAATGTGTGTGAATTGGGCAAATTGGGATTTAAAGGTTAGATTTCTGTCGCAGTATTATTGTGAGATGAAGCTAATCACAAAGACGTTCCTTCATAACCATTTAACCCATATTTACCAAGACAGCAAACAATACTGAAACTGACTAAACTCCAAATACTTGCCGTCATTGCCTCTTTTCTTTTCTTTCTTACTGTCTTGCAGAGAAGAGTGGTAGCTGTGTTTGGATGATGCATGTGTTGCAGGTCCTTTCTGCTCTCTTTCATTGCTGCGTATCCGTTTCTCACTCGGAGCCTGAGCAGGTCTACTCCTTTTCTCTTGTTCAGTGGAAGAGCTATGTACTCTGGAGGGCTCCTTGTGTCTGCTTTGCTTTCGTGGAGGACTAGGTACTGGTTCTTCTACTGGACTCTCATACTCCTCTGACTGGTAACCCCCTGAATTTCCATAGCTGTATGGTGGACTGTAGTGTTGTGGTGGAGAAGGGGAGTAGTTGTGCTTATAATGTTCTTCCTCCTCCTCCTCCACTTCTTCTTCCCTGACTGGTGGCGGTGAAGGTTTCCTAGGACGTTTGTAACCACTGGTCTTGTCTGTCCGTGAGTGGGAGTGTCCTTCTTTTGAGCTACTAGTTCTGCTGAAAGATAATGGTTTCAAGGAGTGGTAATTAGCCTTTTTATACTGTAACAACTTGAGCTTCAACCTCTGTTTTTCATATGATTTATAAATCCTGCTTCAAGAATCCAAGAAAACATTTATTATACAATATTTGTACAGTACTACTTGCAAAGTGTCTAAACTACAAGCATCTTGCCCCACGGTAGAGTAGCCTAAAAGGACTATGGTGAAGTCAATGTCCATTTCGGTCAACATCCTGTTTCACAAAATTTAATGCAGACGTCAAGAGGGTTAACACACAGATACACATATCTGTATAGTTAAATACATATCTGGTCATGTAGCTTGAAATCTGATCGTCATATTGCAACATTATCTTTGTTTGTTTTTTAACGCCTTATTCAGTTGTGTCATACAAATATTGCATAATACTTGTGAAGGAACGAACAGTGGAATATAAGGCCAATGTGGGTTACAATGTAGTGGGTGGGGTACACTTTGATTGTGACATTTTGGAGAGATATATGCAATTTTATGGCTAAAATGCGTCTTAAAACACCTTGTTTGAGCAGATTTAAAATTTAGACATTCACTTTTTATGTGGCTAATCCATAGTGAAATACACCAGAGGATGGTCCACTGACTAGCCTCTCTTCCCTTAGGCACAGCCAATGGCCAGGACACAGTATCGGGGCTCAAACCCGGGTTCCTGTTGTGGTGATCTAGTGAATTAGCCTGCTGCCCCACCCTAGCACTCTAGTCAAAGAAATAAAAATGGACCAAATATTACAAAGTGGCCATTGTGGTAGTTGGCACTGTAATGCAACACATGCAATTCCACTGTGTTACTAGCAGATAGCACCAGATACTCACATGGTACATTTCAGTGTGGCGCTATCTGCTGGTTTATCCAGTAATAAAAACTGAAATATTTCACAAAGATCCTTTGGTACCAAGATTTTATATTTCTAAGTTTGCTAGAAAACCATTAAATTAGTCAAAACTATGTTGAGGCCTTAATCACATTTTACACAAATTACAGTGTTTACCCGGCAGTGTCACAATTTAAATAAAACTACCCTGCATTGTTGCCACAGTGCTGCATTATACTACAGTCTAATAAAAGGTTATAGGCCATAAGGTGAAGTCGTTTTTTTGTTTAAATCCGTTCCCATATATGGGCACTAAATAAAATTACTTTTTCAAAAAGACCTATTGGAATAAAGACAGAAAATACAAGTTCTCCATGTATTTTCCAGCATTTTGTTCTTAATTCATGTTTAAAGTCGGCACTAGTTCCTTCCTCTCGCAAATATTTTAGGCTATAAAGTGCACAAAGAAAAACACTTTCATAGATAATACCCTTACGGACTTTTGTGTTAAAAGTTCTCCACAAAATACCCTGCAGTTTTTGTCACCATTCATAAATGTATATCAATTTAAAAACAAAAAATGAAATTTAAATGGTATTAGTGTATAGTATACTCAAGTGTGAATTTAGAACATGAAATACAGTAAATTTGTACAAAATATGCATCAAATTCAATAATTGGCACCAAACAAAGTTAAACACACACACACGGTAACTACCATCAAAATTTTCAGTAGCCAATCTGTAATCAGAGGAAGAAAATGAAAAATGCACCTGTAAGGAATATAAATTATAAAACACAATATAGAAAAATACAGAATGCCTAAGACTTTTGCATAGTACTGTATGTAAGTACCAAAAGTGTCCAAATATTTCCAAGGAAACAGAGAAAAAAGCTACATGGGATGATGGATCTGATGATCGTGATACGGAGGATTGATAATAATAGAGTAAGACATGCACTGTGCTACCAAGGAGAGTGACTGTGTGACCAGACAGGCAGCTAAGGAGGGAGTCTCAGAACTCAAAACTAAGGGGGTGAGGTAACATTTTGATTGATTTTAGCCACCTTGGCGCACACCGTGCATTTTTCGTTTTCTTCCTCTGATTACAGATTGGCTACTGAAATTTTTGATGTATAAACATCACAGTTTTGATAAAGTTTCCTTGTGTATGTTTAATTTTGTTTGGTGCCAATTACTGAAGTTGATACAAATTTTGTACAAATTTGCCGTATTTCATGTTCTAAATTCACACTTGAGTATACTAATGCACCAATACTTGTCTGAGATGTGTATAAACATCAGTTTGATAGATGCTTTGTTGTTAAAATAAATATAAATCAAGTTACAAGGAAAACCATCATCATTTAAATTTTAAATGTATATACATTTATGGAAGGTGACAAAAAACTTTTGTACAGGGTATTGTGCGGAGAACTTTTAACACAAAGTCCATAAGGGTATTATCTATGCAAAAATGCATTTAAAACGTAGTGAAAATCCCTTTCTAGGCACTTTTTCTTTGTTCACCTTATGGCCTATAATCTGTAAGTCAGATCATACCCACTTCCTGTATCGTATGCAGTTATTATTTGCAAAAGAATTTCCTTTAAACCAAGAGGAAAATGCCAACGTTGAGAGTTAACAGGTGCTTTCGCACCAGAAGAACTTTTTCATATAGAACTGTGTCCCCTTTGTCGCATCTTCGCACAGCAGGAACTAGGGACGATTGTAGTTCTTAGAACCGCCGCGTATTGGGACTTTTTTTCAGATCCTACTTCAAGGCAGGGTCTTTTCTCAGTGCACAGGAACCCTGATTGACCCACGTATGTGGTACTTGGTCCAGATGGAACATTACAGCAATTGGTCCAGGAGTAGTTACGCAAGTGTACAGTGAGGAGGTACAACACGATTTTGAGTCACCGAAGCAAAATTCATATGGCTTACGTCACTTTAGCATCACACATCGTTAATACGGGCGGTGTGAATGCAAACCAAAGATTTTAAGATTTTAACCAAAAAAGAACCCTGGAATGAATGCAGTTCTCAGGGGAGCTTCGGACGGGTGACTTCTTACTGTCTTAGTCCCTAGAACTGTTTGGTGTAGAAGCAGGTACTGTTTAGCAGCAGACATGTTAAACATGTTTACGCCATAAGAGGTGCAGCTACAGTACACAGATCAATTTGGGCATGAGACAGCAACCTGGTGGGAGCTGATTATGATGCTTAGCCCTATACAATGCTGATATTGAAGACACAATAAACAAGCTAGCGTAAATAGGGTCTTCAATTCCTCAGTAAAATCCAAAATAAACCAAACACATTGTTTGTTTTGCAGCCAAAACAGTGAAGGACGTTTATATCAAGTGGCACTCTCATAGGTCAGCCGTTTTTTCTAGCCACCACTACTGTCAGACTACAGTTAATCACATGCCTTGATGATCAGGCCAAAGCGTCCGTGTTGGGATTAGACTGAGTTCAAACCCAGTGTTGCTGCCAAAGGTTGGTAGCAAAGCATATTAACAGGTCTGTCACCCATCTACCTCTGCACAGAATGAGACTGTACCCAGATAGGCCCCAAGTGTGGAAACAAACACCAGCGGCTTGGGCACCGACTAGTGATTTGTGTGTCGGCTCAGAAAACTGGGTAATGGAGGTGATCATCGGGATATTGGTGAGATGGCTCTACATTTTTCAAAACCTACAGGCAAAATGATGTTTCAGTCCAATAGATGCATTTACTATGTTGACTCTATGCATCACTAACGCACTCTGCAATATTAGATGGCGCTTGTTTCTGAGGGTATGATTATTACCTTTTGAGGCTCATACCCATATAATCAAATGGTCTGCTTTTGTTCAAAAGAGCAACAGTGTTTAAATTACAGATATGCACCACTTAACATCCGCATTAATTCTGTAAAACAGTATGTTGACTGAAAGGGACGTTGACCAGACATTAACAGTCACTATTACTACTGTAATGTACATATAAGGGGTATTTTCACACAAAATCTGCATGAAAATGAAACATAAACGCAAAGATACCTTACAAACAACACAAGTCAGCCAGATGAAACATAGATTCAACGAGTGAATATGAACCAATACACATAGGTGAGAGAAAATATAGTAGCAGGGGACGCTACTATATACACAAGGAGAGCAAACAAAGGAGTACTACTAATAAGACAGGCACATACACTTACGAACGCCATTTACAGTTTGCCACAAATATCTGTAATTAGCAAAAAGTCATCCACATAAACATGAGTAACTTGCACAAAAAAGAAGTCTTTAAACACATCAGTCGACTTAGAACAATCTCTATTACCAAAGTGAGCTAATGAGCTCGACCAGTAAGGCAGTGGGCTTTCGAATGAATGACAAACTTCTTTCGTACTTAAACTTAAATGTCCACCTCTGCTAATGGCTTTCGTGACCAGCTAAGAAGAAGAAGCAAAAGCACTAGAGTGCAGCAAAACAGTAATAATAATATGCTGCCTGTACATAGATAAGCAATTAACAGAGGAATCTGTAATAATTATTAAGAGAAATATGGTAACTAGAGTTCAGTACAGCGCTGTATACTGCAAGTTTGGCTCTGCTGTACAGCGTCTCTGCCATTTTGAGTCTGTTTACGGCTGCAACATCTGGAGTTAAAAGACAGATTTTTTTATTTCCTATTATAATTTATTATAATTTTTAAGACGTCGGCCGATAAAGCGGATGGACGTGGATTGGATGGACATTAAACAATGCATACGTGTACAAATTTGTTTAAATGGTTAATTAAAACAATACTGTGGGTGGAAACATTATAGATTAATATAAGATCATCTGTGGTATTGGGAAATGATGGTTAAAGTTTCTGTGAGACTGTGAAGGAGTGGTTATGAGTTTCTACAAGTTTTTGGCTGTGACTTCCAAAAAAAAACTAAATACATTAATTTGACTCTGCTCACCTATCTGAAGACTGGGGTACCAGTTTCTTCCACTTGGCCACAAGGATCTTTGCCGTGTCCCCTACGGCATCATGCTTTCGCAAAGAATTAACAGTTTTACCAACACCAGTTTCCTACGAAGATAGAAAATCTTATTAATTCAGTGTCCGACTTCAAGTTGTAAACACACGTACATCACAGAAATCCAGAGTTCTAATGCAGAAACATTTAACAAAACATGTACACATACGGCGATATTTAGCCCGGCAATACTGGACATGAATAAACCTCAGGTTTCTAACAAAAGACGTAGAAATGTCAGGACTATTTGATCTTACCACAAGAATATCTACAGTCATTGGCAGCTCTCCCAACCTCTTGAGTGTCTTCATCAACTGGACACAATAAAGATAAATCCCAGACAAGAAGATTAGATACCCACTTTAACGATCATGCTACATGGTTTTAATGGTAGGACACTAGAGAGAAAATAATTTCTCTAAAAGGGAAAAAAAGTTACTGTCTACATCTAATAAATCAAATGTAAACTATTAAATTCGGATTGAAAACGACATAACTGGTTGAACCACACAAAGTGTCGTCGTGGCCTATATAAAGATCAGGCTGCAGAAGGGAGTGAGTCAAAAGCCAAGCACAATCTGTTTTATTTATCCACATAACGTCGGCAATTTCCAAAATGTATGAACATAAAGAGGAAAGCCCGAAAACAATTTGACAAATAAAGGATTTGAGGTTTACTAGTAGGTCAGCTTTACTTACTGTCTGTCTAACAGGCCAACAAATCAGTCACGGCCTGTCTTACTGTCAGTTCTCCCTCATCTAATGTATCATTTCCAACATATCTGAGCAAGATCTCGAAGAAAGTTCGATACAATGTATTGATTCATTTCCAGTCAAAAACACCAAGACAACTGTGATTCAACATGCCTAGCGCTTATCTATTTAAAGAGCCTCGTTCGCTCAAGCACTATACGTAACGGCACGGAGAGTTGTTACTGCAAGAACAACCTCTCTCTACACAACCGAAAAAAACTGACGGTGTGTAATCTTCAGGTTTTAGTCTGTCCGCTCTTCTGCTAAACCATGGACTCCTACCTTCCGAGGCTCCTGACTGTCTGAAAGACGTGACTGCAACTTCTCCACTGTCTCCAGCAGCTCCTCCGCCATGTTTACAGCTGCTACAGAGTCCCGGAAACTGGTTCATCCAACAGTCCGTCCACAAACGGAGGTTCCGGAAATACGTCGCGGTATTGTATTTATTTATCGCTCATTTCAAATGACTTACAATCATGGCAACACTTAAACCGTTTTCAGAAAAAAAAGCTAATATTACAACCCACCGATAACTGACAACATTCAGTTTAGACACCAGAGGTCACTAAAGAAGATTAAATTAAATTGAATTAAATAAGAGTTTAAGTAAATAATATAACGTAATATGTGTCATTCACATTACAGTCGTCAAACGTGATTTAAGTGACTTTGGACGTGGAATGGTTGTTAGAGGGGCTGCTCTGAGTATTTATGCACAGAAATCTATAGAGTATACAGAAAATGATCAGAAAAAAGAGAAGATACACAGTGAGTGGCAATTCTCTGGGCGAAAATGCCTTGTGAGGTGTGAGAAGAATGGCCAAACTGTCTTGAGCTGATAGAAAGGGAACAGTAATTTAAACATTCACTCTTTACAACTGAGCTATGCAGAAGAATGAGCAACATGTCAAACCTTGAAGCAGATGGGCTACAGAAGCAAAAGACAACCCCGTGTGCCACTCTTGTCAGCTAAGAACTGGCAACTGAGGCTACAACAGTGTTTCTCAATCCTGATCCTGGTGCCCCACCGCTCTGCATGTTTTAGTGTTGTCCTGCTCCCAATACATCTGATCCATCTTTAACATGAGAAGAACTAAACTGTGCAGAGCGGTGGGGCGCGAGGATTGAGAAACACTGGTCTACAATGTGCACAGAACCTCCAAAATTGGACAGTAGATTGGAAAAAATGTTGCCTGGTCTGATGAGTCTCGATTTCTTGTCATAACCAACATGAAAACATGGATCCATCCTGCCTCATATCAACGGTTCAGCCTGGTGGTGGTGGTGTAATGGTGTTATGGATATTTTCTTGGCACACTTTGGGCCCCTTCATACCAATTGAGCATCGTTTAAACGCCACAGACTACCTGAATATAGTTTCTGAACGTGTCCATCCCTTTATGACCACAGTGTACCCATCATCTATGTGCCATGTCAGAAATCAGTAGATATTGTTGGTGTGTGGTGGATAATTCTCAGAACTGCAGTGACACAGGAGTGTTAGTGTGTTGCATTAGTATGAGTGGATCAGACACTGTAGTGCTGCTGGAGTTATTAAACACCCCAGTGTGAAACAACTGCTGGACTGTTAATCCACCAACCAAAAATATCCAGCCAACGCTGTCCTGTGACCACTGATGAAGGACTAGAGGTTGACTAACACAAACTGTGCAGCAACAGATACAGCTACTGTCTCTAAGTTGATGTCCATAATGTGGTAGGTTTGTCTAATAGAGTAGACAATGTTTAAAAGTGGTGTCCCTCAGGCACAGCCATGTCGTACCCATGTGTGATGCCTGACCAGCTCAGCTGGCACCAAAACGATTCAAACCTGGGCCATAGTTGTGGTTAGCTAGCAGATTTCTGTTCCACCACCCGAGCACCTCATGCACATAATATGTGCACTTATAAGTTTACAGTTATTGACTGTTGTTATGTATATTGCACTCTCTGCAATTTTAAAAAGTAGACCACCACAAGATAATGGCTGAATGTTAGCTACACTGCTATGAATGTACATGTTGCTACATTAGTTACAAATTGAAATGCAACTGCTGGGTTGAAAATCGTCCACAAGTAATATATATAGTCAACAGGAGTCCTGTAGTAAGAAAGTGACCACTGATGAATGGTAAGAAGACAATGACCACAGCCACATGCACCATCTCCTCTCAATGATATTGCATATGCAGAGCTCTGTTAAGATCTAAAATTAACAAATTGCAATATTTCACCAAGAGGCAAATGGTGTCTGAATTATTTTACTTATCCCATATTCTTAATCAAACATAACAGAAAAGTTTATGATTTTTAATTAGAGGTTTAAACACTCCTTAAAATTTTTGTGTTGTTTAAAATTACTTGTAAAATGGTTGATGATGTAACAATAAGCTTCACACTTTATTGGTAACTGAAGAATTTAGGGATATAAATACTAATTATAGGGTGTAACTATAAATATGATGACCACACTGTAACAGTATTCATCATTATTTAAAGACTCACGCTCAGTCTCTAGCAAAACCCATGAGCACAGCATGTTGGCATGGCTGGAGATATTGCTTTGCCCGCCTCTTTTCCTTTTCAGGCTTGGGGCTTAGGTGCAGGCTAGATGTGTTCTTATTTTAGTGGGGAGGGGTAGCTGGCTGTATATGGAGATAGAGATGCAGGTGGAGCTCAGACCTTGAGGGTTAATGTTACTGAGTTTTACTTGGAGCCTGGTCGCTTCAAGTTCTGAAGTGGACAATGATCTGACAGAAAGATGGTGTGGCAGACAGAGACACAAAGGTAGAGAACTAAAGAAAAGGAGGAAAACAAACAGGGATTGTGTTAAGTACTGTAAGAAGGCTGAAGGTGAGACCATGGAAAAGGAACCCAAGTGATAAAGAGAGCAGGAAAAGTAAGGTAATTTTTTGGCTCTGTTTTGAGGTTTGTATGTGTACATGTCTTAATAGTGGAAACAAAATTGGAGTTTAACTCATAATACTTTTGGACTGAGATGGAAACTACTATCAAGAACATACAAAATTCCTAAATAGCTATAAACTTCAAAAAAGCTTTCACAACACTATGGATTGGCATTTTTTACAGTGTAAACATGTTTATGTACATGAAAATATACTTCACAAGGTTGAGAAATTTAAACTGGCACGTTCTGTAATAAATTAATGAACAATAAGTACACACTTGTCTCACCCCTAGTGTGATTTCCCATGTCTAAAAATAACAGGCAGAGATAGTAGCAGGCATGCTGTGGGGAGAGAGGTGGGCCACACACAGGCACCTCACATTGCACCTTTCATCCCCCTTTAACCTCATACCTCTGTTCCTTCCTGTTCCAATTTCACAACTTTGCAGGTTCTGTCCCTCTCATGTCATCTGGTATTTCACTTACCACGCTCACATACGGCTGTTTGCAAACATTTCCAGCCCTCATAGTTTTGGGGTACAAAACAAAAAAAAGGAAAATGTACATATATTTTACAACTTAACTACAAAAAGTCGTGACAAGATGTTCAAATGAAATATCAGTGGACATTGTAACAAGATAACAACCCATGACATAATTTGAACTCAAACGACATATTTGGTTTTGGAAGAACCAAAAGAAATAGATTGATTACCTTTAGCAGAACTATCACGTCATGTCAAGAACTGACAAACCGTGGCCAGTAATATGATAGATTTTAAACTGTCAGGAACAAGAGGAGATCCCAAAAGTTTAAGAAAGGTCAGAATAGAATTTATTTTAAAAAATTATCATCTTCATACATATTTTAACTGTGTTTGTTAACCTACCACACTAAGTGCTATAATGTAATAAAGTACATTTATTTGTCTTTCTTGCTGTGTGTATGGGTATGCAATAATTTGCACAGTCAGGAAAATACTTACATTTAATGGCATTCTGATATATAGCAGCTCGTTCAATGTGTCTGTTCCCTCTGTTCCCCTCAATAACCACAGCTATTGAGACCACTATATCTACTTGTTTGACAAGTGTTGTGTGGTTGCCAGGTTCTCTGTTAAGGAAAGATGAGCTTTATGCTAAATAGCCATAAAAATAATTTTAGGATCATTGGGTGCAGCACTCAATATAGAGTCCAAAATTAGGTCAGAAAGTACAGCTGAAAGGTATTAATAAACCAGCAATGTTAAGGTTCATCTGTGTTCCACCATGGAAACCCAAGTTTCAGTAGAGGGTTTGGCCTGGCCAGTTGTTGCATAGACACAATTGGCTGTGCTGAGGGATGTCTTATTTTATCCCTACCACTGCAACAGAGACTTCTACCAACCTACTGAGGTGCCGGGAAAGGTGGCGGATGGATGCAGGGAACGTTTTCCTCCATGCAGAATTATTCTTTCTGTGGAAGTTCACCACCCAACAGTCAAAACAACTGCTTAATGACCACAAGTTGTATAGAGGCTAGCCTGTGGTCTTCCTTCCTTTAGAGTAGGGTTATGCATGCAGCAGGAAATGTCGATAGACTGGGGAAATGGGCAGGGCCAAACCGGTTCTTTAGAAAAAAAACTAAGATTTAGTGCTGAGCAGAAGAAGAAGTGACAAAATAGGTCCTAGGAAATCATGCTGTTAGAGTTGGTTGCAGTCTGAGGAGTGTGAGTGGCATCCTGAAGGCAGAAGGACAAAACTATTGTTGGAAGAACGAGAAAGAAAGTACAGTGGAACCTTAGATTTGAACGTAATCGGTTCCAGAAAGCCATTTGAACTCATATTTGTTCAAAGTCGGAATTAAATTTCCCCATAAGAAGAATTGTAAACAAGATTCATCCGTTTCCGACCCCCAAATGATTGTTTTTTTTACACCTATATTTGTATGTAATTAATGATTAGAAGCATGAATAACTCAAAGGAAAGTAATACAATAATAAATCAATAAATACATGAATTGAAATATAAAGACATTAAATAAGTGAAAATACAGTGAAACTTTATGGCCAATGAGGCGAACGCAGTTTCGCCATGTCTTATCACTGGGACAGCTGTGCTGAAACCACACCTTATTTAGGGTGCCAATGTTTGAAGTTCAAATTTTTGTTTGAATTTGGTAGCCAAAAAATTCTATTTAATTTGCATTCTGAATTTCCACTGGTTGAAAATAGCAAGTCTGATATGTTTAAACAAAATTGTATGTGGGAAGACTTGGAAAAAGGTATGAGGAAAAGGTGTAAAAGTTGTGAGAAGGTCATCAGGGTCAGAGAAGCACAGACAACATAATAAGCCAATCAAGTACCCAATCAATTGTGTGTGTGAAATTACCACAAGTAAGACCTTGTGCTGGGTATTTTGAATACACTAACTATTTATTTGGGGAGTTCAATGTATTGTAAGAATGTAATATCACGGCCCTATTTGATTCTGCACAAAGCTGCTTTGGATGTACCAAGCCAAGGCATCAGGCTGCTTCACAAACCAGCTCTCTTAAGTTAGTTTTCATTAACCATTATGGACAGATTGTTACAACTGATCCTTATGCAATGAGCAAGGTTTGTCCTTCACACAGTCCAGAGACAGCTGCTGCTTTAGTGCCATGTAAGACAACACTGAAAGAACACCCTAGCAGAGTTCACCCTCACACTTTACTCAGTTATTATAAAATAAACAGAATACACAGGAAATGTTTAAAGCAAGATCAATCTTTTCCTTCAGAAAATTACTGTTTACACTCCTTATACAGTATAGTGTATGTAGTCACGCTATGCAAATCTACACTTCCTAAACACATTATTAGGAACACTATGCTAATACTGTTGTGGCCCATTCGCCTCAAGGTTGGAGGGTTTTGCATTCTGAGAGGCTTTTCTGCTCACTACATTTATAAATTTGATTGGTTATTTGAGTCACCGTGGGCTTTCGGTAAGCTCATACCACTCTGGCCATTCCCTATTGATGTCTCTCATTAACAAGGCGTTTCCATCCACCATTTTGAGTAATCTCTAGAGACTGGGGGGCTGTTTTGCAAGAACATGCCACTGAGAAAGCATTTTTCCCTGTCCTCATTACCTGAAGCTGCTGGCCCATATATGCATGATTTGTCTAATTGGATAATTGCGTTCGTGCGTAGGTGTACATGTTTTCCTTTTGAAGTGCATGATTACCATGAATATTGTTACAAATTCTTACAAGAATGCTATTAAGGAGAGGGATTCTGTACCGAGGGTAGATATGTTAAAGTAAAAAAATAAGATTGCAAATACAAACACATTCATTTGTTCATAGTCTCACTTGCTTAAACCAGTTCAATCGGTTGCACAGGGTGCAAGCTGGAAAGCAACTCTAGACAGGAAACCAATCTATTGCAGGCACACACACACATGGGCACTTTGGAAATACCAGTTGTCCAAACACATTGTCTCTGGCATTTGTGAAAAAACTAGAATACCCAGAGAAAACCTATGCAGACACAAACAAAACATGCAAACTCCACACAGGCGCAGTCTAAACTGGGACTCAAATCAAGGATTTCTGGAGCTGTTAGGCGACAGTACTAACCACCTGTGCCACCATTCTGCCCCAAATACAATAATATATTAATATTAGATGTTCAAAAATCTAGTTCATATATCTGCACTTCAAAACTTGTATTTAATTTTTTTTTAAATCATAAAACACATATTCCTCAGCCTATTCTAACAATGTTGATAGTAACCAACAATAGCACAGTTCATCAGTAAATATCCACCATACAGGAGTATGACACTGTAAACAGGAGCCTATAGGTTAACAGGGTGGACACATTGCATTGTACAAATATCTTTCTAAAATAAACCGTATTAAACCACATGTTGTACTGGCACTTCTTTTGTATGACTCATATACTGTGCAAAAGTCTGTGGCAACATATAAAAATCTATAAAGAAAAATTATTCCAAATATCAAAAATGCAACAAATAACAGCGAAGGGAGCACAAACTGTAATCAAATCAATTGTTGCTGTGAGCACTCTCTGCATTCAAAAGGGAGTCAGTCCTCTTAGGTTCACAGTGATAGATTTGCATAGGGAAATCAAGTGGATTGGTATCTTGACAAACGTGCTCAGTTTTTCTGCAGAACCTGTTTGTTATTGTTCTTAAGCATGTGTTCAGACAGAAACCTACAAAGATTTCTTAACACAGTCTGTTGTAAAGCATATAGGTTCTGGTTAACTGTTTGGTGAAGCTGAGTGAGTGTTGAGTGTCAAAAACGTCAATGCCCTTGACACCATGAATTTTCTATTAATCCTTTCAATTGTCTGCTCTATCACCTGCATCGTAATACCAGAACAGAGTTTGTATCTGTGAGTCAGGTGGAATATCATAACAATAGAAGCTAATGTGTATCTAAATTTGAGAAGAGTGAGAAACATAACAGACATACAAGAGAAGATTTGAGTAAATAAAAGATATTAAAGAGAGGGATTCACAGGGGAGCATGGAAGGGACAGATGGCAGTGGGAGGGTAATTTAAGCAGTGCAGCTTCAGGCTTGTTTTACTGTGGGGAATATTTTTAGACAGTGACTTGATTGCACTTGTATGTCATGATCCAGCTAGGTTTGTTTGCGTGTTGCACTAGGTGTACACAAACAAGATTTTGCCCTGGTTTAGCGTGTCAGTAATAATAATAATCCTAATGACAAAGTTGTGTCATTGTCATTAATGACTAAGGCCTCAAAGAGACAATGCAGCTACAATCATCAGCATGAATCCTGGACTACTTGCTATTGTCAATGAGCCAGATTTATAACCAGAATGCTATTGTTGTGTATTTTTGTTTAAAGATTATGTCTGGCTGACCAAGACTAAACTATTCTCCAAAATTAACTCAGCGTGCATGTTCAACTGTAACAATCTATTACACTCGCTATCAAGGAGTTCCGCCTTAAGACCACATGCATCTGTCAGTCAACCTTATTTCGAGCTCAGGAATGAGATGAGATGAAGTACATGCATGCCTATAGCTATCTGTTGTTTGCATTTTCTGCACTCATTTCTGTACTGACACCATTATAATTACATTTTGTTTCTTCCCAGGTTCTGTGTGCTGCTACTATAACCACTTCCCATCAACCAAACAATTTATTTCCACCTTTCAGTTTACCTTTATGTAATTTGGTTAATGAGTCAAAATTCTGTCAACCTCTGACTAATAACTACCTTGGCAGTCCCTACTAAATTCGTAAAGTGACGAAAACAAACATAGTCTGTCCACAAAAATCGAAATTGCGTTATAAATATATGTATATAATATAATAAGGTCTGTAAGGTTGACATAGCATCACTCGACTTGGTGCGATTTAGGAATCGCTGTTAAACGTTACTCAAAGAAAAGCAACAAAACTGGTCAAATTTATCATGGCCCCCAAGAAGAAGTCATCCCGTCCCAAGAAAGCAATTCCAGAGCCAGCAATAGTGGAGAGTGGGATAGTGGTGCCTGACGATGGCATTAGAAAACTAGAACTGCCTCTAAACATCGAGCAGCTGAATCGTCTCAATGGGATGCCCCTACCTCCAGTGATTCGGCCTGGGGAGAGGGGATTCGGTCTGGGCGGGGAGGTGACTCGTCCTTTACATGGATCCGCTCTTCTGGAGGAGCTGAGCCGCATGAGGCAGGAGCGCTTCCTCACTGACCTGGAGCTGGCCTGCAAGACCAAGGCCTTTGACGTCCACAAGCTGGTCATGTCCTCTGTCAGCCAGTACTTGCGTGAAGTTTTAGCCAAAGATCCTGGTCTGAAACGCTTGGAGCTGCCTACAATTTCACCACTAGGTAAATGGCACAATATCTGCTGTCTTTGTGTCAGATCCTCACTATAATTCCATTCAGTTTAGAATCATTACACCACTGACATCCTTATATGTGACCTAAAACTGAACATGCACCATTAACACTCATTGAAAAGAAAATAATGCACCCAGACAGAAATATCAGATTTTTGTCTTCAATTGCAGTTGAGTCATAAACATCGTTTGTAACGAATCCAGGTTCTGTTTAGGATTCACGGCTTCAAGTGTGGACGCCTTGTGGTGAGCACTTCAATATTGCCTGTGCAGCGACACTCTGCCCCAACTGCATATGACAATTGCATTTGACAGTCGGTCACCTATAGTGATACGAGGGACACTAACGGATCAGCGATATGTGCAGGACATCTTGCGGCCATATGTTGCCGCTCATGGCAGGGCTTCCAACTGACAATGTCTGCCAGGTCACCATATTTATCGCCAGTCGAGCATTTATAGGACCAGCTGGGATACCAGCTTTGGCAACCTATGAGTGTGCAGGCCAAGCTCCAACATCTGTTGGCAAGTGTGCTGCAGGATACTATATAGAACCTGTATGCCTCCATGCCCAACGGTATCTTATCTTGTATCCTAGAAATGGTCCAACAGGGTACTAGTTTCCCCCAATAAACTTATCCTTTCACTCTAATATTGTAATCACTTAAATATATCATCATTACATCCATACATCAACAACCAACAACTCCTTCATGGTGAGGCTTTTTTTGTCAATTATTGTATCTGGGTGCATTTTTTTTTGTCAATGAGTATACGTGTTCTATGTTGACATAAAATGGAATAAATGGTTTAAATGTGTGAGTCGCAGGTTTTCAAAGGAAAGCGTCCTTTTTTTCATACTCAGGTCTAGCCAATGTGATTACCTTTGCTTACCTTGGCCGTGTGCACATGTCCCTGTACACTATTGGCTGCACTGTGTCTGCGGCCACTACCCTGCAAATCCCCCACCTCCTTCAGATGTGCATGGACTTCCTGATGGGTGAGCTGAATGTGCACACCTGTGTGTATGTGTGGAACATCGGTGCCGCCTATGGCCTGGGCCCCGTGCGGGACTCCGCACGCCGATTTGTGCTGGAAAATTTTGCCCAGTTTGCAGAAACACCCCAGTTCACACAGCTCTCCCTGGAGCAGATAACTGCTTTCCTGCAGGATGACACCCTTAACCTGCCTTCAGAGGTCACCACTTTCCAGGTAAGAGCGCATGCTCTCACCACTCACGTTGTCCCAGATATATATATATATATATATATATATATATATATATATATATATATATATAATACTACAATATTTAACCAAACTATGAATTATATACAGTGGGAGCCAACAATCTGAGTCAAAATGCTTCTGTTTTGCATTTTCTCAAGTTTAATACAATGCTTATAACATCATAAATAAAATAAACAATATAACAAATAATAAGCATTCACCAGCCACTTCATTAGGTACACCTTGCTAGTACCAGGTTGACAGATTTGTCGGCTGCACATCCATAATGCGAATCTCCCGTTCCACCAAATTCCAAAAGTGCTCTACTGGATTGAGACGTGGTGACTGTGGAGGCCATTTAACTCACCATATCAGTTTGAGATTATTTGAGCTTTCTGAAATGGCACATAGAAGGTGGGTACACTGTGCTCATAAAATGATGGACAATACTTAATCAACAACACAGTCCTCAGTTGGTATCTAGGGGCCAAGTACACCAATACCAGCCTGAACCGCTGACACAAGGCAGGATGGATCCATGCTTTTATGTTGATTATACCACATTCTGGCCAATTCATTGAGTTTCTCCCATGTGATTGGCTGATATATGAGTTAATGAGCAATTGAACATGTGTACCTAATGAAGTGGTAAATGAGTGTATACCAATAGAAGAGATAGGAAAGAGTGGTAAGAGGGGTATTTTCATGCACACCGTGTAAATCGTGCCTGACACAGAGGCAAAAGATCAAAGTAAATATAAATACTGTAAATGAAAATAGAATGAGTGGAAAGGGAGTGGGTGGAATGCTTTAGGCTATATTTAAACTGACTCAAGTGTGCCTTTTAATATGAGTAATTGCTTGCATCCAGGTTGCCATGAAGTGGTTGGACTTTGACCCAAAGAGGCAGGCTCATGCTTCTGACTTGCTGTCTCACGTACGGTTTGAAACCATCCCTGCGAATGAGCTGGTCAGCGAGATCCAGCCTGTTGCTCGCATGATGCATGATCCTCAGTGTCACCGCCTACTGGTGGATGCCATGAACTACCATTTGCTACCATACCAACAAAATGCGCTACAGTCTCGTCGCTCCAAGGTCAGAGGCAGCCAGAATGCTCTGCTTACCATTGGAGGTCGCCCATCCCTCACTGAGCGTGCCCTCAGTCGAGAAGTAAGCCTATCGTAAATGAAAACACTTACTTTAGTTGATCTGTGCAGACTGGTTATTATTCAGTTCATTTTGACCAGGATCATATGTTCCTGTCTGTAGGTGCTGTGGAGAGACCCTCGTGATGGTGTTGCCACATGGCGCCATCTTTCTCAGCTACCTGCTAAGAGCTTTAACCAGTGTGTCGCTGTGATGGATGGGTTCCTCTATGTGGCAGGGGGAGAGGACCAGAACGATGCTCGCAACCAGGCCAAACATGCTGTCAGCACTCTCTGCAGGTAAACCTGAGATTCTCAGTGACAGAAACGGTAGCCTTAGTAACACAATCAAGCTAACATTACCTCTTTCTTGACTGTGCACTATCACCCAGATATGACCCTCGTTTCAACACATGGCTCCACCTAAGCAGCATGCGCCAGCGGCGTACCCATTTCAGTCTGGTGGCCACTAATGGGCGCCTTTATGCAATTGGAGGGCGTAACACCGATGGCCTGCTGGCCACGACAGAAAGCTACCTGCCTTCGTCAAACAGCTGGCAGCTCCGGGCACCCATGGATATGCCACGCTGCTGCCATGCCAGCGCTGTCCTGCCTTGTGGTAATATCTTGGTGACCGGTGGCTATGTCAACTGTGCGTACTCCAGATCTGTGGCATGCTACAATGTGAACAGCGACACCTGGAGTGAGCAGGCGCAGCTGGAGACGCCGCGTGGCTGGCATTGCTCCGTTTCGCTGGAGGGAAAGGTCTATGTGGTGGGCGGGAGCCGGCTTGGTCCAAATGGAGAGCGGCTAGATGTGCTGATTACAGAGGTGTTCTCACCCGAGAGTGGCCAATGGAGCAGGGCTGCCTCCCTACCCCTGGGAGTAAGCACGGCTGGTCTGACAACCCATGGGGAGCAGCTGTACCTTGTGGGGGGATGGAATGAAGCTGAGAAGCGCTACAAGGCAGCAGTACAGCGATACGACCCCACTACAGATAGCTGGTCAACTGGTGAAGAGTTGCCTGAGGCCACAGTGGGTGTGTCCTGCTGCACTCTCCTACTGCCCCCACGTCATGTTTCCCGTAGGCATCGCAATACCCCCGGTCATGACGAGCAGGGCAGCATGACTGCATGAGAGGGCAGAGAATATGAATAAGAACAACAGGTTTAAATAGTAGTGGTTAGGAGAGAGAAATACAGGGACAGAGAATAGGTGGCCAGTTATGAGTCAGTGAGGAGGATTCAAAACAAAAGGCAAGGTGAGCTAAGACAGCATTGCCTTTCAAGCTGTGAAGAGAGTTTGGTGTCAAAATATAGGGCTCACATATTAAGGTGAAAAGGACAAGGGCAGCATAGCTACTGTGCTTCCAGGAAGTGTGCTGGCGTTGCCTTCAAGTGCTCTCTGGGATTTACCAGATGGTCACACATGAACACCACCACGTCATCATTACTAGTCAGGAGCTTAGATATTTTTGCTTTGCCTTCCGAAAATATAAACAAAAAACAGTGTTGTGTTAACATAATATTGTTAATGAAAAAACATATAGTACTTATGACGTGAAGTTGTAAAGCAGGAAGTTGTAAAGCAGGAACTTCCAAAGAGAACTTGAAGGCAGCATTAGAATGAGGTTTGGAAACAGAACGCAATCAAATGGAAACATCGTAAAACTGCAACTGTAACTGTAAGCACATTCAAGCAGAATGAAATCTATCAATCTCAGTGCATTTATTTTTACACGACATCCTGTTTACCATAGGCTTCTGGTTTATTAAGCATATTACATATAGCCATATCAGCCATATCTACACTCACCGCCCATTACATCAGCTCTGTTTACCATATACTGGTCCTTCTCAAAAAATTTGCATATTGTGATAAAGTTAATTCTTTTCCGTAATGTAATGATAAAAATTAAACTTTCATATGTTTTAGATTCATTGCACACAAACTGAAATATTTCAAGTCTTTTATTGTTTTAATACTGATGATTTTGGCATACAGCTCATGAAAACCCAAAATTAGCATAACATGAAAAGGTTCTCTAAACGAGCTATTAACCTAATCATCTGAATTAACGAATTAACTCTAAACACCTGCAAAAGATTCCTGAGGCTTTTGAAAACTCCCAGCCTGGTTCATTACTCAAAACCGCAATCATGGGTAAGACTGCCGACCTGACTGCTGTCCAGAAGGCCATCATTGACACCCTCAAGCAAGAGGGTAAGACACAGAAAGAAAATTTCTGAAACGAATACGCTGTTCCCAGAGTTGCTGTATTCAAGGCACCTCAGTGGGAATTCTAGTGTGGAGGAAAAAGTGTGGGGCAGAAAACGCTGCACAACTAAAACAGTTACCGAGAAGAGAAATTGTGAAGGGCCGACCGACCTCTGAGGAGAGATTTGCAGGAGGGCTTCGGGGCCGCATTCCAGAATTTCCACCAGTGCCACCCAGAAGTGTGCAAATGGAAAAAGGAAATGGGCCTTACTGAGTGCCGCCATTCCCCCAGTTCAAGCCACTTTTTTGAACCAGAAACGGCGGAGAAGCAGCCTTGACCTGGGCTACAGAGAAGCAAGCACTGGACTGTTGCTCAGTTGGTCCAAATGTAACTTTTTTCAGATGAAGCAAAATTGTTGCATGTCCATTTCATTCGGAAATCAAAAGGTGCCAGAGTCTGGAGGAAGACTGGGGAGGAAAGGGAAGGAAATCCAAAAATATGTTCTTGAAGTCCCCAGTGTCAAGTACCCACAGTCAGTGATGTCTGGGGTTAGCCATGTCAGCTGCTGGTGTTGGTCCACTGTGTTTTTTATCAAGGCAGGGTCATGCATCTAGCGATCAGGAGATTTTGGAGCCTGGGAAGCATGCTTCCATCTGCTGAAGAGCTTTATGGAGATGAAAGTTCATTTTTCAGCACGACCTGGCACCTGCTCACACAGTGCCAAAACCACTGGTAAAATGGTTTACTGACCATGGTATTACTGTGAGCTTCATTGGAACCTGCCAACTCTCCTGACCTAAACCCCAATAGAGAATCTGTGGGATATTGTGAAGAGAAAAGTTGAGAGACGCAAGACCCAACACTCTGGATGAGAGCTTAAGGCCGATATCGAAAGCATCCTGGGCCTCCATAACACCTCAGCAGTGCCACAGGCTGATTGCCTCCATGCCACGCCGCATTGAAGCAGTCATTTCTGCAAAAGGATTCCCGACCAAGTATTGAGTGCATAAATGAACATAATAATCTGAAGGTTGACTTTTTTTGTATTAAAAACACTTTTCTTTTATTGGTCGGATGAAATATGCTAATTTTGTGAGATTTTTTGGGGGGTTTTCATGAGCTATATGCCAAAATCATCAGTATTAAAACAATAAAAGACTTGAAATATTTCAGTTGGTGTGCAATGAATCTAAAATATATGAAAGTATAATTTTTATCATTACATTACGGAAAAGAATTAACTTTATCACAATATGCTAATTTTTTGAGAAGGACCAGTAGGAGGACTTTGTAGTTTAATAATTACAGACTGTAGTCCATCTGTTTCTCTATATACTTTGTTAGTCTCCATTCACCCTGTCCTTCAATGGTCAGAGCCCCAACAGAGCAGGTCCTATTTGGGTGGTGGATCATTCTCAGCACTGCAGTGCTGCTGGAGTCTTTACACAGTATCCACTCTAATGTAGTTGGTCCACCTTACATATATAAAGTCAGAGACAGTAGCTCATCTGTTGTTGCAGTTTGTGTTAGTCATCCTCTAATCCTTCATCAGTGCTCACAGGTTGCTGCTGGCTAGATATTTCCAGTGGGTGGACTATATTCAGCCCAGCCGTGACACCAAGGGGTTAAAAAACTCCAGCAACACTGCTGTGTCTGATCCACTCATACCAGCACAACACACACTAACACACCACCACCACATCAGTGTCACTGCAATGCTGACAATGATCCATCCCCCAAATAGTATCTGATCTGTGGGGGTCCTGACCATTGGAGAACAGAGTAAAGGGGACTGACAAAGTATGTAGAGAATCCGATGGACTACAGTCTGTAATTGTAGAACTACAAAGTGCTCCTATAAGATAAACAGAGCTGATATAATGAACAGTGAGTACAGAAACAAGGGGTGGTCATAATATTCTGATATGACTGTATAAAATCAAGGCTTTTAAAATTGGATCCTGATTTTCCTGGAAATTGTAAAACTACAGTAATTTATTCAATACTACAATTAACATTTTTATTCATCAGAATAAAAGCACCAAGGCAGGTATTTTATGTATCCCTACCTGCTTACCACTAGTTCTGGTGTTCTTATCATTTAATGACTCCATTACTGTGTATAATGAATAGTTACCTTAAAAGAAAAGGTTAATTCCTACAAAGAAAGAATTTTGAAACGAAATTTTGAAAGCACTGGTAAAGGGAAATATAAGCATGTACCATTTGTATATCCTCTTATGGTCAACATCTGAGAGAATGGTTGAATGGAGAAAGGTCTAAAAGTGTCATGGCAGATGGAGCCAAGGGCACCATGTCCATATGAGTTAACTTAAATAAAGCCTAATCTGATCAACGCAAATCATGTGTCAAGTTATCTTTACAAACCAAACCCATTCTGAAAAGAGGGCTAGTTGGCTTAATATTTTCTGACTAGTGTTGGACTGTTTTCCTTTGATTCCTGTTTCACACAGACTCCACCTTTTCATGACAGAATGTAAACTAGCTTCGTGTAACACTGGTTTAAATTAAAGCCATGCAGTGTCATTTGTTCTATCCAGTTTTATTAAAACATACACTAGCAGAGTGCGCATGCCGGTTTGATCTTGACTGGTACCCATGACAGACGAATTATGTGAATTATTCAGACAGTCAACTAAAAATAAAATTAAACATTAGACTTCATGATGGATTTCCTCTTTAGTAACCCTATATTTTGCTTTAAAAAGCTAGCTGCATGGCATCCTGTGCTATGACACTGAAATATCACAGTTAACACACACAAAAGTGTTTTGTTCCCATTCATCTGTTCAATTACTTACATCCTTATTTTGGAAACTCAAGAAATCTAAGTCTCAGACTTTTTGCTATAACTCTAACAATATATTTAATCTAAAAGCTAATTCCAATTTAAGATTCAGAAATCTAAAAATACGAGTGAAATTCAAATCTCCATATTACCCACAACGTGATGCTTAAACAAGAGCAACTTGATCACAGTCACTGACAATAGATATAGCCGTCACGAAGCTACACTGAATACTCAGGATGAATATACAAGTGGCAGAGAAAATGGTTTATCCTTTCAGATAATGAACCTTTCAACCTAAAAGCAAGAATAATGGATATTCTATCCACATTAAACACAAACCACTTAATTACATATTAATTAATAATGTCATATAACAAATATTACTATGCCCAAACTGCAGACTTAACCTTTTTTTCTAACAACTAGAGTTACTCCCCCATACCACATATGTCATTACCTATACTAGTCGATTCCTTAGTTTTTTACTAGCATACAGATGCTAATGCCAGTTCATACACTCACCAGCCCTTAGGTACACCTATTTAAGTCATTAGGTACACCTTTTCAACTGCTTTTGCAATTCAGTCAATCTAATCAGCCAAGCACATGACAGAAAATCAGTGCATTTAGGCATGTAAATATGTTCAACGCAACTGCTGAAGTTCAAACCGAGCATCAGAATGGGAAAGAAAGGTAATGTGAGTGACTTTTAATACGGCATGGTTGTTGCTACTAGACAGACTCTGCTGATCTACAGGGATCTACTGCCATCTCTAGGGTTTACAGAGAATGGTCCAAAAAAGAGAAAATATCCAGAGAGTGCATTTCACAATGCAAACATGCCTTGCTGATGGCAGAGGTCAGAGGAGAATGGCCTGACCGGTTCGAGCTGATAGAAAAGACAACAGTAACACAAACAGCCACTCAGTACTACCGAGGAATACAGAAGAGCATAAATGAATGTTGATCATAGAAGAAGATGGGCTACAACAGCAGAAAGAGGCTACATTTTGCACGGGCTCACCTAAATTTGACAACAGAGATTGGATAAACACTGCCTGGTCTGACGAGTCTCATTTTCTGCTGCGTCATTCAGATGGTCAGAATTTGGTATAAACAACATGAAAGCACTGATCCATCATGCCTTGTATCAGTGCTTCAGGCTGGTGGTGGTGTAATGTTGTGGGGGATTTTCTTGACACTCTTTGGGCCCCTTAATACCAACCGAGAATCATTTAAACACCACAACCTGCAGTGGTGCTTGGAAGTTTGTGAACCCTTTAGAATTTTCTATATTTCTGCATAAATATGACCTAAAACATCATCAGACTCTTACACAAGTCCTAAAAGTAGATAAAGAACACAGTTAAAGAAATGAGACAAAAACATTCATTGAAGAAAATGATCCAATATTACATATTAGTGAGTGGCAAAAGTATGTGAACCTTTGCTTTCGGTATCTGGTGTGACCCCCCTGTGCAGCAATAACTGCTACTAAACGTTTCCTGTAACTGTTGATCAGTCCTGCACACCGGCTTGGAGGAATTTTAACCCATTCCTCCATACAGAACAGCTTCAACTCTATGATGTTGATGGGTTTCCTCACTTCAGGTTCTTCTACAGCATTTCGATTGGATTACGGTCAGGACTTTGACTTTGACCATTCCAAAACATTAACTTCTTTAACCAGATTCTTCTTTAACCATTCTTTGGTAGAACGACTTGTGTGCTTAGGGTCGTTGTCTTGCTGCATGATGCACCTTCTCTTGAGATTCAGTTCATGAACAGATGTCCTGACATTTTCCTTTAGAATTCTCTGATATAATTCAGAATTCATTGTTCCATCAATGATGGCAAGCCGTCCTGGGCCAGATGCAGCAAAACAGGCCCAAACCATGATACTACCACCACCATGTTTCACAGATGGAATAAGGTTCGTATGCTGGAATGCAGTGTTTTCCTTTCTCCAAACATAACGCTTTTCTTGTAAACCAAAAAGTTGTATTTTGGTCTCATCCACCATAAAACATTTTTCCAATAGTGTTCTGGCTTGATCTTTAGCAAACTGCAGACGAGCAGCAATGTTCTTTTTGGAGAGCAGTGGCTTTCTCCTTGTCACCCTGCCATGCAACCAGAAAAATACATGAAATTTGTATGCATCTTTTTGGTCTTTCTGGAAGGGTAGCAGCCAAGAAGCCACCTTTTTCAGAAGAGGAAAAGGGTGAAAAGGATAAGATGTGCTAAAGCTCACAAAGATTGGAATGAAGATCTGTGGACAAATCCAACTGTAAAACTTTTTGGCCGAATCGTCAACAATAGGTTATATATTGTCATTATACCATTGCTAAAACAACAAATCTAATAATGGCCCAAGACTTTTGCACAGTACTGTAATTTGTAAATTTTACAAGAGAAGTCTCTGTATATAACCGATGTTATTCTCTTGCACACATGTCCACAACATACTTCACTATGTGTGTGTTTTTTAAGCAAAGAAAAACATCTTGTCCAACCCATGTCACCAAGTCATGTCACCCAGATTAGGGGTGGGCAATACATTTTTGTACAAGCTTTGTGATGAGACGATATCATTTATATCGATATACTTCAGCTCCTCTCCGTCTCTTGCATGACTTTACCCTATGTCCCATTTCAGAGGATGCATCCTTCGTAGGCTGCATTTGAAGACCAACTGTGTCATAACGGCAACAAGTCTTTGTGGACAGCTTCCTTTGAAGGACGCACCTACTGGATTGGGACAAAGCTCCTGTAATGCCCCTCCCCAGCCCTGCACACTCCATTGAAACGGAGGGACGCAGACACGAGGCAAGTTTAGGAAGAGTTGCTGGATGGTAAAAAGGAAAAAAAACGTAGCTCAGAGAAGACATTTTAGATTCAATGTGTCAGATGAGCAACAGGAAAATGTATTCTGCTCAGAATGCCAAAAAGTAGGTTATAAACAGGTTTAATCAAGAAGAATCTCTTTCGCACTCTACAAAGTGCAATATGAAGCGAGCTAAACTGTGTGCTGCCCCCCAGACAGTGAAACCTTTTCAGGCTCCTGCCCCGAAACACACCAAGTTCCAAATCTTGTAAAGCTGTGCTGAGCCTTATGAATGAAAACATGAGAAGTGGAGCAGCATTACAAAACCAGTGCCCTAATCCTATAGCCAAATACATCTGACATTCAAAATGTATACTGAAGTGAGAGAGTCTCGCCACCCAGCTGAAAGCGGGACTAATATTGTCAAAGCAATGCAACTGAACAAGTGGCTACAGACCACTTGGTCATTCGTAAGTGCAGTATTGCTTCTGAGCTTTTTAAAATAAAAAAAAAAAAAATACACACACAAAAAAAAAAAAATACAAAAACACATTACTAGGGTAATGCTCAGAAAACTTTTACAGTAAGAACCACACAGGGCTAATATGCCATTGACTACAAGTTGCAACTACTTAAAACATGTATTCTAATACAGCTACCAATTCATAAATTTAAAGTTAGATTCATAAACTATCAGATCTATTGGATGTGTGTGTTAGACTGAGGTTGGTAGAGAATGAGAGAGAAATGTATATCGTGTAAACATTTTTAGCCCGTATCGCCCAGCGCTACCCCAGATCATTAAAGGTTAAACTGTACACAAAAGGTACAAATACCACAGTTCAAATGCAAAGGCAGGCCAATCTGCTCACCAATTAGTCAAACTAGTGCATAAAGTTTCAAATATATTAGAACCTAGCAGCCATTATCAATTTACCAAAAAATTAGTAGCAGACAAAGTTGGGCATTTTGTTTTCTTTATTTGTTACAAACAAAAACGTGGTCCTCTACTTGCCAGGAAGAATGATGCCATCGTACTAAAAGACAAAGGGAAAATAAAGGCATGTCAGCAGGCACAACAGAAGAAAACAAGTCTACACAACTTCCCTCTCAACCGAATGATTGTAGTCAACATTGAATGTATTGCAGCAAAATCATTTAATCTATACATCAAAAAGATACCATATCTGTACACACATGGGGGAAATTGAGTTTAAGTATACATGAGCTGTCAAAACCTAATCTATTCATGTTTTTTTTTTTTTTTTTCAAAAAGAAAAACACTGACAAGAACAAAAAAATTAAGTCAAATATGCTACAATCCATACCAGGAGTGGTGGTGATTATATCATCATGTGCCAAAGCTTCTACTGGGGGGGGGGGGAAATAAACTTACTCAATTGCGACCTGTTTACGAGTCTACACAGTTTAACCACACAAATTCTCCCATTAGATTCCGACTCGTCTTCCGAAAGCCTTTCCTAAAGCCTCTCTAGACCCCAGCTACAACACATGCCAAGTTAGACCAGTTGAAGCCTCCAATTTAACATCTGTGATGTATGGTAATAAAGCTGTCATATCAAAACCATTTTCTGCTTCTGGGTTTATTGCAGCTAGTCATTTGGAAACAAGCTTAAACCATATTTGGGCTCCATGTCTACAAGTCAAGTATTCCAGAGTCCCACAGAAGCAATCAAGGGGGATTTAACCATATGACGACCATCTGAATCAGTGCCAAAACACGGGGTTGATATTTAATTTGATTCTGTTTAGAAATGAAAACTTGATGCTGACCAACCCAAGACATAAGACAATGTTTATGGTTTGGCTTGCAGAAAATGGTCTGACACACAAGGGATGACCAAACTAGAAAAAAAACACCTCCAATTGGTCAATTGAACAGACCTCTTATCAACTTTAACAAGCCTACCTTCTGCTGGAACCAGCGCATGGCTTCCTCCTTGCGGATGCGATGCTTGAAGCCAATGCGACCCCTCTTCCTCTTCTTGTCAGCAATGCTGAAGCCGGGTCTGCCCAGAACCTGCAATCACAAAGCATTGTGATTAAGTCCACCAAGCATTTTTTTACTAGATTCCCTAGAACACAAATATACCCTTAAGGTAATTCTACATCACTTGCCATAACCCTGGGTAAATAAATGCAGTACTACTACAGGAATGGTCTATTTAATGACCACCAAATCAAGGTCTGTTCGCTTTAAAATCTGAAGTCTTCGAATAATAGGAAACATAAATCCGTCTTGCACACCTTCAAAAGACAGAAAACTAGTACAATAGAACCCTTATGATACCCGTTGACATTTTTATTTTTCCATGTTCACAGTGTTTCAAATTTTATAAGACAATAACTGCTCTATTGTACAGTACTGTACTAAATGTTATATTGTGTATAAATTAATATTATTGTTTAAAATAAAACACTATGTGCAAAGTTCAGAATTCAGAAGAAAGTCCCCATGCTTAGAGGATGCCAGGTACAAACTCACCACGTAGAAGTCCAAGCCGTAGATGCCAATGCTTGGGTCGTATTTGATGCCCAGATCGATGTGCTCCTGGATGCCAAAGCCGAAGTTTCCGCTGTCTGAGAAGTTGTTCTTGCGCAACTCGTACTCACGCACCTGCACACGTTCCAAAGAGTGCCCGTTAGGATACATTCAAGTCTGCATCTGCCAAAATGCTAAATAGTGCACTGCAAATACAGTCTGAAAAGCTTTATAAAACTTTGGCTGACGATGAGCCATGATGAATTGTACCATAGACATACAGGGAACATGCATGTTCCAAACCTATGTGGTCCAGTTCCAAAGCTGTCCAGCGGTCCAAGCAAATATCAACCTAGCATTAAAGTCATAGGCCTTAGTCTGTATAATTCAATAACAGAACAAGGAGCAAAGCTGTTACCTAATTTTGAGAAATCTTATAAAGAAATGCCGATGTTGGCCCTGTAATAGGATATTCAAAACATGGAACCACTGGTCTCTATCATTATCAAGCACGTTTAACCCAATTCAAGGTCAGGGGAGCTGAGACGCACCCAGCAGCACAGGAAACAACCTTAGACAAGGCACTAGTCCACCACAGGGCATGCGTGCACACTAAGGGACTATGAGTCCTGTGTGAGGTTAAGTTTTTAACCACATGTTATTGTTTACACTTGAAGTTAAATGCATCTCCATTCAACAAGCTTGAAATCAGATTGCTCATTCCCAAATATGGAACACAGGAACACCCATTTCATGCATTGTTAACAGTTTCTGTGCAAACTATGGTTCAAACAATATAATTTTTACATAATCACTTAATTTATTTAAACAAAGAGGAACATGCCAACTTCTGGAGTTAACGCATTTACACTTGGTTAATAAGTGGCTACAATACACCTCAAGTCTCTACCTGAAGTGGGATTTGAACAATCACTGCATTACTGAAATCAGATATCAATGCATCTTGAGGTGCATTAACACATGCATTTTCAAGTGGCTTAGCAACATCCGGATACAATTCTGAGATTCAAGATGTATGTACCAGCCCAGAATAAACAGGGTCAGGGACACTTTAGAAACACCATACGACCTTGTGAATGTCTTAAGAGAAACCGGAATGAGAGGAAACCGTAATACGCTTAGAAACTCATCAGGGACAAAGAGAGCAAGCAGAGTCCAGACCAGAAATCAAACCCCCAAAAAAATAAAAAAATAAAATAAACCCTCTGGAGCTGCGAGATGACAGACACCGACTGTGCCAAGGTGCCTCCCAGGTTTCCTTCAGATTTCCTCAAACGAGCAACACAGAAAAAATAGACTAACGGCAAATTCCGTTCTGAGCATAGAGGTCACTAAACAGGGTCAGGTTGGTTTTCAACTTTTTCACAGTGTTAATGCCCTGGAGATAGTTTTCTATCAAATGACAATGACACGAAAAGAAAACCAATGAACATTAAATTGGAAATCTGACAATCAGTACGAAACGCTACAGTTCAACAGCTTACATAAAACTCTACAGGAGTCAGTAGACCAAATAGTTGAAGAATGATCACTCAGTCATGGGCAGGGCAATTTCTATAGAAGTGGCAGAAATGTCTGCACAGGTATGCACCTCATTACGTTCTGTGAACTGGACAAAAATGGTTGTTGACCAGACATTACCATAGTTAGTCTTTTTATGCCACCGTATTTTCACAAGAAAACTGTGTGAAACCATGAGTGGATCTTTACCATCTACACATTTTTTTTATCTATGGAAATTCACAATAATTATAGAAAATACAGTAATGTCCTGTTACAACCCTGTGTAAGGGAAAACCACGACACTGAAGTGGATGGTATGATGGACCTGACTGTTTGAAGCCAGATGAAACAAACTCAAGAAGAGCATGTGAACCAGTTTATATAGCTGGAAATTAGACAGAAAATACAGGTAGTGGGGGGACAAAGGAGTACTACTTTCAATAGGACAGGAGATAAACACCATTTAGACCTTGTTATAAATAAGCGGGAGAAAGTCTTCCACACAAACATAAGTAACTTGCACAAAGAAGCCTCTAAACACAATCGATTGTGTTTGAACAGTCTAGTCCAAATATGAGCCAACAAGCACAGGACCGGTATGATAGTTACATCAACTGCTTGACAGTCATTTACCATTACAATTTTTTTTTTTAATGACCGGATGCTGATCGCATGGACAGTAAATGGCACATACCTGCCCTGTTTTGAATACGGCAAAAATACAGATACCAAACTTGACCAAGTCCTACTGGAGGAACTCGACTACAAACAGTACTGCAAAAAGTAGGTTTTCTAAGACTAGCATTCACCCAGGAAGCACGCAATATAACACCTCCGAAACAAACGCTCACCTTCAATCCTTTCTCCAGGATTTCCTCAGCCTTGGCACCACGCACAGTACAGTGGACTGCAATCTTTTCATTCCTGCGAATACCGAAGGATCGCACAGTGTAGCGGGCTAGAAGAGGAGAAACGTCGTATTTATACATCTTGAATACGTTCCACTCTTTTGAAAGGTTACAGAAATAAGATTACAATGCAAATTCTTTCGAAGGTGCTTAGGAGACAGAAGAGAGATTTACCTTTGGAGAAGACAGGAGTCTGGCCCGTGAGCTGCTCCAGAACCTTGGCTGCACGGGTCAGTCTGTCACCACTCTCACCAACACAGATGTTCAAGCACAATTTGCGAATACGCAGCTCCCTCATGGGGTTCTCCTTCTTCTCACCCTGGTCCTGCAGATAGATTGAAACACATTAGATTTTTCCTTTTATAAAAAAGCATACCATTTAAAGGTGTGCCAACATAACCACTTTGTGCTTTAAAAAATGTCTTAAGAGTTTACATATCAACTATCATGTAGAATAGACTACTACACATGCAGCATACTAGTATAGGCAACACAAAGCAAGCTAGTGTTCTACCTAGAAACGCATGACTTAAGAATGACTGAACAAACTGTGCTAGGTGACAAAATACAGACACCACCAGCCTCTCACTAAGTGCTTGGATTAATTGGCTCATCCTCACTCATATGGAGGTGGTTTTGGCTATGAAAAGATAGATGTTGCTCAGAAGACGGCACACTGCAAACTGTCAGAAATTGGTTGCTGTTAAAAGACAGCTCAACAACGAACTTAATTCTCACGCACAATAAAAAGATTATCTGCAGTCCGATGTCCCCAATAGGCCAACACAAAAACAGCCTCAGCAAACCTTAGCAAAATCATTCTGTAGAAATGGCCAGTTTTTCATACAGTTAAATATCCTTCAATGTTTTCTTCTATTGAGGTTATTAGTAAGTAACAATTCATATCCTATTAACACCAGCTGATATTATGCAAGACTTTTACAAGCATTTTTGAAGGACTCAAAGTACGATCATCAACAAATCCCAGAAAAGAGATATTAAGATATTAATAAGATATTTTTTTGGTCAATATCGCACATCCCAAGAACCATTCAAGTACAACTCATAAGGTAAGTCTTGATATAGTGTACACTTCAGGTTAATGCTAAACTTAGGGCGCTGTCATATTACTAAAAAAATACTCAAACAAAAAATACATAAGTCGCCCCACACTAACCTAAAATACTGACATTAAACACAACAAAAACTTAGTGCAAACTCCCCAGCAAACATGCCCGGACATATCCACCATTACTATACTACTCACTAACGTGAAACCAACAGCTATAATAAACACCTCTATGGCACAAACCAACAGATATTACTGATTTTAATTTACACGGAACCGATTTTACTCTAATAAATGACATGTGGACCGGAATAACTCACACGCAGAGCCGCTGTGCAGCACTAGCACTACTGAGTGCACCGGTATCTACACATTTATCCCTCCAATCACGCCACTACCAGTGCAAATACAGACATGTCTCTATATATCAGATATATCTATAATGCTTAAGTGTCATATTTCCTATAAATGGCGTCGGAATAACTCGATGTTTTCAGATTCTGACGGTATAACATTCCCATTGCTGTATCATACGCACTCACCGCCATGTTGGAGCACTAGAAGAGGGCAACACACTTCCGGCACAGAGTATTTATAGGCTGTGTTCACCGAAAAAACAACCGAAAAGAAACCCGCTGTTTTGTCCCAGTCGTTCCGAAATTTCTTATAGATAGACGTGTCGATATTTTCATATATATCTGAAAACGTTTAAGTCTAGTTTCATTCTTTCCTTTAATTATGTATTACTTTATTATTGTATTATATTATTATTTTGGTTAAGCATGTTTACTGTCATGTAGAGGTGGCAAAAGTGCACAAATTCTTTACTTAAGTAAAAGTACTACTAATCTGATAAAAAAAGAATACTCATTTAATAGTTGAAGTATGCCTTATACAAGTACAAGTATACAGGTACCTGCTACTAAATGTATTTGAAGTAGAAAAGTCAACTCAAATTTATATAGTGCTTTTTACAACACAGCATTGTCTCAAAGCAGAAGGTCCAGGGTTCAAACCCCGCCTATGCTAAGCTGCCACTGTTGGGTCCTTGAGCAAGACCCTTATCCCATAATTGCTTGGATTGTAAGATTGTATCAATTGTAAGTAGCTCTGGATAAGGGCGTCTGCTAAATGCTGTATGCTAATGCTATGCTAATGGCTCAAAACCCTAGTTGAGCAAGCCTGAGGTGACAGTGGCAAGGAAAACTCCACAAACGTTATAGGGAAGACTCAAATAGGGACCCATCCTCCTTGGGAAACATGGATGTTAAATGTAAGATTTAAAGAACATATGTGAAGAAAACATACTACTTAATATACAGTCTAAGATGAAATAAACAAAGTACAACATAATAGAGAGTATAACGGAGAATACAAAATATAGCAAATAAGATAAGTATAGTAGAAATAGATAAAATACTGAATATAATGGATTAAGGAATCTGCAAGTTGGGACAGTTAGTCCAATAAAAAAGAGTAACTGTAGATTCTTGTGGCCTTGGTGTGAAAGATTTGGTTGTAATGTGTGCTCAGCAAAACCAAAGGAGGAAGTTATTAGCCTCTGTTAGGCACTGAGTAACAGTGTGAGTTTGTACCAGTACATACTGGTTTGATTTATCAGCAAAAATCATACAAATGACATTATTATTATCATGGTTCAGACATGAGCAATCAAAAAACTTTTTAATAAATTATGCTAAATCACTCAAACCTAGACACATCAATCTTCAGTAATTCAGTATATCATTATTTAACCTAAACAATAGTTATCATCAACTCTTTGAAACAAAATCATTGCATTTTAGTAAAACAAACTACAGCTTCGCCCATTTTCGAGCAGTTCTTCTTTTAAACACTCCACTACACTACTTAAGAAATATTATACAGTTTTTTTTTAAATATACCTCTTAATTTCATCACAGAAATTCACAGTCCCAGGGACATGGAAAAACCTCTAGTGTCTGATTAATAAAAACCTTGTAAAGTGTATACAATTATTTTTGGGAGTAGAATGCATTATGCTGAACATTAAAAAGTGTTAGTAGGACATTTTGGAAAGATTTATTCTTTCAGATTGTCATACAAGACTCTGCACACGGTGCGCAAATGCTTGGGCATACTTGACTTACCTGCCAACATAATGCCAACATAACCTAGAGTAGTCATTAATTTGTGTGTATCCAGTTAGCTACATTGCCAAGGAGAATGAGCGCACGTGCTTTTATGGATGTTTCTGCCAATAAGAAAAGACTGTGTAGCTTTAAGAAGCAATGAGAAGAAAAATACTTGGATTAAGCCCATTAATGGTGATTCAACATACACATACATGGTTCAGTATGGCAATTTAGTTCTATTTGTGTCATGTCAAATACAGCATTTGTTGAATTATTCTGCAGCTATACAACAACATACCACACAGCTTTTGGCACTCTGTATCCAATGTTTTGTTGACAGCCAGTTGGCAACCATAGCGTACTACCTGTGCATGTGTGTGTGGGGTGCATTCCCTTATTATTGCCTAGCAAATCTTCTTCACTGTAAATAAATGAATAGGGTAAAACGTCCTCTTCTGACACTTTGTAATGGATCATTGAATAAAATAAAAAAGTTTAGGCTACGCAAGCAGTTTAGGCTACACAAGCAGTGGCACCGTTGCCTCACAGCAAGAGTGGCCTGGGTCCTTCCCATGTCTGCAAGGGTTAACTCTGTGTGCTCCGTTTACCTCCCACAGTCCAAAGGCATGCATGTTAGTTTAATTGGTGTTTCTAAATTGCCCTTAGTGTGTGAGTGTATGTGCCCTACAGTTAGATTTTTCCTGTCTTTCGCCCTATGCTGTCGACTAGGCAACGGCTTTCCCACGACAAAACCTGAACAAAATCAGGCAGATAAGAAAATGAATTAATCACTGAATGAATGAGTTTAGGCTACAGAAAGGAGGGATACTGAGGGTGTAATTAAAGGTAAGAAGCCATTCAGAATATTATCTACATCTGGTATACCACACCAATATAGGGTCACTCAAATTAATTTCTTAGATTAAATTTTTGGGTCATCATTCATAACAGTGGAAGCAAGTGGGTTAGATAGTGGATTAGGGGATTTATATACCCAATATGTTATTTCAGAAATTCCTATTCTGAGGTTGGACTGTAATCATCATCATCATCATCATCATATTGTTTAATTATATTGGAATTTTTTAAACTGCAACAGTAAAATATTTGCTTTATCATCATTAGATGGTGAGTTTGAACTTTGATGACACCACAGTCATTTGTAGCTGAGAGTTCATGATAGTAAGGACATTCAAGAGACTATGTATGTTCAACATTTACAGCATTTGCATTTAGCAGCCACCTTTATCCAGAATGACTTACAGCTCAGCAGAGCAGTTAAAGGTTAAGTGCCCTACTCAGCAGCCTAGCAGTGACAGCCTGGCATAGCATGCCTGAACTCACAAACCCTGATTAATAGTTTACAGCTTTAACTACTAAACTACTACTTACTGTATATCAAATACAGTGGTACCTCGGTTCTCGTCATTAATTCGTTCCAGAAGCCTTGTCGAGAACGGAAAAAGACGAATACCAAGCATTTTTCACCATAAGGAATAATGTAAATTTAATTACTCCATTAATAAGGCATTATATGCATTAATGGAGCTGTATTGTACAGGTGCTCCCTGATTTATGATGGGGATATGGTCCTACAAATCCATCATAAGTGCAAAAACAGTGCAAAACACTCTGGTTTGGAGCATTCAATTCCTGTTTTGCTTTTAGTTGGCTCTTATAAACTAATCTTTTTAGGACCCATTGAGACTTATTTACACCAAGAATACAGTACTGTAGATGTAAAAATAAAGAAAAACACAATAAACAAAGCGTTTTTATTGTGAATCTGAATCACTATGTACTGAATCGTGAATAGTGAATCGTGTTTTGGCTTAAATGATTCGCACGTCTGAAATAATAAAAGTTTACAGAGCAAATGACAACAACCGATAATTTTTTTAGTCAAAATGCATTGAGAACCAAATTCAACGGGCTCCGAGGTAGTCGAGAACCGAGGTACCACTGTACCAAACAGGATGAAAAATATGCAGAAAGCAACCATGAGAATATATGAATACTTATAGTATAGCAAATATAACTACTAATTACTGTTTTTTGTGAACTGTCGGTGAAAATGTCACCCTTTTTTCCAATATTTGACCAAAAAACATCAAAACACATCAGGCTATTCAGTTGACTGGAAATTCAAGATTCACGCATTTTAATGCAATATGTGCATAGAGACATTTACACTATACAATTAAATTTTTACTCTTTGCTTCCTCCCAGACTATGTTGCGTTACACAAAAATATATTAATATTCAGTATGGCAAGACAAATCAAACACTCTATGTAGTTATGGGCCAAACACAAACCAAAATGTATATTACATAAAATACTACATATTTGTGCAGCATTAGGCAGGAAGATATACACTCACTGAACACTTTATTAGGCACATCTCCTAGTTTCTGCACTCAGTGCCCATTTCGTCAGTTACACTTACCATATAGAAGCACTTTGTAGTTCTACAGTTACAGACTGTAGTCCATCTGTTTCTCTATTTACTTTGTTAGTCCCCTTTACTATGTTCTTTAATGATCAGGACCCCCACAGATCAGGTCCTATTTGGGTGGTTGATCAGTCTTAGCACTGCAGTGAAAGTGATGTGGTGGTGTTAGTGTGTTTTGTGCTGGTACAATTAGAACAACACACACTAACACACCACCACCAAGGAAGTAAAACTTAAAGCTATGGTAACTCAGATAACCACTGTTTACCATTGAAGTTATATCAGAATGCAGAACATGTCAATCCTTGAGTTGGGTGGTCTACAAAAGCAAAAGATCACATGGTGTTCCAATTTGCCAACCAAGAACAGAAAGCTACGGCTGCAGTGGGCACAGGCTTACCAAAACTGGACAGCTGAAGACTGGTAAACCTTAGCCTGGTCTGATGAATATTGATTTTTGCTGAGACACACAGATGGTAGGGTCAGATTTTGGCACCAACAGCACGTGTCCATTAACCGTGGAGGTTTTGAGAGGTCCTACCCAGTATTGGTGTAGTGTTCCTAATAAAGTGCTTAGTGACTGTATATTCTATACATATATTGTGTACATAAAACACAATTTGCTTCTTAATAACCTGTACAAACTATGGCTTTATAATATATATATATATATATAAAACCCACAGAATAGAAACAGAATAGCCACACGCCATGGTATTACTTGTTTTTCAGGGGTAGCTGTAATTGTTTCTGGGCAAATTAGCTGAGGTTGTACTTGAGGGGCAGACACAGAGCAAATGGCTGGAACAGGACTTGGGACCTGCAAAAGAGGGAGTCCTGACTCCCTCTGCACTCTGAGAGCATCGCTCAGAAACACAAGAGAGCGTTTGGGAAACTTGGGAGGAGAGAAGAGATTGCACTCAGGAACAAAGAAGTGGGGAAGTGTGCCAACTTGTACAGCATGCTCAAAGTCCACCAGAAGCTTCATAAAGCAGATGGGTAGCCTGTCAGGAGCCCATAGTGAATCCTCAAATCTGGCAGCGAGGTTGTGAAAGAAGGCAGTTTTCCCATGGTAGGAGCAGAGATATTTGAGTTCTTTGGGATAGGCCTGCTTTAGTCCCTCAAGCAGGCACTTGAGGAGCCGCAAACACAGTTTTCTAATGGAAGACATGGACTGTTAACAATATTACCACACACCAGACCTATAGAGATTAAATGTTTTAGAAATTTAGTATACAAGGTATGCACTGTTTAACAACCATCTGATCAACGTCCATTCACTATAATGACCAAGGTCTTAACAATTACAACAAAGAATAATAAGACTCCACACACTGTGGCTGTAAACAGCTGGTCACCTGAACAGCCAATCAACACGGCGGATCCACAAGCAGAGGTGGAAGTCAAAGAGTGGAAATATCACTGTGTCACAGTTGCCATGTCTGCTTATTTTGGGAATATTTTTCTTTAAACTCACTTACAAATATTGGTAGTTGCAGGTTACAGGTTTTTGGGTCTTGTTTCTAAACTGTAGCTGCTAGTGGTAGTTGTAGTTGATCCTGCATCTCTCCGATATTCCTGCAAATTGGTTTTGTTCAACCTCTAAATAAAATACAGTGGAAGCTTGGAATTCAAACTTAACTGGTTCCAGAAGTTTGTTTGAACTCTGATTTGACGGAAGTCGGAATCAAATTTACCCATAAGAAGTAATGTAAATAGGATTAATCTGTTCCTGACCGCCAAATGATTGTTTTTTACACCTATATTTGTATGTAATTCAAGAAAATATGAAAAAAAACCATGAATAAAGCAAAGGAATGTAAAACAGCAATAATAATCAATTAATAAATGACATTTGTGAAATATAAAGACATGAAATAAGGGAAAAAAAGTGAAACCGTATAGCCACTGAGACGAACGCAGATTCAGAATATGCAGTGTTGCTTACAGTAAATTCTTTACACTGACTTTTATTACGTTGCAAACACTATGAACCCAAGATATTTCAGGTTTTGTCTGGTCATCTTCATTTTATTTGTTAATAAACATCCGTTCCTGCATTTCAGCCCAGCAACACATTACAAAAACACTTGGGAAAGGAGCAATTTAGAAAAAAACTAAATGTAAAAAAAAAAAAAAGACTAAATAATGATGTGATTGTGTGATAATGATGTGATAATGATTCACATCAATGATGTGATGCAAATAGGAGATTATAATCATGATTTGGTACAAAATCAGTATCTATGAAAGACTGAGTCTCTGAGGAGCAAAGACAGGGAGAGGGGAACCACATGGGCATAGGATTACTTTATCAAACCTTTATCAAGCACTACAATACAGAGTTACATTAATAAATGTCACTTAAAACTTTACTGTGCAAAAAAGAAATATTATGTTAACAATGTCCAGAAGTGGCATCGACTTCTCTGGGCTCAGAGGCATCTGGGATGGACCATCACACAGTGGAAATGTGTACTGTGGTCAGATCTTTCTTTGGAAGAAATGCAGGCTGTATGCTCCAGATCAAAGACAAAAAGCCAGACTATCAGCTATCAGCAACAAGTCCAAAAGGTATGGGGTTGGGTCAGTGCCCTTGGCAAAGGTCATTTTCAATTCTGTGATGGCAGCATTAATGCAGACATTGAGATTTTAGAGGAAAATTAATTCCTTCAAGATGACATCTTTCACAGGAAGGTCCGTGCATTTATCAATAAGATAACACAAACCAAGTAAATAATTCTCTCACAAATTTGGTGGCCATTGAAGATCCTCTCCCCCTCTTTACTCCTCAGAGACTCAGCCTTTTGTGGATACTGCTTTTGTAACCAAATCATGATTATAAATCACCTGTTGACAATACCTGTTTGAAATCACATCATAAATTGAGTTATTTTTAATTCATTACTAGCCATAAATTGCCCCTGTCCCAAGTTTTTTTGGGAATGTGTTGCAGGCTTGAAAAGCAGGAATGAATGTTAATTAACAAATGAAATTAAGTTGATCAGACAAAACAGAGTTCATACTGTCTGTAATGAAATAAAAGCCAAAGTACATGTAAGGAACACTGCATTTTTTATATTTGCATTTTCCTTAGCGTCACAACTTTTTCTGATTTGGGGATTTATAATAATAATTTAATATGATATAATATACATAATATGCCTGCGATCGTTCCCTAGTTCTTCTTCTTCTTTTAGGTTTCATTGTAATTGGCATGCTGTATTAGTGCATCATACAGCATGTATACAGCCACCGATTGGATACACTGTCGCCTCACAGCAAGAAGGTCTTAGGTTCAAATTCAGGTGGAGCAGTTTGGGTCCTCGTGGAATTACTCAGGAGCTCCAGTTTGCTCCCAAAGTCCAAAGACATGCTTTAGGTTAATTGATTATGCTAAAGTGGCCCTAGGTGTAGGTGTGTGTATTAATATGTGAGAGTGTGTGCGCCCTGCGATGGATTAGTGCTCTGTCTAGGGTTGTTCCTGTCTTACCTCGCTCTCCCGCGACCCTGTTGAGTATTAAGCAGATAAGAACGTGAATGAATGAATGTTCGAAGTCTGATAATTTTTTTCAAATTTTGTTAAAAAAAAATCAAACAGACCATTCAATGACCGAATTGTTCGCGTGAAGAGGCATTTGAATTCAGAGGTTCCATTGTATACGTTATTCTTTTATTAACTGATCAAGTGGTCACTCTCACACATTGTAGTAACCTGCCTGTTTGGGGCTTTTTTGGGTTTGTTTCCATAGACCTGCTTGCTTGTTTCTCTCATGGGATCTGGCAACCCTGATTCATGTACCTTTCCAGTTGTGTACTGTCTTGCTCTTTAGCTCACATTTGGATTAGAGATTGCTCTAACTCACTGCAATTTGTGACAAGCTGTAAATAGCATCACATTCTCTCGTTGAGTCTCTGTTTCATCTGGCTGATCTTCTGTGTTGTTCATAATACTGTCTGTCAATGCCGTCAATCAATAATATCAGTCATTTCAATCACACATCAATGAGTTGTGTTTTCAGTGGTACCTCTCATGCATTTGCATATCGTTTGCAAACAGTTTTCTTGTGAAAATAGTATTTATATTTATATTAGAGTAGCATAAAAAGACTATGTGACTATGGTAATGTCCGGATAATGACCATTTCGTTAAACAGTTCATACCTGTACACACATATCTTACACAGTTAACATGCTTCGTTCTTACCGGCAGCATAAGTTTTTTTTATCCTCACAGCATGTCTTCTTGTTGCCGTGGAACCTGATCATCTGTTTTTCAATATGAGAGAAGGATATTCTCCAGCTTTCTAGAAATTTCAAACACACATTCATCAATCATGATACAAATTCAAAGACTAGAAAGTTCTGCAATGGACTAAATAATGTATGTCTGAAATTGAAGATACCCTTTTCAGTATCACTGAGGTTTCGTATTTTTGGTCTTTTTGGCACAAAGTAAACAGGTTCACCAACAAATTTCCGCCGAGCGTTCTTCCCTAGCCAATTATCCACTACAGGTCCAGCTCTCGCAGCTTGTGGCCAGCCTTGTGGAACCTCTAGAGCAGGAACAATATCCAAAGACAATATCTCTGTCTCATTGTTTTTGCCTGTCTTGAATGACAGGGTCACAGCTGGTGAATTCACCAGCTTTCTGCACACCACCCAACGGCCTTCAGACACTAAAGAACAAAACACAAGTGGTAGTTTAGAAATCAACATCTTTAAAACTCCACAATATCTGGCACCCTTGCTAAATACTTCTTTAGAAGGTTGTGAAACTCCTAAACAAATATCCTATTTAATTCCTATGTAAACAAGTATCCAATTTTTAGGGAAATATAGAGTTCATGTGTAACGCCGGGTGGCGGATGAGAAGCAGGAGACATACACAAGCCACTGTCAGGTAAGGTGGTTTTATTAACAACAAAAGACAGGGATGGAAAGGTGAGACGAGGTAGGGACATCGTGAATCCACAAGGAGTGAGAACAGAGTGAGGTTTATATAGTGAGGGAAATGACGAGTGAAATGAAGACCAGGTGCGCGTGATTAGCAGGTGCAGCGAGCCGGGAGGCCGGCGGGCGTGACAGAGCCCCCCCCCCACGGAGTCCGAGTCGGAGCTAGGACTCCAACAATGAATCCCCGTGTGCGGTTCCGGGGGTTTCCTCGCCGGGCGGACCCCCGGAGGAGACTGCCAGCAGTCGAGCGGCTGGCGAGCGGAAACGGCGGCCTGAAGCTGGCGGGCAGAGTCGCGGAGGGAAGACCGGCGAGCGTAGGTGCCGGCTGGACGCCGGCGAGCGTGGGTGCCGGCTGGACGCCGCCGAGCGTGGGTGCCGGCTGGACGCCGCCGAGCGAGGGTGCCGGCTGGACGCCGCCGAGCGAGGGTGCCGGCTGGACGCCGCCGAGCGAGGGTGCCGGCTGGACGCCGCCGAGCGAGGGTAGGCTGGCGGAGCGCCGAGCGAGGGGCGGTGGACGCCGGCCGAGCGAGGGTAGGCTGGCGGCGGGGTCGCCGACGGGCGGCCCCGGCGATCGGAGTCGGCGGAGGGTTAGGGCCGGCGATCGGGACGTCGCGGCGGGTAGGCCGGGATGGATAGTCGCGGAGGGTAGGCCGGCGCTCGGATCGCGGAGGGGAGGCTGGCGATCGGAGAGGCGCGGAGGGTGAGGTGGCGAGCGGGGTCGCCGACGGGAGGCTGGCGATCGGAGCGCCCGAGGGGAGGCGAGGGGAGGCTGCGAGCGGGGTAGCCGACTGGGAGGCGGAACGGAGGCGGTGAGGTCCGAGGAGGCGGGAGGCGGCAGGGGCTAGAGAGAGCAGGAGCGGAGCCCGTTGGAGCGAGCGGAGAAGCGCGTCGAAATCTAACACCACGAAACTCCGCGTCCTGAGGGCCCCTCCCTAAGCCGGGAACGGATGTTGGCGACTGCCACCGTCCTTCGTCGGGCTCGCGGCATGAAGCCCGAGATGCTGTCTCCATGTTGGTGGATCAACTGTAACGCCGGGTGGCGGATGAGAAGCAGGAGACATACGCAAGCCACTGTCAGGTAAGGTGGTTTTATTAACAACAAAAGACAGGGACGGAAAGGTGAGACGAGGTAGGGACATCGTGAATCCACAAGGAGTGAGAACAGAGTGAGGTTTATATAGTGAGGGAAATGACGAGTGAAATGAAGACCAGGTGCGCGTGATTAGCAGGTGCAGCGAGCCGGGAGGCCGGCGGGCGTGACATCATGACATTCTTTTCACTGGGTTATCAATATTATATGACACAAAAGCAAAGGTTTTCTAGTCATTTACCAATATCTGAAAAATTGGAAAATACACAAATACAAGGACATTAATGTGTGTTGGCCTTCAACAATTGGGCAATGGCAATAAATATACTCTTATCCACAGTAAGTATTTCCACAGTTCACTGTCAATAATTAAGACCTGGAACCAGCATGGAAGAGTATGGAAGTGTATTTGGCCCCATGCCCAGCAAGAGGAATGGTTGGAGAAGCATTCTCTAAGAATCCTGGATAGATTTGCAGATAGTGATAACATTTAAGGGGCACCAATTAGCAAAATCTACAACTGGATGCAACAAACTACAGGTAAACGCTGTTTATCAACCATCTGATCAACATCCATTTACTTTAACAAACAAGGTCTTAACATCAACATCATATTTTTCGCTTATCCATTTCAGTGTCGTGGTGGCAGCAGGGAAAACAAAGAAGCCCAGACATCTCTGTTCCTCCAAATTCTACCAACTCGTCCTGGGGATCCCCAGCTGCTCCCAAGCCAGCTGGAAGACAGAATCCCTCCAGTGTATCCTGGGTCTATCCCAGGGTCTCCTCCCAGTCGGCTAGCACCTGGGGGCTGGGCAGCCCACATAACCCTGGCCAGACTCAGCTCGAAATGAAAACGTAGGAGGATCATGTGAACCCTTTAGAATTTTCTATACTTCTGCATAAATATCAGATTTACACACAAGTCCTAAAAGTATATAAAAAGAGAACCCAGTTAAACAAATGACACTGAAAATATTATACTTGGTCATTTATTGAGGAAAATTATCCACTATTACATATTACACATGAGTGGCAAAAGTATGTGAACCTTTGCTTTCAGTATCTGGTGTGACCCCCCTGTGCAGCAACAACTGCAACTAAATGTTTCCTGTAGCTGTTGATCAGTCCTGCACACCGGCTTGGAGGAATTTTAGCCCTTTCATCCGTATACAGAACAAACCTCCAAACTCTGGAATGTGGTGGGTTTCCTCACCATTAATGATTGCTTCAGATCTTTCCACAAACATTTCAATTGGATAAGGTCAGGACTTTGACTTGGTCATTCACACATGAACTTTTTTCTTATTGAAATATTCTTTGGTTTAGTAGAAGACTTGTGGCTTTAGGCGTCGTTGTCTTGCTGCATTGAACCCCCAACCCTTTTTTCTCCTGAGATTAATTCATGGACAGATGTCCGACAGTTTCTTTCGTTCTCCGAGTAATTCCAGAATTCATTGTTCTCAATGATGCAAGCTGTTATTGTTGAGATGCAGAAAAAAAAGGCCCAAGCAATGATATATCACCACCATGTTTCACAGATGGCGATGGGATAACGGTTCTTATGCCGAAATGCAAAAGTGTGTGCTTTTCTCCCAAACATAACGCTTTCAAATAGTTCTATTTTGGTCTCATCTGTTCCAAAAAACATTCTTCCAATAGCCTTCGGCTTGTCCATGTTGCAGCAAAATGCAGGACGAGAAGCAATGGTTCTTTTTGGAAAGAAACAATGCCAAAGCACCCACCACGTTGTTCAGTGTTCTTATGATGGTGGGGGGGTGAAACTCATGAACATTACCATTAGCCAATGTAAGAGAGTGTTCAAGTTGGTTAGAAGTAACCTGAGGTCCTTGGTGACAATTCCAACTATTACACGCCTTGCTCTTGGAATGATATTTGTTGGTCGACCACTCCTGGGGAGGGTAACAGTGGTCTTGAATTTCCTCCATTGTTACACAAAGTGTAGGTCCTCGTAATCTCAATTGTCCATGCCATGATACACTTCCACAACATGTGTTGGGAAAGAAGCAGAATTTTGATAGATCCTGTTCTTTAATTAAAACCCAGGGTGCACACTCACACCTAATTGTCATCCAATTGATGTGAAAACACCTGGACTCTAATGTCACCTTCATGTTAACTGCTAATCCAAGAGGTTCATAGAGGTCATATACTTTTGCCACTCAATAATATGTAATATGTGGATAATTTTCCTCAATAAAGTAAATGGGACCAAGATAATATCTTTGTCTCATTTGTTTAACTGGGTTCTCTTTATCTACTTTTAGGACTTGTGTGAAAATCTGATGATGTTTTAGGTCATATTTATGCAGAAATATAGAAAATTCTTAAGGGTTCACAAACTTTGAAGCATCACTGTATATAAACTGGTTCATATTCACTCGTTCATCTTATGCTTTGTTAGGTTGATATTTTTAGGTTATATAACACTTGGAGTATGGTTATAATTCTCACTATTAAATATGGTGGAAAGTCTGTGATGTAGTGAAGGAACTTATCTACAACTTATGTAGAATACATATCTCCATTAAAAGTACCATGGTATTTTTTATTTGAGTCCCGGCTTGACCTTAGTGGTGTTTGTATATTCCCCTTGTGGGTATCCGCTGGGTATGCATATGTGCCTGCGATAGACTGGTGCAGTGTCCAGAGTTGGTTCCCAGTATGTCCTGTCGGCCCCCTACGACCCTGAGTTTTATTATAAAGGTGCAGTATTTCTGGAGATGACTGTTTATCTTAAGTTACTATGCTCTGTAACATTCTTCAACATATTTCTAAAATTTCACATTTAAAGAGTATGTTATACATATAGCAATTTAATAAATCTGTTAGAAACTCACCCAAACACCCACTGTGCTTATCGCTGTTCCACCTCAAATGCTATTAACTTCTAGAACACAAAGTAAACACTTACCTTTATGTTTAGTGACAAACTTGCAGACCAAGCGGTGCATTTCATTCATTATTTTGCTGGCTGAAATGGTGAGTCCATCTTCTAAGAGGAATGACCGTATTTCAGTACGCGTAGGTCTGCAGAGTTGAACTGTATAGAACAGGCCACTGTGGTCCTTCAGCTCTGACAACATTATTCGTGGTGTTTTAAGTTTCAACATAATATCAAACTCGTTGGGTTTGTTGATCTGTTGAAAAATACTTGAAATGTAATTGCATCCTCATAAAAAATCTTAAATAGGCAAACGTTTATAAAAGGAGCCTATATCAGTCTCAACAATTCTTAAGTTCCCCTCCACTTGTTCAGCATATTAAAGGGGTTTTTAGGACCCAAGTGCAATGAGCTCCTAACGAAAAGTAAATAAAAATGAAATAGATAAATGGGAAAGTGTATGTGTGTGGGGGGGGAACAAAAGCGGTTTTGTCTGTTGCATAAATTGTAAACAGTTATTTTCTACCAAACATAATTAGTTCTGCATCGTTGAGGCTGGACATAATCTCAAACGTTTTGATCACTCACACTGACACTGATCACTTTACCTTCACTAATTCATAGTAACTCCCGCTACTGAGAACAGAGACATCCCTGAAGAAAGGCTGCTCCTCATTGTCCTTTAAGAACCTCAGTAACTCCTTTTTTAGGTCGTTAACTAATGTAGTGGCAGACTGTATGTCAGCCTGGCGCAGGCGTAAATCTCGGCCTCGATTCTTGATCCTCTGGTTAAGCTCATCAGAAATGAGCAACTTCTCGTCAGTTGTCCCTTCTGTTCCAGGTTCACCTTAAAAACAGATGATTAACTCAGAGACTTGCCACTGGTGAAATATTCAGCATTGCACAATTTTTTCAGTTAATTTCAAGTAGAAGTAATCACAATTCCACAATCAACCAATTTACTCAGAATATACAGTATAATGTAAATTGGTACAATAAAAACTTGAGGAAAAAACAAAATACAACAGGTACAGTAATAATGCACTTCAGAATGGGTCAAAGGAAAAAAGAAAGACATTTTATGCAATTACATCAAACAAATGCTCTAGACCAGTGGTTCACAATTTTTGATCCCCCACCCCACTTCAACACAAGTCTTTTGCTTCCAAACTCCACTAGAATTAACACTGTAACTCGTACAAAACTGCACCTTGTTTTCCAACTTGCCCTGGACTGCCCCGAACCAAGTATGTACTGTCCCCGAACAAAGCTTTGTATTTTAAAGTTTTATTCACATATAAATAAGCACACATAAATTAATATATTTAGTTAAGGTTGTTTATTCTTAAAATGATCACACAGTTGGCTATACGTTCACTTACATTCATTTATTTTCGTTTTGTTGAAAAATTCCAATAAAACTTCACAGATCACCAAGGTAACCCTAATGATTGAAACATCCTTCTTAAATAAAACTGCTCAAATTCCTACCACCACGTTGCATTTCTATTTCATTTTAAATACATCCACGTTAAAGCTAAAAATTAACAATATCATTTGTATGTATAAGGATAAGGATAATTGCATGTATAATGGATAGTCGGTGAAAGGTCTTTCTCTTTTTACTGTCTGATGTATGTGTATATATATATATATATATATATATATATATATATATATCATTGGTTAGCTTGAAATTGGCTTCATTGTTCATCCACCCATCCATGCACATGTCCAGTGGTTCAGATGCACGAATGGCTTTTTTCACTGCTATATATGTGATGTGAACTCAAACGACTAAAAGTTTTAATTCTGACAATAAAGAATCACTTTTGTTTGCCTTGTTAGGATATTTCCTCCAAAGCTTTGCAGAACGTTTTGTGTCAAAAATGACTGGGTGCTTGAATGGTAAGCCCATCCACCCCACCCCACCTTTTATTTTCTCAAAATTGGCTCTACCTTGTTGCACAAAAGTTTGGGAACCACTGCTCAAGACAATATAAACTGTCTGTTGTTATTTTATAGAATCTCCATAATCATTTTAGTATCAAGGTCTAGGTATTAACTTGAATTATCCCTGTTCCAACTGGTACAACTGGTATTGTGTAAAATACTTCAAATGTCATAAACTGGGGTCAGCTCTTGATCTTAGCTAAACCTTAATGAGCACAGGATTGCTGTAGAAGTATAATATACTCACCAGACAAAAAAAAATAGTCACGCTGTGTCTGAAACGTACCTAATAGTTCCATCTTTCGACCACATTTCTTACAAGAATTTCCTGTAGAGTAGGATTTTTACCACTGCTGGTAGACCCGTATGACTGTATGCTTCTATGCACCTGCAGAATTCAACTACTTCCTTCACACTATGGCCTTTGGCATTCTCTGTTGCAACTCATAATGTAATAACACAAATGTAAGAAAAACTCCTAATGTACTAAATTGCTGAAAATGTAATGAAATCTTAATCCAACAACATAATAACATTTTTGTTATTAAAAAATGTTATACCTTACTACATAATGTAATACCTTACTACATTATGTGCTTTTTATGACATTATTAATTGAGTTGCTAATAAATTAAGAACAATGTAATAACTTCAACATATAATGTAATAAAACACAATAAATTTAAAGTCAATTTAAACAAGTGGTATATTTAATGGTATATTGTTTTCACTACTTGTAAACTAATGACATCAGAAATAATAGGCTTAATTAGTTATTTTAATGACATGAATATTATAAAACTGTGTAAATAAACATTTGTCTTTCAGAACACTCTAGACCTTTCACCATATTTTTCTACCTGTACTTACAGGTTTAATCAGTCTAAAATTGTACATTAGCCATAATTGTTCAACATACTAAAAGCGAAATGCATGTCAAAAAGATTTCCAAATTATTAACACAAAACATTCAAATTTTATACCATACATTGTTAGGGATCACTCCCTGGCCGCGTTTGGCCAGGAGTTGTCCCAGTTTGACGGCGTGAGCTGCAACAGCGCGATCGCGCGCGCGTCAGCTTTCCGGGGCCATTAATGGGTAAGTGGCGCCACCTGTAGTCCAACCTATATAAACACACCGTATGGACTCGGTGGCTGCCTGCGTTTTTGAACGCGCTGGCGCGTTCGCTGCTGCCTGCATACCGGCTTGTTTTCATTTCTGTCGTTTGTTATTTATTTTCTGTTAGGGATAAAGGTAGTCTGGGGGAATCAAGTCCCTCAGACAGAAAGCTGCTAGGAGGCAGCTCGGTAATGGTAGGGCCCTAGATGGGGTAGGGTCAGCTTTTCTTTTGATTATTTTTGTTTTCGCCGAGCTGCACCTGCAGCTTTCGGCCTTTATCCCAGCCGTTCTCCTCACGCCGTCACCAGTTCCTCGTGGCGATCGGGATTATTAAATTCCTGGATCTTGTTTGAAGAGAACGTAGTGTTGTCACCCGTCCTCTTCACCTTTTTCCTTTGTTTGTTATTTTGTTTTCGCGACCGTGCGCTCCTGCGACCGCACTTAATCCGCGGTTGAGCGGCACGTGTTCGCGGAAACAACCCAGGCTTTCATGTAATGTCTGTCTTGTAAATGTGCCTAAATTCGTTTGGCAACAGTCCTCATGTGTGTATTAGATAGATAGACACATACACAGTGCCCTTTAAAAGTTTGGGATTAATGCCCCTCTGCTCTCCAGTTTAAATTTTTAAATCAAACCAAACAAAACCGTGATTAAAGTACACATTCCAGACTTTAATAGAAAGGTATTATACATATATTTCAGTTTCACCATGTTGAAATTGCAAACACTTTTTTTTTTTTTTTATCCCCCACATTTCAGGGTACCATAAGGTTTGAGACATAGCAATGATAGGTGCATTAAAGGAGTCATGTTTAGTACTTTGTTGCATATCCCTGTGAATCATAGACCTCATCTGGGGCTAAGTGTCTTCTCTGGTGCTGCTTTGCCAAACCTCTAAGATAGTCATCTTCAGCTCTTGCTTGTTTATGGACCTTGTTCCCTTAAGATTTCTCTTCAGTATATTATACACATGCTCGTTTGAATTTAAATTGGGTGACTGCATGCTGTAGGATGAAGCACTGCCCATTGAGCTTGGAGGCATTAACTGGAACTTGAGAAGATAAGATTTCCTATACACCTCAGAATTTAGAGCCTCATAATAGTTTCTTTGACTTTCACTGGCAAAGCTCTTGTCCTCATGTTGAATAATGGCAGCTACAGACTCAAAAGGTTTTTGAACGCTTAGAAGCAAGCTTAATTATCTACTGTTTGCACTTATGAAGCACTGGAACATACATAAGCAATCATAAACACCTGAGAAGCCAATTGTCCAAAACATTATGGTGCCCTGAAATGAGGGGGACTGTGTAAAAAAGTGTTGTAATTTGTACATCGTGAAATCAAAACACAACTACTTTACCCTTAAATTAAAGTTGAGAATGTGTACTTTAATCCCATCTGATTGGTGTGACTTAATTAAACTGTTGAGCAGATGTCCTAAACTTTAAGCGCTTGAAACGTTTTACTACAGTGTCTTTAATCCATTGTGTTAAATTTATTACATTATTCTTAATTTGATTGTTACTTAATTTGTAATGTAATAAACAGGACATGATGTAATACCTTCAATTTTGAGTATTTTGAAAAATTGTGGCTAACGTACTATTTTATATTAATTAAACCTGTACAGTGGGGCAAAAAAGTATTTAGTCAGTCACTGATTGTGCAAGTTCTCCGACTGATTGTGCAAGTACTCCCGACTGATTGTGCAAGTACTCCCTCCACAAATTTTTTATGTGGTTGAGGTCTGGAGACTGGCTAGGCCACTCCAGGATCTTGAAGTGCTTTTTACGGAGCCACTCCTTTGTTGCCCGAGCGGTGTGTTTGGGATCATTGTCATGCTGGAAGACCCAGCCACGTTCCATCTTCAATGCTCTCACTGATGGAAGAAGGTTTTGGCATAAAATCTCACGATACTGGCCCCGTTCATTCTTCCTTAACCCGGATCATCTCCGTCCTGTCCCCTTTGCAGAAAAACAGCCCCAAAGCATGAGGTTTTCACCCCCATGCTTCACAGTAGGTATGGCGCAACTCAGAATTCTTCTTCCTCCAAACACGGCGAGTTGAGTTTTTACCAAAAAGTTCTATTTTAGTTTCATCTGACCACATGATATTCTCCCAGTCCTCTTTTGGATCATCCATATGCTCTCTGGCAAACTTGGACATGTACTGGCTTAAGCAGGAGGACACGCCTGGCACTGCAGGATCCGAGTCCCTCTCAGCGTAGTTTGTTACTGATGGTAGCCTTGTTACGTTGGTCCCAGCTCTCTGCAGGTCATTCATCAGGTCCCTCTGTGTAGTTTTTTGGATTTTTGCTCACCGTTCTCATGATCATTTTGACCCACGGGATGAGATCTTGCATGGAGCCCCAGATCAAAGGAGATTTTCAATGGTCTTGTATGTCTTACAATTACTCCCACAGTTGATTTATTCACACCAACCTGCTTGCCTATTGTAGATTCACTCATCCCAGCCAGCTGCAGGTCTACAATTTTCTTCCTGGTGTCCTTCACCAGCTCTTTGGTCTTGGCCTTGGTTGAGTTTGGAGTTTGACTGTTTGAGGTTGTGGACAGGTGTCTTTTATACAGATAACGAGGTCAAACAGGTGCCATTAATACAGGTAATGAGTGGAGGACAGAAGAGCTTCTTAAATAAGTGGTTACAGGTCTGTGAGAGCCAGAAATCTTGCTCGTTTGTGGGTGACAAAATACTTGTTTTCCACCATAATTTACAATTAAATTATTTAAAAAAAATCCTACAATGTGATTTCCTGGATTTTTTTTCTCATTTTGTCTCTCATGGTTGAAGTGTACCTATGATGAAAATTACAGACCTCTCTCATCTTTATAAGTAGGAGAACTTGCACAATCAGTCACTGACTAAATGCTTTTTTGCCCCACTGTATGTACATGTAGAGAAATATGAAATGTCTTGACTGTTCTATGTTCATATTATTTAAAGAATTAATCTAGCCTATTGTTTGCAATATCATTTGTTTGCAAATAATTAAAACAATATAGTTTACAAATAGTTAAAACAACACACCACTATATATACCACTTGTTTAAATTGACTTTAAATGCCTAGTTTATTGTGTTTTTTTACATTATATGTTGAAGTTATTACATATTATTCTTAATTGTATTGTACTTACTACATTATGTGCAAAAATCTTATGTTATTGGAAGATTTTATTACATTATCAGCAATTTATTACATTATGAACTTTTATTACATTTGTGTTACTACATTATGAGCAGTTATTACATTGTGTAATTACATTATGTGTAAAATGCAATCACTCCGTTTTGCCAGTCATTAACATCTGCTTTGCCGACCCATTTTTCCACACATCGAACGAGACATTCACTGCGCTGTACCACTTTTACTCAACTATGAATCCCATCGCACACCAGACAGATATTTATAGCCCAGTCATCCTTGTGCAACGCCATCTGCAGGAGTCTGAAGTTATTACCAACTTATACATGCAAGGCGACAATTTTTCTGTCCGGGTAGTATATTTACCGATAAGTGAGTTGAATGTTTGCTATCTAAACATATCTGTCTAATATTTCAAGTTATATCAAAAATGCTATAGACTCACCTTTGAAGCATTCTCGCTTCCTCTTAATGATTTGAGCTGGACGTGGACTTTTTTTTATTTTTTCAGGTACATCTGTGGTTTCCATATTGTCATCTCTTGGGTTCTTGAGATGTAGGTTTCTCTCCATTCTGACTGGTTAGTTAAAAAGCTATGAATGGAATAAAATTATTAAGATGATTTATTAAGCTATAGGTTATTCTCAAGTCATTGTACTACTATTATTATTATTATTGTTCTTGTTTTGACATGTTCATCACCAGCCCATGCACATGAATTGTATCAAAACGTTTTGTTTGTTGCTCCAAACATCACACACCAAAAACCTATAAATAAATAAATATAAATAAATATATATAAGGTATGTGTGTATATTCAGTCCAGCAGTGACACTGATGGTGTGCTGGTGTGTTAGTGTGTGTTGCGCTGGTACAAGTGAGTGGATCAGACACTGCAGCACTGCTGGAGTTTTTAAATAGTCCACCAGCGAAAAATGTCCATCCAAAAACATCCTGTAGGCAGTGTAATGTGAGCACTGATGAAGGATTATAGGATGACTAACACAAACTGTGCAACAACAGATGAGCTACTGTCTGACTTTACATCTACAAGGTGGAGCAATAAGGTGAATGTCTCTAATAAAGTGGACAATGAATGAACAGTGTCTTAAAACTCCAGCAGCACTCTTGTGTCTGATCCAATCATACCAGTTCAACACACACTAACACACCACCACCACATCAGTGTTACCGCAGTGCTGAAAATGATCCACCACCCAAATAGTACTTGATCTGTGGTGGTCCTGTGGGGGTCCTGACCATTAGAGAACAGAGTAAATGGGAATAAAAATTATGTAGAGAAACAGATATACTACAGTCTCTAACTGTAGAAATACAAAGTGCAGTGATCACTAAAATTTAAATAAAGAAAAAGTTGGGACGGTATGGAATATGCAAATAAAAATATATGCAGTACTTCTTACATGTACTGTGACTTTTATTTCATTGCAGACAGTATGAACCCAAGATATTTTGTGTTTTTTCTGGTCAATTTCATAATAAACATCTTAATAACTAACATCCATTCATGCCATTCATTACATTCAATAATTTTCTTACACATTTTTTGATAAAGTGGAGATCTTCTGCCCATCTTTACTCCTCAAAGACTAAACCTTTCATAGATACTGCTTTTGTACCAAACCATACACAGTAACGTGGCTAGTAAAACAGTAAGGTATTGTTTAAACAGACTTACTTGTTCTCCAGGTCTAAAGAATGATACTTACCGAGCTACAGCTTGAGTGTAAGTACAGTCACAGTCTTGTCGCTAATCCTGCTAAATTCGAAATGAAACTGAACAGGCAGGCTTACCAGAAGTAATGTCATCATGGTACAAAGGTACCATGCATTGCGTAATCTTTCTGGTTTCATGATTCATGCAGTTTCATTTCATGTAGTTCCCAATACCATAACATCCGGCTTTAAGTTGTGTTCTCACCAAATAATGAAAACATGCCTCACCTGCACATGGGTGTTCTCCTCCAAATCATTCCCCATTTGCACAATGATCTCTTGTGAAATATTCCATAGCCAGAAGACTCATACACAAAGCAACTCTTCAGCTTTGTTTACAATTACTACATTAATAAGGAAATATTCCGTATCTCAGACGTTAGCCTCTGTAGGATGTAAATAGGATTTGTTTGTTTAACCACGTGATTTACTGTCAAGCCCAGCCCTGCAGGTAAAATGTGGCACACTTTCTATCCTTGTAAAATATTTTGTTTTTCAAAAGCATATACTGTATTTGTTTTCTCTATTTTTTTCTGTTTCATATGTTCCATTATTACAATTTTAAATAACATACAATAGTACCTTGTTGGCCTAAATTAAGTGTAACTGTCTTTCATTAATTTGTCCTTTCCGGTAATCATTATCAGAATTATGGTGGATCCAGAGCCTATCCCAAGAACAGTGAGTCCAAAGAGGAGTTCAGCCTATATGAAACATCAGCCTAATGCAGGGCGTTATGCAATCAATGCAATAAATCACCCAGGGTTGTGTTAAAGTACTGGCAAGTTCTGAGTTATGAGAGAAAACCAGGGAGAGCAGGTCTTTACATAGATAATAATCAGATCTCATGACCAAACCATAAATTGGAATATTTCTCATTTTTTATAGACAGTAACAAGAATAATCCAAGATTCCTGTTTGACACTGTATCAAAACTTACTGGGAATGCAACAGTACTGGAACCTATTACAGCATTGGTGTATTCTAGTGATGATTTTCTAATATTCTTTAATGATGAGATAAGATAAAAAAATACGACGTGAAAGTCTGAGTATTCATCCCCATAGCAAGCAGCAACTCACCTTGAGGTCTGATAATGGTTTATCTAACAATGGTACATTCCTTTAATTCAATGGTGCATTCCTTTAAAACTACAGTCCTTTAATCCGATCTCCCAAATTGAACTAACTAAATTAATCAATTGTTCAACTCTTCATCATGTCTACTGGACCCTATACCAACACGCTTACTTAAAGATCTAATCCCTGCCATTATAGAACCCCTGCTTACCATAATAAATTCGTCCCTTAGCCTTGGCTCCATGCCAAAATTTCTTAAATATGCAGTTATTAGACACCTGATTAAAAATTCTAATCTTGATCCACTTGTACTGTCTAACTATAGGCCAATATCTGACCTTCCTTTTATCTGTAAGGTTCTAGAAAAAGTAATCTCCCAACAATTATGTTCTTACTTACACAGAAATAATATTCATGAAACATTTCAGTCGGGATTTAAATCCAACCACAGTACTGAAACTGCATTAGTTATGGGATGTGTCTCTTTCCTTGTTCTATTAGATCTTAGTGCAGCATTTGATACTGTAGATCATAATATTGTACTGAAAAGGCTAGAAAATGCGGTAGGTATTAAAGGACTTGCTCTCTCCTGGTTTGAATCCTATCTGAGTGATCGCTCACAATTTGTCCTTGTAAATAATTCATGCTCGGATACTACAAAAGTAAAGTATGGCGTTCCCCAGGGGTCAGTGTTGGGACCTCTATTATTTACTCTTTACATTCTACCATTAGGGAATATTATTCATAAACATGAAACTAATTTTCACTGTTATGCAGATGCACAGTTCTATATATCAGCCAAACCAAACAAAATAAACACACTTACTAAGATTGAGGACTGCATTAATGGCATAAAAGACTGGATGTCATGCAACTTTCTTCTACTAAATTCAGATAAAACTGAAGTATTACTTGTTGGTCCAAAGGCTTCAAGGGAGAAGTTAACTAATCTTGTGTTAAATATTAATGCTTTCTTTGTCACCCCCAGCTCAGTAGTAAAAAAACTCAGATGTCACAATGGATTCAGAACCCTCTCTTTTTGATGCACACATTAGTGATATCACCAGAGTTGCTGCGTAATATCTCAAAAATAAAAAATATATTTTTTGTTAATGATGCTGAAAAACTGATCCATGCATTTATAACTACAAGGTTAGATTACTGCAATGCCCTTTTTGCTGGTTGCTCTGGTAGATCCTTTAACAAGCTGGTCCAAAGTGCAGCAGCACGAGTGCTTACTAGAACCAGGAAGTTTGACCATATTAGTCCCGTTCTATCATCTTTACACTGGCTGCCAATTAAATTTTGTACTGATTATAAAATCCTATAAACAATCAAACCTATAAAGTGCTACATGGTCTGGCTCCGCAGTATTTTAGTGAACTAATTCAGCACTATAACCCATCACGCTTACTTCGTACACAAGGTGCAGGATTACTTGTAGTACCTAGGATTAAGAAAGTCACTGCAGGGAGAAGAGCATTCTAATACATGGCCCCTCATCTTTGGAATAGCCTCCCTGTCACTGTTCGTGATTCAAAATCACTCGTGATCTTCAATTCCAGAATAAAAACACATTTATTTACTCAGGCCTTTGAGTAGCCTTAAAATACAAGGAAGGTCTCTCTTTAAGTTTAATAACTGGGGGGTATAACTGATATAATCCGCATCATTGACATTTTACTAAGAATGTTTCCTTCTTATCATGCTTTTAACACATTTTTGTGTTTCTCTATTTCCGAGATGGCACGAACGGCACCCTGGTCTATAGGGTTTTGCATCCTGAGGATGTAGCCCACGGCTTCACTGCTGCAAGGACAACACTGAAGCCTATGGAATGAAGCCCATAGATCCAGTGTTGCAGTTGGCATCACTGCCTTTCCTACTCATCTGCTGAACGTACTGTAATCCTGTGGTGACTCTCTCTGTTCCAGTCCTCATACATTTACTCGGTACCCATCAGAGAGTAATAACTTTCACTGAGCACGCATTTCCAATGAATCTTTCCCATAGAGTGACTCTTCTTTTTGGACTAACTGTCCCTACTCACCCATTCCTTACTCTATATACTACAGTTTTTTTATTCTCTATTTTTACTTTACTTCATCTTACCCTATATATTATTCTATTCTAATTTTACGTAGTGTATTTTCTTTACATATATTCTTTAATTCTTACATCCAACATCCAGGCTACCCAAGGAGGTTGGGTCCCTGTTTGAGTCTTGGTCCTCCCAAGGTTTCTTCCCTATAACGTTAGGGGAGTTTTTCCTCGCCACTGTCGTCTCAGGCTCGCTCAACAAGGGCTATGAGCCAACAAATTTGTAAAGCTGCTTTGAGACAATGTTGTGTTGCAAAAAGCGCTGTATAAATAAATTTGACTTGACTTGACTGGACCCTGTTAGGGACCCCCACTGCCAGCTGAACCAGTGTGTTACCACGTGGATTAGCATTTCTATTTTAAAAGTAATACTATTGTCAATGTGCAGCATGGTGGAGTAGTAGTTAGCGCTGTCACCTCACAGTTCATGAGATCTCCGGTTCGATTCCTGGTCTGTATGGAGTTTGCAAGTACTCAGTTTCCTCCCATATTCCAAAGACATTTGTCTCTTATTCGCTCTGGATAAAAGCGTCTGCTACATGACTAGCTGTAAGTGTACATTTAATTTTGTTACTGTCTCTAAAGTGTCCCATTGTTAATGAGTGTGTGTGTTTGTGTATGCTTGGTCTACTGTTGGTTCCTGCCTTGTACATTGTGCTGTCAGTTAGAGCCCACCATGAACCTAAACCGGATTAAGTCTTAGGTGTGTTTAATTCATGAAGTTATTAAATGTTAATGTGCAATAAATGACAAGTTGTATTTATAGAAACAACACCACTAAACATTTCTTATTAATGATTTTTTTTATTTTTGTGATGATTTTTTCCTAAGATGAATAAAAAACAATGAACTCCTTTCCTCCGGAAGCTTTTGCGATGGGCTTTTATCAGCATTAACCAGTCCTTAGGAAATGAGTTCAGGTTTTGAAATATTGTAGGATAGGGTGGTGAATGCATGCCTTGAGTGTCTGACGTATGCGTTCATTTGGTTTTGGCAGCCTTCTGAGCAGACTTGGTCACCTTGCCACCAGTAGAAGCCTTCTTGTCAACAGCCTTGATGACACCGACAGCAACAGTCTGCCTCATGTCACGCACAGCAAAGCGACCTGAAATAAACCACAATGATTATTGAAGGGGTCTTATTGACAAGAGACCATAAGGATTTTAATTCCTAGATATAATGACGGAACACAGCTAAATATTTCAATCTTTTACTTTACCTAGGGGTGGGTACTGTGAGAAGCTCTCCACACACATTGGTTTCCCTGGGATCATGACAATGATAGCAGCATCTCCAGACTTCAGGTTCTTGGGGTTGTCCTCAAGCTTCTTGCCAGAACGACGGTCGATCTTCTCCTTCAGCTCAGCAAACTTGCAGGCGATATGGGCAGTGTGGCAGTCCAGCACAGGAGCATAGCCCTGAGAGATCTGACCAGGGTGGTTCAGGATGATGACCTGGAAGGAAAAGACTTGAGTATATACATTTGATTTTTTGTGAGATAGTGGCACAATATTATACTACATTTATACTCCTAAGCTGGCTGAATGTAACCTGCCTGAGCAGTAAAGTTGCCAGCCTCCTGAGGTGGGTCGTTCTTGCTGTCTCCAGCCACGTTACCACGACGGATGTCCTTAACAGACACGTTTTTCACATTGAAGCCAACATTGTCACCGGGCAAAGCCTCAGAAAGAGATTCATGATGCATCTCAACAGACTTGACTTCAGTCGTCACATTAACTGGGGCGAAGGTCACAACCATACCAGGCTTAAGAATGCCTGTCTCCACACGACCCACAGGTACGGTTCCGATGCCTATGAGAAGCAGCAAAAAAAAAGCTTTTCCTGTTTCCATCGGACCTACATACAGTACTGTGCAAAAGTCTTAGGCCACCATTAGATTATCATTAGACCAATGTTTTAGCAATGGTATAATAACCATATAAAATAATTTCCCTGTCTCTTTATTAGACTACAACCAGAAAATACAGGAAATTTGTACACAATATTAAAAAACTGAAAATCTGAAAAAACAGCTTCTATGGGCTACAGTGGCAAGTATTTAGTGTGACCTTCCCTTAAACATGAGCAATATCAGCATCTGGCAGCTTCAATGGGATTTCAGGTTGACCCTTCTACAGTCAGAAGAACTTTGATCAGGAATGTTTTTGGAAGGGTAGCAGCCAGGAAACCACTTTTTTCGAAGGGGAACAGGGTGAAAAGGCTAAGATATGCTAAAGCTCACAAAGATTGGAATGGCGATTAGTGGAAAGAGTATTATGGAGAGAAGAATCCAAGTCTGACATTTTTAGGTACAATCATCGAAAATGTGTTAAATATGGTCATTATACCATTACTAAAACAACAAATCTAATGGTGGCTTAAGACTTTTGCACTGTACTGTACATTTAGGGAAATAAAAGGAACACAAAGGATGAACAAGAAAAAAAACTACCTCCAATTTTGTAGACATCTTGTAGGGGAAGACGAAGGGGCTTATCAGTGGGACGACTTGGTGGCAGAATGGAGTCCAGGGCCTCCAATAGAGTAGTACCATTACAACCACCTTCCTTACGCTCAACCTTCCATCCCTTGAACCAGCCCATCTACAAAGGTCAAACCATTGTTATTACTCTTGCCATAGTTGTATTAGTGTTCTTGATTTGAGTGTGATTTTCTATTGATTATTAGCACACATTACTAGCTTTATTTACTCATTCTCAACTCTAAGCCCTCTGAAATCATTTTAAATTCAGTTTATTTCATTTAAGCTGGAGTTATGCGTATGTATAGATTATAGCTTTGGTACTGAGTAAGCCAGATCCGATTGATCCCTTATAAACACCCTGTTTGGGCTTTAACCTAATGGTTCCTATTATATTAAACATGTTTTGGTGCACACATTAGAGCTGGGCTCCAGCATGTTGTCTCCGTGCCATCCAGAGATTGGGACAAAAGCAACGGTGGCAGGGTTGTAGCCGATCTTCTTGATGTAAGCGCTGACTTCCTTGGTGATTTCCTCGAAGCGAGCCTGGCTGTATGGCGGCTCGGTGGAGTCCATCTTGTTGACTCCAACGATAAGCTGCTTCACTCCAAGGGTGAAAGCCAGGAGGGCGTGCTCACGGGTCTGACCGTTCTTGGAGATACCGGCCTCGAACTCTCCGACACCAGCAGCAACAATCAGCACAGCACAGTCAGCCTATTGGGGAAAAAAACAAACATTCACAGCATTTTGCAGACAATCTTTAATATAACATGTTTGTCCTTTGAAAAACATTATCCTTATTTTGGATTTATTTTGCCATGGCTGGTTTGAGTACTTCTATAAGTGCTGGGCTCTGGGGAACTTCATATCTAACAGTCTCTATAGCTTACTGATGAGAGGGACCGATGGAGAATGGCCAAACTGGCAGAAAACCTACGGTAACTCAGATAATCAGTCTGTATAATTGTGGTGAGCAAAAATCATCTCTGAATGCATAACATGTCAAACCTTGGGACAGATGGGCTACAACAAGAAGGCCCTGCATAGTATTAGAATAGTGTTCCCTGTGCCTGGTGAGTGTACCTACTAAATACAGTGGGGCAAAAAAGTATTTAGTCAACCACTGATTGTGCAAGTTCTCCTACTTAGAATTTAATTTGTAAACGAATGTAATTTTCATCATAGGTACACTTCAACTATGAAGATTTTTTTCCTCAAAAAATCCAGGAAATCCCATTGTAGGTTTTTTAAAGAATTTAATTGTAAATCATGGTGGAAAACAAGTATTTGGTCACCCACAAACAAGCAAGATTTCTGGCTCTCACAGACGTGTAACTTCTTTAACTTCTTCTTCTTCTGTCCTCAACTCATTACCTGTATTAATGGCACCTGTTTGACCTCATTATCTGTATAAAAGACACCTGTCCACAGCCTCAAACAGTCAGACTCCAAACTCAACCATGGCCAAGACCAAAGAGCTGTCGAAGGACATCAGGAAAAAAAATTGTAGACCTGCAGCAGGCTGGGAAGAGTGAATATATAATAGGCAAGCAGGTTGGTGTGAATAAATCAACTGTGGAAGCAACTGTAAGAAAATGGAAGACATACAAGACCATTGCTAATCTCCCTCGATCTGGGGCTCCACGCAAGATCTCATCCCATGGGGTCAAAATGATCATGAGAACGGTGAGCAAAAATCCCAGAACTACACGGAGGAACCTGATGAATGACCTGCAGAGAGCTGGGACCAAAGTAACAAAGGCTACCATGAGTGACACATTACGCCGAGAGGGACTCAGATCCTGCAGTGCCAGGCGTGCCCCCCTGCTTAAGCCAGTACATGTCCAGGCCCGTCTGAAGTTGAGAGCATATGGAGAGAGCATATGGATGATCCAGAAGAGGATTGGGAGAATATCATGTGGTCAGATGAAACCAAAATAGAACTTTTTGGTAAAAACTCAACTCGCCGTGTTTGGAGGAGGAAGAATTCTGAGTTGCATCCCGAGAACACCATACCTACTGTGAAGCATGGGGGTGGAAACTTCATGCTTTGGGGCAGTTTTTCTGCAAAGGGGACGACTGATCTGTGTTAAGGGAAGAATGAACGGGGCCATGTATTGTGAGATTTTAAGCCAAAACCTCCTTCCATCAGTGAGAGCATTGAAGATGGAACGTGGCTGGGTCTTCCAGCATGACAATGATATCAAACACACCGCTCAGGCAATGAAGAAGTGGCTCCGTAAAAAGCATTTGAAGGTCTTGGAGTGGCCTAGGCAGTCTCCAGACCTCAACCCCATAGAAAATTAGTGGAGGGAGTTTAATGTCCATGTTGCCCAGCCACAGCCCCAAAACATCACTGCTCTAGAGGAGATCTGCATGGAGGAATGGGCCAAAATACCAGCTACAGTGTGTTCAAACCTGGTGAAGACTTACAGGAAACGTTTGACCTCTGTCATTGCCAACACGGGTTATGTTACAAAGTATTGAGTTGAACTTTTGTTATTGACCAAATACTTATTTTCCACCATGATTTACAATTAAATTCTTTAAAAATTCTACAATGTGGTTTCCTGGATTTTTTATTTCACATTTTGTCTCTCATAGTTGTACAAGTGTACCTATGATGAAAATTACAGACCTCTCTCATCTTTCTAAGTAGGAGAACTTGCACAATCAGTGGCTAACTAAATAGTTTTTTGCCCCACTGTACTTGTTTTATATTTAATTGTGTATGATGAGCTAAAACCAGTAAGCGTGAAAAACACAGAAATACCGGAACTACAAAGTAATTTGAAAAGGATTTTGGAACTTCATAAGAAAACACATGTACGGTACTGTGCAAAAGTCTTAGAGCACCAATTAGATTTGTTGTTTTAGCAACAGCATAATGACCATATATAATTCTCAGTATTTTTATTGAGATACAAACACAGGAATATAAAATAAAAATAAAAGATCTTGAAATCTTTTGGGGAGACTGTCCTGAAGTTTTCTGCGTTAATATTTAAGAATATTATACGAAAAACTTCCTTCAGCACTTCCACCTCAGACCGGGTAATCCCATACTACCGCTATAATATTCAGGTCTGGACTCTGATGTTTTTTTTGTTTTGTTTTTTTAGTACTGCATACATATTTCCTGTATTTTCTGATTGTATTCTAATACAGAAACTTATACTGACACTACTAAACTGAACTACTGACACTGAGGCAAGAGCTGAGTATCTTTCTAAAAGAGGAGAAAGGCATGAAATGTGTTTAAAAAAATCTAAATTATTAACAACATATTGCAAAATTAACATTGCTCCTATGTATTAGCTTTTTAGAATTTATAATTAGCTGGTTGACCATATTTTATTATAAGCCTTTACTAAGTACAATTATACATGATTCATGGGTTGTCCTGGATTTTGTAATATTTAGTTAACCTCTACACAATACAATGTCCAGTACAAAATTTGTAACAGTGATGCATTTGTGTATAAGGTTTATGCTGAAATGTTCATTAAATGTTTATTCAAATTATATTGATGAGAATTATATGACATAGCACAGGATTTGTATACATATAACGTATACAAATATCAGAATAACATTAATAAAAAAAACTAAATTAAACTGTTCAATTTTTAATTAATTTTATTTTTAGTCCTATTTTCCTTTCACCTTCTCTTATTTGCACTTTGTATTTCAAACTAATGCTACTTGGTAGTGTTACATAAAACATATACCTTTTGTAGCATACTGTGTTAGAACAGGGTAGGGAATTGTTACCATTGCATAGCAACAACTAATTTGTTGAGGAACTACTTTTTAATGGAAGGTATTGTCAGTGTTAAAGCATATTCCGTATGAAATACAGAGCTTCTTTGATTTATTTTGGTGTAAAAAAAAAACTGTTGTAAAATTCAATATAGTGCTTAATTAATGTAGTGCATGAACATGGATGTAGTGCAGTTATAGGACAAAAATATGAGTTTATATCTTGCAGAAATTCTTATGTAATGAAAGCATGTATTTCTACAGATGTTACCCTACTAGTAATACATTATCAAAGATTTAAACATATTAAGGAAATTAGCTATTCGTGGTCACAACACATGACATTTGAAGACCAAACCCACTTACAGTATCTTGATTTTTTTACTCTGCTTACTCCATTTCAAGCTTTAAAGTACTTTATATTTTAAAATATGCAGTTTCAAAATTTCTACATCACTGACCCATATTCAGGATAAAAAAAATCAAGCAGACAACAACATCAAGGCTGAGGACACGAATAAAAAGTACCTCAGGCTTGCTCTAAGATAGAGATACAGCTTAGAAAATCTGTTATTAAGTTAACTTTAAGTACTAGTGTAGGCCATTATTTCAAGCTGCAAGTATTTACCTGTGAGGTACCAGTGATCATGTTCTTGATGAAGTCCCTGTGTCCAGGGGCATCAATGATGGTGATGTAGTATTTACTAGTCTCAAACTTCCAAAGAGAAATGTCAATGGTGATACCACGCTCACGCTCAGCCTTCAGTTTGTCCAGCACCCAGGCATATTTGAAGGAGCCCTTGCCCATCTGGTCATGTTTGCAGACATTAGATACACCAGTTAGGAATCCAATAAATAACAGTTCTTTGTGTTACGAAATGTAAGAGCTTATGATGAATTATATGTGAAAACCAAGCAAATACACATCAAATATCTTATGTTTTCATGATAGACTTTAGCATATTTCACGAAATACACTAGATGGCGCTCTTACAGCACTACACCTACATGGCGTTAGAGACGCACCCATAAAAAGACAGACGGCATGCTTTTCTCATGCATTCACGGTTTATTCATAGCAGTGGATCAGTGTAAGCAACCACACCTCAGCTGCTTCCTTCTCAAATTTCTCAATGGTTCTCTTGTCGATGCCTCCACATTTGTAGATCAGATGACCGGTGGTTGTAGATTTACCGGAGTCGACATGGCCAATAACCACGATGTTGATATGGGTCTTCTCCTTACCCATACTGGCAACTTACTGTGGATAATTAATGGCGTTATTTAAAGACACTCGTCGTCATACAATGAACGTCAAAAGCAGTAAACGTGGCATTCAGCTTATAACATCAGCAATTCCACAAGTAAAATCCCATTTCGTATGTTACAGGGTTTCAGCTGTAACAAACGAAATACCTGTTACTGCAATAACTGCCATCGATATGCAAGTTTTTCATAGGTTCGGTGTTTTCAATTATTAAACTCCTAAACAACGTGTCAGTTCTGTAGTTGGATCCAAGCGTGGGCATTTGGTTGGAAACTCCATGACAAAGCGGACTTTCCTTTTACAAACCCGCCCTCACTCGGCTCGGCTCGGCTCCCTCCTCTCTCAGCCTCCATGTTGCGTTGCCGAAGCCGGCCATGTTGTTTCAGTCTTGCCATTAAGCACATTTTCAATGACGAGAGTTGGAAGTAGGAAACCAGACCGAAAACACGAAGTGTGTCAAATTGGGCATTCAGGTTTCACCCTATTCTGTAGTAACATTAATACCCCAACATGTCGTCTGTCATACAGAAGCAAACCTGATAACCAAACATACAAAATCTAATAGCTAGTCGATTTTCATAAGTTTTATGACACTTACCCACTTAGCTCACGACCTGTTGGAAGACTCAAAAGTCAAGCTGGATAAAAGGAACGAGTCATCCTGATCGTCCATATTTATAGCAGCTCAGTTGGGGAGGGTCACCGCCAGGACACTTGATACAGTACAGCTTAAGAGGGGGCATCATTGGCAAGTACCCTGTACCCTTAGCCAGGATTGGCTAAAGCTCTCACACTGCGTTACAGACCAAACCTCAGTGGTCAGGAACAAGAATCATGTGCTCCAGCTGCAGAGTGACTGCAAGAGCTTTTACTAAAAACAAGACTCGATGCAATTTTTAATACCTTTATTAGTTTACTCAGCAGCTTCTTTCCAATTTAACTGACAACAGGTGTTCTAAACCATTGAACTCAAATTAACAACTGAAAGAGGCTATTCAAGCAATGAAGTCAGTTATCCGTAATGGATTCCTTTCCTGCGAAAATTCTTCCGATGCGTTTTAATCAACATTAGCCAGTCCTTGAGTAGAGTGCTCAGGTTTAGAAAGATTCCAGGAGGTGGGGTTGCACACCCCACAGCCTGTAGAACAGCTGGAATGAGGAGAATTCACTTGGTCTTGGCAGCCTTCTGTGCAGACTTTGTGACCTTGCCGGAACCACCAACCTTCTTCTCAACAGTCTTGATGACACCAACAGCAACGGTCTGCCTCATGTCACGCACAGCAAAGCGACCTGAAAGCAGAGGACCACATTAGGAAGGCAAGGAAGGGGACATGTAGGGCACTGGGTCAACAAATGCATTTGAAACTTACCAAGGGGAGGGTAGGTAGAGAAGCTCTCCACACACATTGGCTTGCCAGGAATCATTTCAACAATGGCAGCATCTCCAGACTTCAGGTTCTTGGGGTTGTCCTCAAGCTTCTTGCCAGAACGACGGTCGATCTTCTCCTTGAGCTCAGCAAACTTGCAGGCAATGTGGGCGGTGTGGCAGTCCAGCACAGGAGCATAGCCCTGAGAGATCTGACCAGGGTGGTTCAGGATGATGACCTGAAAACAGAACCACCAGATTAGAACCGACACCACACCACTTGTGTTTAATGAATGAGTTAATCTGACAAGTACAAGTGTTCCACCTGAGCAGTGAAGCTGCCAGCCTCCTGGGGTGGGTCGTTCTTGCTGTCTCCAGCCACGTTACCACGACGGATGTCCTTAACCGACACGTTCTTTACGTTGAAGCCAACGTTGTCACCAGGAGCAGCCTCAGGGAGGGACTCGTGGTGCATCTCAACAGACTTGACCTCAGTGGTCACATTGACGGGGGCAAATGTCACAACCATACCAGGCTTCAGAATACCAGTCTCCACACGGCCCACGGGTACAGTTCCAATACCTAAACCAATACAGGGGAACATTAGTGATCGATATGGCAGCTGAACTTTAAGCAAATGAGTCACATTGTCTACAAACCTCCAATCTTGTAGACATCCTGCAGGGGCAGGCGGAGGGGCTTGTCGGTGGGGCGTGAGGGGGGCAGGATAGCATCCAGGGCTTCTAGAAGAGTAGTTCCACTGGCATTACCTTCCTTGCGCTCAACCTTCCATCCCTTGAACCAGCCCATCTAAAATTGAACAGTCAAAGTTAGCAAACAACCAGGCCAGACAAGCTTGCAGTAAAAGCACAGAACACAACTTACATTAGAGCTGGGCTCCAGCATGTTGTCTCCGTGCCATCCAGAGATTGGGACAAAAGCAACGGTGGCAGGGTTGTAGCCGATCTTCTTGATGTAAGCGCTGACTTCCTTGGTGATTTCCTCGAAGCGAGCCTGGCTGTATGGGGGCTCGGTGGAGTCCATCTTGTTGACTCCAACGATAAGCTGCCTCACTCCCAGGGTGAAAGCCAGGAGGGCATGCTCACGGGTCTGACCATTCTTGGAGATACCAGCCTCGAACTCTCCCACACCACCAGCAACAATCAGCACAGCACAGTCAGCCTGTGGCAGCAAGAAGGGTTGTACACGTGAGCAGGAACACAATTAAAAATAATAATAAAATGTACTGTAGTAACAGTTAAGCTCAGATGGAGACTGACCTGTGAGGTACCAGTGATCATGTTCTTGATGAAGTCCCTGTGTCCAGGGGCATCAATGATGGTGATGTAGTATTTGCTGGTCTCAAACTTCCAGAGAGCAATGTCAATGGTGATACCACGCTCACGCTCAGCCTTCAGTTTGTCCAGCACCCAGGCATATTTGAAGGAGCCCTTGCCCATCTAATTGGAGAGTACACAATTAAACTTTTCTAGTTGAATATAAAATTGCAACCATGTAGTATTAAACCTGTAAAGTATCACATTAGACAAAATCAGCAAGACAGTACCACAAATTATGAAAGCAGCCATAGTGCAAGTGATCCAAAAGCCATAGCTCATCCTCACGGGGCCCACATAGCTTACACCACGTCACGTTGCGTCACAGATTAAGCCACACCCACCCACACCCAGCCGGCTTGCGCCCACTAGACGCGTGCTTCAGGGCGCCATCTTGGCTCAAAGTAGCCAGCATCACAATTTGAGTTCTAACAAATTAAGGCAAAGCACAAACCTCGGCAGCTTCCTTCTCGAACTTCTCAATGGTTCTCTTGTCGATACCTCCGCATTTGTAGATCAGATGGCCGGTGGTGGTTGACTTTCCAGAGTCGACGTGGCCGATAACCACGATGTTAATGTGGGTCTTTTCCTTTCCCATGATTACTTAAGTTACTGTTTAAAACAGAAATAAGACGTTACCAAACACGTCAGAAAAGTTTCTCTGTATCAATATCATTTAAGCCAATCTCGCTGTGGAGGAACTATAGTGGCCCTTGGCTGATGAGCGCCCGGGCCTAGTGCATTAGGCCGGTCACACGCCAAGAGGCGACACGTGTTTTAGAGCCACGTAGGAGTTCGCTCCATTAGAAAAAAGTCACAAAATATGCGCCAGATCAACATAAATTTACACGTGAACATACGTACACTTAACAAGCTTGTGCAAGTTACTGTGAATGTGTCTTAAATGCTTTAGCAGGCCCAAGCCTACTTCGGTCTGAGAACCTTTGTTCTGTTCCCTGCATATCAGCCATTGTTGAACGTTGAACGTGAACGTTAAAGGACATCAGAATATTCAATTCAAACGCCTCAAATAAAATCACGTCAAAGCTCAAGTGACTAAATCAATAATTAAAGAAAAAAAAAACATTTTTCGTACCATTTGCATAACAACACATGAAATGACCAACAACACGTAAAAAACTAACTCTGCCTTTAAAAAGCCATAGAACACAGACATGATGATACTGCCCACTTAACGGGTATTGAATAGGGCCCTCAAATAAAAACCCGGCACCTCTACTCACCAAGGCTTGCAGATTAGTCCACAGCAGCTGCTCCCCTTTGCCAGGTTAACAGAAAGAGGAAGAAATATGCGGTGGATGAGGAATTTATACTCGGGGAGGCGGTCAGGTTTCTGCCCTCCTCTCGCACAGAGCCGCAAATCACACGCAATTCCACCAGAAAAATCCCCGCCTCGGACGCGAGTGACGTCATCAACGTGTCTCACGGATGCCGTGAATCATGCAAGCGAACTTCAGTCTTTATATCTAAAAAACATTGAAGTCTAATCTTTTCATAAAGACAGTAAAAACGACGAGATTACGCTGGGATGTCTTCACGTTCAGAGATGATGACTCGTTCCGTTTTATTGTTTCTCATGCAACTGCTAGTTTATATGGCAGGTACACTACATAGCCGCTAGCATAAACCTCTTTCTATAAGAGTTCACATACATGAGATTCAAGCGAAATTTGAAAAGGTCTTTCAAGTTTTGTATTATTCTGAAATAAGGCTCAACCTATTCTTGATGGAATAAGCTGATCTCTGGAGAGATGCTCTTTGAGGTGAAAGCAACATACATCTTCATACTTTGCCAATGACCAGACAGACGCACTTAAAGTGGCTCTTCAATATGTCTCTAAAAGTCTTAGTTTAATCATTATTTTGAAGGTTTGTCTACACTGTGCTTGATGAATATAATTAAATCAATCTGATCATGGTCACCAGACCAGTCTGAAAGAACAAAGAACTGCAGAGCATCCAGAAGAGTGATGAAATGGCTTGATTGTTGCATACTGTATTCAATAAGAGAAATTTACATTTGAACAGGTGACAACAGGACATGCAACATTGTCTCCTGTCTGTCTTCACCCAGAGGTTCACCTATTCGCATTCAAACGTAATCTGCAGATAAGGCACAGTGGGGGTCGAACTCAATTAGGGACATTATTCAATCAGTTGCTGAATGGGGTCTTTTAAAAATGTTTATAGTAAGCCCTACAAAAATCCACAAGTTTAGAAAATAACATATTTGAATATAATAAAGTTGGATTTGGCCTAGGGCCTTGCCATCTCCATCACTGCTTTGTGGGGCTATTTCAAGCAGCTGGTAACCCTCTGTGCTTCCTCTCATCCCCCTGTTAGACAGACCCACCTGCTACCTTCAGTCAAGAAGAACACACACTCACATACGCACACTTTCAAATACATTCTCAGCCCATGGGATTACACAGTGAAAGCTGTGCATATTTCACTTTGGCCAAAGTCGGTAACAATTCTATTGCTGGCAAATTAGAAGATGTTTACTAATTTCCATCAAAATCAGCAATCAGGTTAAAGTAATTGGTTATATTATTTTTAAACATACCTGTCACAATTCTGATCTTATTAAACATATTCCATTAATTCTATAGGCAATGTTAATACACTGCTATCAATATGTTTATTTAATCTATCTTCAAATTCAAACAATAACAGTTTGAGAGCAAATTACTTTAGGCCATGTGTTCGGTGGAGCCACCCAATGCCATGAACTTATGTAAGTGTTAGACTTAGAGCACGCAAACTCTGGAACAGAATTCTTACTGTGGAACAGATATAAAGATGCAAATATGTGCAAATCATGTGTGTTCGTGCATCAGTGTAGAAGCTAAGCTGAATGCAGTACACTAGTTTTTATAATTGGTCCCAGTTATAATGAAAACGGTTAAAGTGTAAGAAGGTTGAGACAAGTTTGAATGCAGTTTAAGGAGGGACTTGTTAGCCAACTGGAAGAACCAGATTTTCTTTTGTTTGTAAACTACTGGATTGCTAAAATGTTCAGACATCCACCCTGCAAAGTATTGAAACACCAAACACTACTACAAGAATATGTATGTCAGGGCAAGAGGTTGCTGCCTTTTGCCATATAACATTCTTTAAATTATTTAATTAAAAAATGTATGAATTAAAAAAAGCCTGTGTACCTGGTGACAGTCTGCTTCTTACTCACATTCTCTAAGTAAGTATACTGTATATGTCATTCTCTAAAAACAAATCCATGTTATACTTTATCTCTTCCCCATTTTGCCACCTATCATTTGGCATTGATTTTGGACTATAGCGTAGGTTGGTTCCTGCACAGCTTCATTCATATTGGGAGGTGAATAATTTAGGTATGATTAATTTAGGTATGTACTTTGTATAATAAAGCCCAGTTTGCTTTGCTTGTACTATTTGTTACTAATTTACATACTAACGAAGTCATGGGGTCATCCAGTGTCACTTGTAGCAAACACCTGGAATAATAATAAGACCTGGAGATGTTTATGTATATATTACCTCCATAAATCATTACTAAGCAACACTGTTTGGTGATTCTACTGTCAGTTGAGATATAGGGCACTGAGTCAGAAGAGAAAAAAAGTAGGCTCTGAGTGGGCAGTCATATGACTGACACTGATAAGAATTATCATGGCAGAGGAGAGCAAATGCCTACACACAGCTGAGCTGGCACTCGACTGAAATGGCAGTTGCTTTTCCTTTTTTTTCTCTGTCCCTTTCTCTTTTTCACACAGTCCAGTATCAGAGCAAGTTTGCAGATGTACAATATATAGTAACTTTGCAAGAACAGACTTGTACTCAGAATTTGACTGTGTCCAACCTTCACTGGTGATTGGAAATATTAGAATTAATGTAAATTGTGTCCCCATTTAGGAAATATTCTATTTTGAATAAAACTGTAATGCCAGGAATTCAGATCTATCAGTTTCATAATTTTACAAATCTGTTTCTACCTGCAGCCTGTCAGAGTGCACCGTCTACTTCAGGCATTTAAATGAGAAGCAGGCAGGCACTCTGGACGGGTTTCAATGTTGAGTCATGTTAGTGGAGGGAAGGGCCGCAGTCTACTGTTTCCCTTCAGTAATCTTACAATATTGTATATTAAACACGTAATGTTGAATTGATTGCTAACTGTTTATTGTTAGCAATCAGTGACATAACTGTACTTTTGTTACTTGTTTATGCAAATAAGCAACTCACAGGCATCACACTGAATATTTTTTGCTTAATAGCTTGACATTCTTACTTGCAATTAATTAATTTAATTAATGTATTTTCATTAATATAATTTTTTTCCAGATCACGCAACGGAAAAAAATATGTATCATATGAAATCACCTGTGAATCACCTATTTTAATTTCTAAACCAACACAAATAATAAAATACAGTTAACAGTGAATTCTTCAGACTTTGCACCAGAACTACGTAATGAGTGTAGCATTCATGTTGATGAGTAACAGTGTCACATATTCAACTTTATTGAGACAAGTTAAGCAACAAATTAATCAAATAAAAACTAAAAAACTAGCTAATAGCAAAATTCTATGTGTGAATGGATATATATATAATGTTCACCCACCTTTTTACTTCCCAACAAATGAATAGATCCCAAAATGAATATATATATACATATATGTGTGAACATTTTCTAAGGGTTAGGGTGGTGATTCTATAATTTTTGCCAAGCATTGTAGGACTGAAAATAATGTGAGTATATTTATATTGTACATTTAGAGATGACAATATCTGATCAGACTGTGACCCTGTCAATATATGTAGTTATGGAATTTGCCCAGCTGACAGTGCAATGATGATATAGAAAGAAAAAACCTGAGCTCTTTAACCTGAGCTTTAGGTCCCAAACCCTTACACTACCCCCCCACCCCACTACCTCCCCACCCCACTACCTCCAATAGCTAGAAACCAAATGTTCACACTTGCTAATTGAATCCTATATTCAAATGTGTTTTAATGTGATGTTTAAGGGTGGAAACACTCTCTCGCATGTGTGAGCACCATAGGGATATGTCTCAGAGCTGCAAATGCAAATAAGACCCATTCAAGTGCAAACAAGGAATTCTTATCCACATATTACTGTGAAGTTTCAGCACTCTCAGCTAAAAAAAGCCCAAAAGTGAATACTGCAGTTAACAAAGTCACTTAAATGAGTGAATCCTTAATATTATTTTACGTTTCTGCATAATATATGACCAATAACATTATCAGATTTCCATAGATGTCTGAAGAGATAAAGAGAACCCAATGTAAAAAATGAGACAAAACACTAAACTTGGTCATTTGTTTATTGATGAAAATAAACCAATATTATACTTCTGTGAGTGTGGACCTTTGTATGTGAACCTTTGCTTTCAGTATCTGGTAGGACCCCCTAGAGCAACAATAACTTCAGCTAAATATGTCTGGCAACTGTTGATCAGTCCTGCACGTCGACTTGAAATAATATTAGCCTATTTCTCCAAAACAGATTCAACTCTGGGATGTTGGTGGGTTTCCTCACATTAACTGCTCGCTTCAGGTCTTGCTCAACAATTCTGTTGGATTAAGGTCAGGACTTTGACTTGGCCATTCCAAAACTCTGTTCTTTAACAATTCTATGGTAGAAGGAGTCTGTGTGTTAGGCTTGTTGTCTTGCTGCATGACTCACATAGTCTTGACATTCAATTGACAGACAGATATCCTGAAATTTTCCTTTACAATTTTGCTGGTACAAATTCGTTGTTTCAACAGTGATGGCAAACTGTCCTGACCCAGATGCAGCCCAAACCATAATACTACTGTTTTCCTTTATCCAGACATAATGCTTCTCATTTACAACAATACGTTCTATTTTTTTCTCATCAATCCACAGACATTTTTACATTAGCCTTCAGGCTTTTCCATGTGCTAATTTAGGTTTATTCCTTTTGTTGGGGTTTTACCAATGGCCATTTTGGCCTTTGTATGGGGATGTAGTGGACTGTTATTTATATTTCATGTATGAAAATAAATAAATATTAAATAAATTATTTTTCTTCTGCTGTCTAATGTCACGTTGTCTTACAAATCATCCAAGTTACTAAACATGAATGCAACTACAGACCAGATGCCCATTTGATTGTACCAGGCTATATTCTTAGTATTTGAGCAGTGTATTTAGGACCTGATACTCCAAGTAACATTGCTTATATCTAGCTTGATCTGTACCTCTTGTTAGTGGATGGATAGTATTTTAGTTAAGTCGATTAAGATCTGTACTTAATAAAAACTTTGAATGACATGTTCATGTGCTGATGTGAAATGTGCTGATGTAACTCAATTTCTCCAGTTGTATGTTTTGAAATTTTTTTTCAGAATGCAGACCTTTTTTGTAGCCACAAAGGCAGGTGTCCAACAAATCCTCAACAGTATATTTAGTTTTTTACAATTCTAGGAGGCTTACCTATAGACCACCCTAGTCAAAGCTTAGCCCAATTCTTAAATCTGTATTTACGCCCCTGGCTGTGGTAAACAAGTAAACGAAAACAGTATTGAAATAATAATAGTAACAGAAGACAGTATTGAAATAATAATAATAATAATAATAATAATAATAATAATAATAATAATAAATGCCGTAAATGCTGCTTGTAAGTGAATTGATATAGAGTAAGTGTATGGAAAACCCGATCAGCTAAAGCTTGTCAGCCTCCGACGCTTGCAAAGACGCTAAAGAAAATGTATGTAGAACTCATTAATAATTGCATACGCATAATTTCAAAACTTTACAATGATTAGTAGCAGCAGTACCATACATAAAAGACACTGCAAAAAGGCTGCTTACGCAGCTGTTGTTTCATCCGGGTCACGTGCTCACTGAACTCGAGAGAACACACTCTGACCGGCTGATGTAATATTTGTGGAATGACATGAATGAGTTTATACGGTGTTACCGGTCTTATTGCACTGGTATTATGGAAATACCAGTGAAAACAATTCACCATATTCTGTATATGTATGTAAATGTCAATACTGTCTATGTTAATGATAAAGAGTAAAGTGGACTCCGTCAGGCGTTTTTGGCGAGTCATATTATAGTACGTCCGGCCGAAGCCCGCCTTGCCTGTCAAAAACAGAATAACTTGAACCCTAAAGTCTGTAACCTTGTAACTGTTTAACAGATTTAAAGTTGAAATGTCACTATTCTTATCCAACATGAAGACTGAATTATTGAATTGGCAGTACAGTACAGAAAAGTAAACATTACAGAAATAGTGCTAACAAGAGCATTACATTCTACCTGATTATAATTAATTAACCCGTGCTCCTCTCAAGTCACAGGTGTTTCTAGACTACTGCTTGTCCCACTGGGGCACACACAGAATTTACAGGGGCACAACCGTACCCATCTGCTTGTCAATCAGTCTTAGGGTCTGTGCATAAAAAATAAACCTGTTAAACACTAAATAGATTTACAATATAGTGGGTGTTACTCTGTGATGGATGAGAAATGAACAAGTTAACACTAAATCATTTTTTTCATTTTGTATATTGTAACGTTACTGGTGACTTTGCTAGTTTAATGAATGCCTTTGCTTTAGTGTCTAATATGTACTTTTGGTAGGTTATAAGTGGCTAACTAAAACATATACTGTACAGTGGGGCAAAAAAGTATTTAGTCAGCCACTCATTGTGCAAGTTCTCATACTTAGAAAGATGAGAGAGGTCTGTAATTTTCATCATAGGTACACTTCAACTATGAGAGACAAAATGAGAAAAAAAAATCCAGGAAATCACATTGTAGGATTTTTAAAGAATTTAATTGTAAATCATGGTGGATAATAAGTATTTTATATAAGAAGAATGCAGAGTTGCACCATATCTACTGTGAAGCATGGGGGTGGAAAACTCATGCTTCGAGGCTGTTTTTCTGCAAAGGGGACAGGACGACTGATTCCATGGAGGAATGGGCCAAAATACCAGCTACAGTGTGTGCACACCTGGTGAAGCCTTACAGGAAACATTTGACCTCTGTCATTGCCAACAAATGTTATGTTACAAAGTATTGAGTTTAACCAAATTCATTGACCAAATACTTATTTTCCACCATAATTTACAATTAAGTTCTTTAAAACTCCTACAATGTGATTTCCTGGATTTTTTTTTATCATTTTATCTCTCATAGTTGAAATGTATCTATGATGAAAATTACAGACCTCTCTCATTTTTCTAAGTAGGAGAACTTGCACAATCAGTGGCTGAATAAATACTTTTTTTGCCCCACTGTAACTGTATTGTAGTGCTTGATAAAGGTTTGCCAGAGTAATCCCTTGACCATGTGGTTCTATCAGCTATTGCTGAATGACGATGCAGTGCCTTCTAAGGTATCAAAGATCAGGGGTGTTCGGTTTAGTCTTGCCCCCCTGACCTTTATGCACTGAAATTCCTCCAGATTCCTTGAATTGTTTAATGGTATTATGCACTGTAGAGAAATATGTAAATCCCTTCCAATCTCTCGTTGAGGAACCTTGTTTTTAAAGATTTCATTCATTTGTTGACAAACTGGAGATCTTCTGCCCATCTTTTCTCACCCAAAGGCTCAACCTTTCATGGTTACTGTTTTTGAACCAAATCATGACTATAATCACATGTTGATATCATTATTTTCTTTTTTCACCTCATCACTAGACCTACAGTGGTGCTTGAAATTTTGTGAACCCTTTAGAATTTTCTGTATTTCTGCATTAATATGATATAAAACATCACCAGATTCTAAAAGTAGATAAAGAGAACCCAGTTAAACAAATGAGACAAAATATTCTACTTGGTCATTTATTTATTCAGAAAAATGATCCAATATTGCATATTAGTGAGTGGCAAAAGTATGTGAACCTTCCCAGAAGTTGAATCTGTTCATCTGGACATAGATTTTGTCGGAGAAACATTTAGTCACTCATCTAAGTGACTTCTTCAGTCTCAGCAGTTGGAAAACTGGACAAAATCTATGTCCAGATGAACAGATTCAACTTCTGGGATTTTCTTACCTGGATTATTGAGCATGCATCAAGACATATGTGAACCTTGGCTTTCAGTATCTGGTGTGACCCCCCTGTGCAGCAATAACTGCCACTAAACGTTTCCGGTAACTGTTGATCAGTCCTGCACACCGGCTTGGAGGATTTCTTAGCCCATTCCTCTGCATAGAACAGCTTCAGCTCTGGGAGGTTGGAGGGTTTCCTCCCATTAACTGCTCACTTCAGATCCTTCCACAACATTTTGACTGGATTAAGGTCAGGACTTTGACTTAATCATTCCAAAACATTAACTTTATTATTCTTTAACCATTCTTTGGTAGAACGACTTGTGTGCTTAGGGTCGTTGTCTTGCTGCATGACCCACCTTCTCTTGAGATTAATTTCATGGACAGATGTCCTGACATTTTCCTTTAGAATTCTCTGATATAATTCAGAATTCATTGATGGCAAGCCGTTCTGGCCCAGATGTAGCAAAACAGGCCCAATCCATGATACTACCACCACCATGTTTCACAGATGGGATAAGGTTCTTATGCTGGAATGCAGTGTTTCCTTTCTCCAAACATAACGCTTTTCTTTTAAACCAGAAAGTTCCATTTCGGTCTCATCCGTCCACAAAACATTCTTCCAATAGCCTTCTGGCTTGTCCACGTGATCTTTAGCAAACTGCAGATGAGCAGCAATGTTCTTTTTGGAGAGCAGTGGCTTTCTCCTTGCAACCCTCCCATCCATTGTTGTTCAGTGTTCTTCTGATGGTGGACTCATGAACATTAACAGTAGCCAATGTGAGAGAGATCTTCAGTTGCTTAGAAGTTACCCTGGGGTCCTTTTTGACCTCGCCAACTACTACATGCCTTGCTTTTGGAGTGATCTTTGTTGGTCAATCACTCCTGGGGAGGGTAACAATGGTCTTGAGTTTGTACACAGTCTGTCTGTCTGTAGATTGGTGGAGTCCAAACTCTATAGAGATGGTTTTGTAACCTTTTCCAGCCTGATGAGCATCAACAACTCTTTTTCTGAGGTCCTCAGAAATCTCCTCTGTTTGAGCCATGATACACTTCCACAAACGTGTGTTGTGAAGAGCAGACTTTGACAGATCCCTGTTCTATAAATAAAACAGGGTGCCCGCTCACACCTGATTGTCATCCCATTGATTGAAAACACCTGACTCTAATTTCACCTTCAAATCAACTGCTCATCCTAGAGGTTCACATACTTTTGCCACTAAATAATATGTAATATTGGATAATTTTCCTCAATACATAAATGAACAAGTATAATATCATTTGTTTAACTGGGTTCACTTTATCTACTTTTAGGACTTGTGTGAAAATTTGATGATGTGTAGGTCATATTTATGCAAAAATATAGAAAATTATAAAGGGTTCACAAACTTTCAAGCACCACTGTAACTTGCCCCTGTCCCAACTTTTTTGGAATGTGTTGCAGGAGTGCAGGAATGGATGTTTATTAACAAAACGAAATTAAGTTGACCAGAAAAAACATGAAATATCTTGGGTTCATACTGTCTGCAATGAAATAGAAGTCAGCGTAAATGTAAAAGAAATTGCAGTTTTTGTTTTGTTTTTTTTCCATACTATCCCAACTTTTTCTGATTTGCATTTGTAAAAGAATACCGGTTAAGACACAGTTAGGGTTATTATAATCTTTTAATTATTATATCAGTAATTACAGTACTCTTTACTTTTAAATTACATGAGTTTACTTTTTATGTATAATTAAAAAAAATACATTTTTTATGTATAAAATATACATGTACGTTACATGACAAGAATGAAAAGAAAACCTAAAACAACAAAGAAAATATGACAAAGTAATGACAAAGCAATTAAAATGTGTTTCAATTGAAAAAATAATAAAACATTTATTTTAGTTTAAGGTAGTAAGTTAAAGGCTCCCTTAGTTATTAGTACATTTTGTTTTAAAAAATAAAAAAATCAATACAAGTCATTACATAAAAATTGATATTAAAATGTATTTTACTGACACAAAAATATGCTGCTGGTATTTCATTAAGCAAGATTTTCTAACCATTAAAACAACAAATATGGAGATCATCCCATATTAACTGCAGTAAGTGATAACTGTATGGAATAGTGTTAAGATTAACATACCTGATTTTTAGAAAATGTCTCTAAAAATCTTCATTAACTTTTGTGCAAATAGCTTTAAAGTAACATACAGAATATATAAATATATCCCTTTAAAATTAAATAAAATGTCTCTCTAGTAATTCTCCCTAGTAATAATGCCATACTGTATGTAAAGCAACAAAAAGCATCCAGTTTTACCCCCACTTATCCTGGTCAGGATGATAAGGGTCTGGAGCCGAACCTGGAATTCACTGGGCTCAGGCAAATGTACTTCAGTAGTTTTCCAGCTATACCCTGGAGGGCTGAACACTACATGTCTACAAAACATGTCTACTCCTTACTGCCTCTCTCCATGCTGTTCTCCTTTAATGCCCATCTCTGTATTGTTCCAGCACCAAAAAATGTGAAGACTAAGGCTCCAAAGCCACTCACTCCTGCTGACACAAAGAACACATTCCTCCATCCTGTGATAGAGTGCTATTGTCGAGGGGAAGAAAGAGGGAAATACAATTTTTCATTTCCGTTATCAAACTGTGTTTTCTATGTTCTGTTTTCTAACTAATAATCAATACACACTCTCTCACACACACACACACACACACACACACACACACACACACACACACACACACACACACATATATATATATATATATATAGATATAGATATAGATAGATAGATAGATATAGATATGCCACTTTATTTGGTACACCATTTTAACTGCCTGTTAACCAAACTATCTAATCAGCCAATCACATGACAGCAACTCAATGCATTTGGCATGTAGACATGGTCCAGACAACCTGCCTTGTACAGTGGGGCAAAAAAGTATTTAGTCAGCCACTGATTGTGCAAGTTCTCCTACTTAGAAAGATGACAGAGGTCTGTAATTTTCATCATAGGTACACTTCAACTTATGAGAGAAGAAATGAGAAAAGAAATCCAGGAAATCACGTTGTAGGAGTTTTAAAGAATTTAATTGTAAATCATGGTAGAAAAAAGTATTTGGTCACCCACAAACAAGCAAGATTTCTGGTTCTCACAGACCTGTAACAATTTTAAGAAGCTCTTCTGTCCTCCACTCGTTACCTGTATTAATGGCACCTGTTTGACCTCGTTATCTGTATAAAAGACACCTGTCCACAACCTCAAACAGTCAGACTCCAAACTCAACCATGGAGCTGTCGAAGAACACCAGGAAGAAAATTGTAGACCTGCACCAGGCTGGGAAGAGTGAATCTACAATAGGCAAGCAGGTTGGTGTGAATAAATCAACTGTGGGAGCAATTGTAAGAAAATGGAAGACATACAAGACCACTGATAATCTCCCTCGATCTGGGGCCCCAAGCAAGATCTCATCCCGTGGGGTCAAAATGATCATGAGAATGATCAGCAATAATCCCACAACTACACAGACGGACCTGATGAATGACCTGCAGAGAGCTGGGACCAAAGTAACAAAGGCTACCATCAGTAACACACTACGTCAAGAGGGAGTCAGATCCTGCAGTGCCAGGCGTGTCCCCCTGCTTAAGCCAGGCCAGGCCAGTCTGAAGTTTGCCAGAGAGCAAATGGAACGTCCAGAAGAGGATTGGGAAAATATCATGTGGTCAGATGAAACCATAATAGAACTTTTTGGTAAAAACTCAACTTGTCGTGTTTGGAGGAAGAAGAATGCTGAGTTGCATCCCAAGAACACCATACCTACTGTGAAGCATGGGGATGGAAACATCATGCTTTGGGGCTGTTTTTCTGCAAAGGGGACAGGATGACTGATCCGTGTTAAGGGAAGAATGAACAGGGCCATGTATCGTGAGATTTTAAGCCAAAACCTCCTTCCATCAATGAGAGCATTGAAGATGGAACGTGACTGGGTCTTCCAGCATGACAATGATCCCAAACACACTGCTGGCTTCATAAAAAGCATTTCAAGTTCCTGGAGTGGCCTAGCCAGTCTCCAGACCTCAGCCCCATAGAAAATTTGTGGAGGGAGTTGAAAGTCTGTATTGCCCCAAAACATCACTGCTCTAGAGGAGATCTGCATGGAGGAATGGGCCAAAATACCAGCTACAGTGTGTGCAAACCTGGTGAATACTTACAGGAAACATTTGACCTTTGTCATTGCCAACAAAGGTTATGTTATAAAGCATTGAGTTGAACTTTTGTTTACTGAACAAATACTTATTTTCCACCATAATTTACAATTAAATTCTTTTAAAATCCTACAATGTTTTTTCCTGGATATTTTTCCTCATTTGTCTCTCATAGTTAAAGTGTACCTATGATGAAATTTACAGACCTCTCTCATCATTCTAAGTAGAAGAACTTGCACAATCAGTGGCTGACTAAATACTTTTTTGCCCCACTGTATCATCGGTTCAGGCTGCTAGTGGTGATGTGAGGATGTTTTCATTGCACACTTTAGGCCCCTTAATACTAATTGAGCATCGTTTAAATGTCACAGCCTACCTGAGTATTGTTGCTTACCATGTTCATTCCTTTACGATGACAGTGTACCATCTTCTAAGAATTAAGGCAGTTCAGATGGAGTCAGATGGCAGTTCAGCCCTGTACTAGCAAGGTGTACCGAAAAAAGTGGCCTGTGAGTGTACAGTATAATTTGATGGACTAAAAACTTACATCTTTGACAAGTTGTCCCACTGCAATAGGTGCGAGCACTCCTGGGATAGTGCCAAAAGTGTTTGTGATCCCAAGCAGAAATCCTGCATATCTAAGTACATGGAAAATCAGGGTAGGAAATGAGAAAGGAAAAAATTACTGTAAGTCTCTTACAATGTGAGAAAGATATAAAATTAATTATGATGTTAGGAAGTAATATAAAATACAGTTTCTTAGAGAAAAGTTAGTAACTTATTCATTAATTTTCTTGTGCTGTGCTAGCCACTTGTGGCACTGCACCACCCAAAAAGGTACACTTATAAAATACATATATGTAGCATAGTGTATTTCCATATACAGGTATGCGCCCTTTAAAGTCCATACTTTCGATGTCCGGTTGCTTTACTGGCCGAGGTCTTAAGAATTATGATAGGAAATAAAAATCTGTCTAATCTATAGTTCTAATTGGCATTTTCTGAATGCAACACCTTCTGAGAGAAAAGAGCATCGCTGCCTTGAAAGGCAGAAAACAACATGGTATTGTTGTACATTGTTTTACGTTTTTGGTAAATGTTTCAAGTTTGATAAAAGATACAAATATAAGAATTAGTGTATTGTACAGTACAGCAATGTTTTCACATTGTGTGAAACTTGTGACTACGGTAATGTCTGGTCAACATCCATTTCGGTCAACGTCCTGTTTCACAGAAAGTAGTGCGGCTGTTAAACGGCTCATACCTGTATAGCAAAATAGCTGAAAAACTAAGATAAAGTATATGATCTTAGTGCCAGTACTGAGGAGCGATGTCAATTTGGTTCATATAGGCCCCAGCAGCACTGGTACCCCCGATAGTGCTGGACAGGATCAGAAAAGCAATAGCCAAGACACTGTTGCACCCTGTTAATCCCACAGCAACAAGGAATCCTGCTGGTATAAGCACACCTGCAGGAATACAAAGTGAGACAACTCAGATTTTTAACAACAAAGTAAAAAGATAGATCTTATGATGATGATCTAAGTTCAGTCACTGAACAATTCTATGTATGAAACTTGCAATTCTGTTCTTGACGCATTTTGAGTAGAAAAATGCCTCAGTTCTCGTCTTTTGCTCGGTACTCGGGGCACTTGCTTAAAAATTGTATGAGTCAAGAAGCGCGACTTGTTTCAGCCACTCTATTAACGATTCATGACTCACGATTCAGTACACGAGTCACAATACCTCAGTAAAGATCTTGTGTTTGTTGTGTTTTTCTTTATTTTTACATCTATAGTACTGTATTCTCTGTACAAATGAGTTCCTATGGGTCCTAAGAATGGTTAGTAATGACAGTCAACCGAAAGGAAAACTTTCTGGAAAGGAAAGGAATTAACAGCCAACCGAAAGGAAAACTGGCTTTAAAGCTGAGCAGTTAGCATTAGCAGCTGGCACCCTGAGTTCAACAATAGAGTAAGTGTTTTGCTTTTACTTTTCACTTTCAATCCATTACTCACTAAATTACATGGGATTTTTCAACACTTTATTATAAAATAAGATTTGTGTTAGTGATTTTGGCCAACTCTAGGTTAATGTAAGCGTTAATGTAAGTATTAATGTGTAATAGGCTCCGCTGTGATAGAGTATAGACTATATTAAACTCATTTCCTTTTCATTATCCTTTTCATATCTCCGCTATGATACAGTATAGACCGCTCTACCAAACACTTGTTAAGCTCTTCAGTTCATGATACATTTAACTTATTATGGATTTGTCAGAATGTATCCCCATTGTAAATCAGGGAGTAGCTGTACAATACAACTCCATTAATGCATATAATGACTTACACAGTGTGGATTTTCTGGGGGTCTGGAATGGATTGACTCAATTTGCATTACTCCTTATGGGAAACATTTGCTTGGTACTCATTGTTTTTGGTACTCGACCAGCCTTCTGGAACAAATTAACTACGAGAACTGAGGTACCACTGTACCTGTACCTTGCAAAACTTGAAAGGAGAGATGATGCAGTAGTAACTGAAAATCTGACTTTTAATAGCTAATCCAATAAAAGAGCACACATCATTTATCTTTTCATTAAAACACTTTACTTGTAAAAGTTCATTTCAAATGGAACACCATCCATAAGGTTCTTCACTGAGTTATTCAACTCATGGCATTTACTGCTTATGTGGCTTATCTTTTCTACCTAGTTGCATTTGTGCACAAGTGACGATATAGAAAAACAAAAATTACCATGCATGGAATGACCCAGAAACTGGGTAAATTTAAAAGTCTGAACATCTGATTTTGAACTCTGATAAGTTTTAATCAAATGTGCATGATGTTGTATGTTGTTTACATGAGAATATAAATCAGATTATGATTGTACTACTTGTGTGCAGTAAAATACCTTAGTAAATTGTAAAGTTACCTTAGTAAATAATAAGTAACTTACTTAGTAAAACACTTAGTTACTGACCTGTCAGCGTGAAGATTTTCCGGACAGTTGTAACACTTAGGAGCTGCCTCTCTAGAATTGCATCTGCTAACATGCCTGAAAGCAGGGAAAACAACCAGCCACCCAGGTAGGGCAAACCCGAAAGGAAGGAGTTCTGCACATCAGACACAGAGAGAGCATATGAGGTTACATTACTTCATCTCATGCATATTGCATTTCACATCAGTTCTAAGCTTGATCTAACCCAATATGGTCTTCAGGTGTTGTAGTCCACCTAAATGTTATGCATTTTGAGATGTTTTTTTCCACGCAAAAATTACACAGAGGGGTCATCTGAGTTACCGCAGCCTTTCGGTCAGCTCAAAAAGTCTGGTCATTCTCCACTGACCTCTCTCATCAACAAGGCATTTCTGTCTCCAGAACTGTTGCTCAGTGGATTCTTATGGATACAGGTATGTGCAGTTTAACTGCATTACATTCTATGAAACAGGTTGACCAAAATGGATGTTGACCAAACATTACCACAGTCACATGGTCTTTTTATACTGTATCGTAAATATAAATGGTATTTTCACAAGAAAACTGTGTGACGATACATAAATGCATCAGAGGTATCGTTGAAAACATCATGAGTAGAATCGTACTATCTACACAGCATCCCTAGACTGTTACACATGTGTTAAAACGTTTTTAATTCAAGAAAATTTACAATAATTAATGAAAATACAGTAATGTACTGTTACGACCCTGTATAGCAGAAGGACGTAACATTTAAGAAGATGGTATGATGGACCTAATACTTTTGTCTGATGGAAGCCAAAAATGTATGGATAGACAGTATTACAAACAACACAGATCAGCCAGATGAAACACAGTCTCAATGAGTGAATGTGAACCAGTTTATATAGTTATAAGTGAGAGAAAAAACATACAGGTAGTGGGGGACAAACAAATAAGTTCTATTTACAATAGGACAGGAACATACAAATACAAACGACATTTACAGCTTGTTACAAATAAGTAGCAAAAAGTCATACACACAAGCATGAGTAACTTAAACAAAAAAACACATCAACCAAGTTAGGACAGTCTCTAGTCCAAATGTGAGCTAAAAAGCAAGTGAGCACACGACTAATGAGGTAGATACACACATGAACGACAAACTTCTCTTCATAAACTCTACCTGTACTATAATACAATACAGTGGTACCTTGGTTGTCGTCGTTAATTCGTTCCTGGAGAGTACAGAGCAAATGTTTCCCATAAGCAGTAATGTAAACTGAATTAATCTGTTCCAGATCCACAGAAAATCCAAAACTGTATAAGGCATTATAGGTGTTTTGTATAGGCATTATAGTTGTACTGTAGTTGTATCAAGGTGCTCCTTGATTTACAAAGGGGATGCAATCCAACAAATTAATCACAAGTTAAATGTATCATGAACTGAAGAGCTTAATGAGTGTTTGTTAGAGCGGTCTATACTGTGTCATAGTGGAGATATGAAAGGATACTATGATAAGTAATGATAGGTAAGTTAAAGTTTAAAACACTTATATTAACCTACAGTTGGCCAAAATCATTAACGCAAAGCTTATTTTATAATAAAGTGTTGAAAAATCTCATGTAATTTAGTAAGTAATGGATTGAAGGTGAAAAGTAAAAGCAACACTTACTCTATTGATGAACTCCGGGTGCTAATGTAGCTGTTAAGCTAACTGCAGCCTGTGTTCTGGAATATTCAGTTCCTGTTTTGCTTTTGGTTGGCTCTTATAAACTAACCTTTTTAGGATCCGTGGAGACTTTTTTGCACTAAGAATATAGTACTGTAGATGTAAAAATAAAGAAAAACATGCTAAAAAATAGCACAGTTCTCCTCTGAGAGCCATTGTGAACCTGAATCACTGTGTACTGAATCGTGACTCGTGAATCAAGAATCGAGTTTCGGCTGAAATTAGTCACACGGCTCAACAAGAACCAAGACAAATCTTTCTAGTCAAACTGGGTCGAGAACCGAATTCGACGAGTTCCGAGGTGGTGGAGAACAGAGGCATGGTTAAGGCAAGGTTAAGCTTTTAAAACTACAACTGAGCACTAACCTGACGAAGATCAAAGTGCAGTACATTGTCCATGTAGGTGGGCAGTGAGGTGAGCAAAGTGTAGTAAGACCAGTTGGAACACATTTGTGTGATAATAATGGCCCACAGAGGGACTGAACGAAGCATGGACAGCACAGGTACTCTCCAGCCATGGGAGCCCCCCTGCACAGAACAGAAAATGAATTGCCCTTAATACTCATTTTTATTTTTAGTCAGCAGTGACACAGAATGGTATTTAGTCTCAAATTAACACACACACACACACACACACACACACACACACACACACACACACACACACACACAAACCTTAAAAACACTTGGTCCATAACAATGTTTAGGTAAGTGTTATGGCTGACTGGTCAACTCACAGAACGAATCATGTTTAACACTGTCCTCAGAAGATATATTTAAATAAATAAAACTCCAACAAGCACATAATTTCCTGCATCCAGAGCTGTCCAGCAGAATATTACCCATTACTCCCCAGGTATACAGTGCACATGTACCCAACCATCCATGCAATGGAATAGAATACGGGACTGAAATGTGATGCACTGTGAGTTGTGACACATTCCTCCTATAACCAGCAGTAAAAACCTATGTGACTTGTACCACGGGAGCTCTTCTGCCCATTTGGACCAGATGGGATAGATGGGAATGCTGTGACCCATTCGTCTGGAAATAATGATTTGTTCCTTGTTTAAGTTGCTCTGGTCTTTACTCCTGAACATTTTTCCCACATTTAACAAGTCAACTAAGGGAACCAACTTATCATCTAATATATCCCAGAGATTAACGTGCTGTTGAACAAAGTAATCTACATTATTTGTTATTCTGTTTGTGGACAGAATAATTTTAGCTGATACGTGTACATAATGTTCTGCTGGGAAATGCTGGGTCTGCGCATTCATGTGGATGTTAATTATGTAATGTAACACCTATTACACACCAATATGGGTCAGACTGGTCTGGCTGTTTTGGGTAGGAGTTACTGTTGCTGTGACACGGGACGACGTCACTCTCCAGTGACAGCAAACTGTGTTTACATGTGATGGCTGATCTCATTGGAAGGCACTACCAGGACTCGAACCTGGGTTACTGCAGTGGTGGGCTAGGTATTAGACCAACCTGCCACTAGAATACCAAAATAAATGTTATTTAATTAACTCTTATAACAGGCTTCAGGCACAAAAACAGAAACAAACTTCTGTATGTCCTTGTAATGCTGTGAACAGCAGAAGGGTTAGAGTAAAAATCTCAATAAATTTGCAATATACAGTATAATTGGATGAGCATCACTTAAAACATGCATTAAACACCCATTCTGTTGTTTTTTTAACTTATTTTTTATCAATGAAAGATCAAGCAATACCTCTGAACCTATAGAGGTGATTATATATTCTTTTTCGCGTTCACTTATTCTTGGATGTGTGCGAGGTTCATCTGACACCAGGATGAACCACAGTACAGCCCAAAGACAACCTGCTCCCCCTGGTGATACAATGTGAGAATACACAAATTCCAAGTCAGACATGCCTCCGTAGTTTACAGTGGTGCTTGAAAGTTTGTGGACCCTTCAGAATTTTCTATATTTCTGCACAAATATGACCCAAAACATCAGCATATTTTCACACAAGTCCTAAAAGTAGATACAGAGAACCCAGTTAAACAAACGAGATAAAAATGTTATACTTGGTCATTTATATATTGAGGAAAATGATCAAATATTACATATTAGTGAGTGGCAAAAGTATGTGAACCTCTATGTAAACCTCTGACAATTAGGTGTGAGTGGGCGCCCTGTTTTATTTAAAGAACAGGGATCTATCAAAGTCTGCTCTTCACAACACATTTGTGGAAGTGTACAATGGCACGAACAAAGGAGATTTCTGAGGAGCTCAGAAAAAGAGTTGTTGATGCTCATCAGACTGGACAAAGTTACAAAAACCATCTCTAAAGACTCTGGACTCCACCAGTCCACAGTCAGACAGATTGTGCACAAATGGAGGAAATTCAGGACCAGTGTTACCCTCCCCAGGAGTGGTCGAGCAACAAAGATCACTCCAAGAACAAGGCGTGTAATAGTTGGCAAGGTCATAAAGGACCCCAGGGTAACTTCTAAGCAACTGAAGGCCTCTCTCACATTGGCTAATGTTAATGTTCATGAGTCCACCATCAGAAGAACACTGAACAACAATGGTGTGCATGGCAGGGTTGCAAGGAGAAGCCACTGCTCTCCAAAAAGAACATTGCTGCTCATCTGCAGTTTACTAAAGATCACGTGGACAAGCCAGAAGGCTATTGGAAGAATGTTTTGTGGACGGATGAGACCAAAATATAACTTTTTGGTTTAAAAGAAAAGCGTTATGTTTGGAGAAAGGAAAACACTGCATTCCTGCGTAAGAACCTTATCCCATCTGTCAAACATGGTGGTGGTAGTATCATGGTTTGGGCCTGTTTTGCTGCATCTGGGCAGGACGGCTTGCCATCATTGATGGAACAATGAATTCTGAATTATATCAGAGAATTCAAAAGGAAAATGTCAGAACATCTGTCCATGAACTGAATCTCAAGAGAAGGTGGGTCATGCAGCAAGACAACGACCCTACGCACACAAGTCGTTCTACCAAAGAATGGTTAAAGAAGAATAAAGTACATTTTTTGGAATGGCCAAGTCCAAGTCCTGACCTTAATCCAATCGAAATGTTGTGGAAGGACCTGAAGCGAGCAGTTAATGTGAGGAAACCCACCAACATCCCAGAGGTGAAGATGTTCTGTACGGAGGAATGGGCTAAAATTCCTCCAAGCCGGTGTGCAGGACTGATCAACAGTTACCGGAAATGTTTAGTTGCAGTTATTGCTGCACAGGGGGGTCACACCAGATACTGAAAGCAAAGGTTCACATACTTTTGGCACTCACTAATATGTAATACTGGATCGTTTTCTTCAATAAATAAATAAGCAAGTATAATATTATTGTCTCATTTGTTTAACTGGGTTCTCTTTATGTACTTGTAGGACTTATGTGAAAATCTGATAATGTTTTAGGTCATATTTATGCAGAAATATAGAAAATTCTAAAGAGTTCACAAACTTTCAAGCTCCACTGTACCTGTGAAAGATTTTAGCGATGGGTTAGTGAATGATTGTACATTCTGCTCCACAGCTGCACTACAGTATGTCTTTTAAGAAAAACTACTATCACAGGAATAGTCCAGCATTTTTCCACATTTTTTGGAATTGGGTACAGTTTAAGCTTTTTTGAATCTTTTCTAGATCTTTTAAGTAGAGACTGAACATATAAACATGCATGTATTAGTTTAAATCATCAACTATTTGTATTATTTATTCTCTCTTATTCAATTTGTTCGATTTGTCTCCATTTTTACAATTTAATTTGAAATTTCAATTTGACGCACTAAGGCCTGCGGGTGGCGCTGCTGCCCCGCAACGACCTGGAAACATGAACGGGATGAAAGTTTGATCTGTGACAGGCTATTGCTCTGCATTGCTTTACTACAATATCTAACGCTATGTGTGTGAGATAGAAGGCGTCTATGAGAGTGGATGTTCCTGGCGGCAATACTTTATTTGAATGTCTTTTATAAACATGAAGTATCTGCATGGAATCTGCATCATATTAATAGAGGAAACCAGAATATTGGTGAACATATAGTTATGCTACTGAAAAGGCCAATTAAAGAGTTTTAATTAAACAAAAGGATTGCAGGATTTAGGGCATACCTGAATGGATGTCTTGCTCTCTCTTGAATTTATGACTGTATAATTTATAGATACCTGATTATAATAAGTTAATAGTTGATCATACCTCAATATTATTCTTCTAATTATAGAGAGATAAGAAACTTTTTTTCGGTAAAAACAGGCTAGTCTGGTGAAATGACTTTACAGTAAAAAAAAACATTCTAATAAGTTTAACTGGCGTTTGATAAAAATCTTATACTCGTTAGAAAAGGCAGAAAAGGAAAAAACTGAAGTTAATGTTAGGAGCTGCGCTAACTTTGTCTTGTGATGCTAGAGGACAGCGCCAGCTCACTAAACGACCCGAGGCTCACACGGTGTTCTGCGGCATGCAGGCTCCGGTCTTTAGTGCCATTGATTGCCATATTAGCGACACCTGCAGGCTCAGGTATATAAGAGCATCCCTGAGCCTAGTCAGGTGTCGCATCATTTACCCGTCCGGGCGTTCTTATCGCTCCTTTTGGCAGTCGCTTATGGCTTAGACATATTCAGTGAAGCTGCGCTTAGATGGAAGGGACAATTATCCACTCTACGTACCTCCTCTCCCTGGTGACCGTCTCCAGGCAGGGCTAGTCGTCAGGCTTGCCCTTTGTAGTGGGTTAGCCAGGTAGAGTCACAAGTCTCGAGGTACGCTAGGGATTTAGATTGTCAGGGCAGAGTCATTAGTTGCCATCGCTACTCATTCTAGTCCTTCGGGGCTTTCTTCGGGACCTTTGGGTGTCGGGATGTGAGTGAGCACTCCATCTTGCCACGCTTGTTCAGCTGCTCGCACTGCGCACACGCAGTTCCGGAGCTCGCTCTGGGCTTCTTCAGCTCCTTGCCGAGGTTTTGTTTTCCGCTTACCACTTCCGCATTAGAAGCACTTTTCTTTTTCATTCCCTCGCTTGCTACAGCTCGCCTTTGAAGCTGTTAGTGGCTTTCCTTTTTTTCACTTCTTTGGTATGTTACTTTCGTTTGAGTGCATCCTGCGTCCCCCGTGTGGTCGCCCTCGTGTTTCTTATCAGCCTATGTTACCCTGCACTGCCTCATGGCAAAACGATAACGCGTCAGAACTTTCGCTTGCATTCAGGGTTCGATCCCAGCGGCTGCCATTTCTGGCACGGCTGGGTTTTTCCCCTTTTGATGCCATCAGCATCTAGTCGGGTCCCGGGTAGCTCTTGGGGGGTCCAGCCAGTAGCTTTGACCCCATAAGTGACCCGGTTTGGCCCCGAAGAGCTGCCCAGTCCCCACTGCAGAAAGCGCCAACTTCCACCCCGGGCTCCTTTAGAGCTGCTTCTGCCGTCCATTACCTTCGGCCGAGTTAGTGACCTGGTTTGGCATAATGACGCCGCAGATCTGCATCTGCCCACCACTCATGTGGACCCCCAGCCACTAGTGCGTGCCCCGGAGCCGCTCGGTATTTTTGAAAATTTTCAGGGATCCAGGCGGGTTGCCAAACATGTGAATGATTTCTAGAGCTGGCCATGGCGACCGGGCGTTAACTGCAATTGGGTCCTAAGACCCTTTTTACTTTTGTTTTCACGGTTTGCCGGCTTTTTATCATGGCGAATCGTAACAGTTAAATAAATGTCAAAATAGTTTTCTCATAATAAATGTCATTTGATGTATTTACTGGATTTGAAAATTTATTTAGTCTGCTAACAAAATTATTATTTAAAAAGCTATTTTGACTGATACTGCCACTTTTGGTTTACTCCTTTTTGTTGGTGTTTTACTAAAAGCCCTTTACCCTCTGGCTGGGGACGTAGTGGACTTTCCTGGTGTGAAAATAAATAAAATTTAAACAGCAAAATGAATTTTCTGCTGTCACCTGTCACGTTGTCTTAAAAATCCAGTCATCTGGGTTATTAAACTTGAATGCAACTACTGACCAGATGCACATTTGATTGTACAAATTCTGTATTCTCAGTATTTGAGTGCATTTAGGATCTGATACTGCAAGTAACATTGCTTGTACCTTTGCCTGATCTATACCTCTTGTAAGCTGGAGAGTAGTTAAGTCATAAGATTTGAACCTAATACCAATTTGTTGCTATGAGGCAATTTCTCCAAATAGTTGTATGTTATTAATTGTATGCTAGCTATAATGCAGACTTTTTTTTGAGTCATTTTTAAATTCTCCTAGGGGTTTACCTGTAGACCTCTCCCCCCAGTTGGAGCTTCACCCCCCCCCCCCCCTCTCTCAAATTTCAAGTGACACCCCTGGCTTGAACAAATGCTGCATTATTCTTTTAGTGCCATAGTATAAGTAGCGAAGAATTGTGTAAAAAAAGGTATTTGATCTTTTAACTGAGTTAAGCTTTGACAAATGAGTCTAGTTCAACTGCAGATATAATAGGTAGCTATTTACCACAGCAGTAGAAGACAGCAGGCCAGCCCAAACTGTCACAGATAAAGCCAGTGAGAGGGAAAGCAATGAAAGCACCAAAATTTCCTCCTGCTCCAGAAAAAGAAATCAGACGAGATCTTTCCAACGGAGGGGCCCAGCAAGCCCACATGGCCATCATGGCAGGGTATGTTACACCCTAACAACACACACACACAGAAACAAACACACAAACATAAGACCAACATAATTTAGGAGCACTAAATGAAAAAGCAACACAATCAACTATCTTGATGTTACAACCTTTCTTCTGCTGCAGTAGCCCATCTGCTTCAAGGTTTGACAAGTTGTGCATTTAGAGATACTCTTCTGCATAGCTCAGTTGTAACAAGTTGTTATTTGAGTTACTGTTGCCTTTCTATCAGCTCAAACCAGTCTTTTAAAAGTCTTATAAAAGTCTACTACTACTACTTTAAAAAACAGGAGTAACACAGCACTTTTTGTCCCTCCGCCAAAACAAACAAACAAACAAACAAATACAGCATATGTTGTGTTTTGGATGCTGGTCAAAACACAAGAAAACACGAGTTCAGTGTTGGTCCAAGTTGGATAGTACTGGTGTGGCGCGTATTTAGCTATTGAACTCACATGAGTATACTGGTAAAGCTGGTTGACAAGCATACTGCAGTCCAAAACATAACATATTCTTGTCTTTGCTGCTTTTTTTCAAGCAGGAAAGACACGTAGAAACAAGTACTTCAAATTCCATTTTGCCAAGTTGGTGGTAAGTCAACAAATATGTTTTCCTTACAGTTACAGTAACAATTACTTCCCAGTCTCAGTTTGTTTACTTGATGAGGGTGGTGGTGAATAAATGAATACAAACTATCAAAAGTTCAAGAGTTCATCTTGTTACATGTGTAAACAATTTCCTGGAGTCATCCTTTAAATAAAATAACTTTGATCTGCTCTCACCTCTCCTAAACCTTCCAGAACCCGAAGAGCAATAACCCAGTTGGGCCCTAATTGTGCAGCCAGAGGAGTGAAAAGGGTGAGGGCTGCTGTAATCAGAACACCAACTCCCAGAAAAACGCTCCCACCAAATCGACCAGACAGATAACCTCCAGGGATTTGGGTGAAAAAGTACCCAAAGAAGAATGCACCCAGCAATAATCCCTGTGTCTCAGGATTCCATGGGTATTGTGGTACCTAGAAAAGAATAGGGATAGGAAAATTATAAGTCTGCCTTTAGCAATATTATTACACTTACAGAAGTAATATTTTTTGTACAAGTGAGGTGGGAAAGTGAACTGATCCTCTCACCCAGTCAGGCTGATCTAGATTTTCATTGCTGTTATTTAAGGTAGTAGGGGATCGTGGGCATTGTTGTACATCACTGGAATTGTCAAATGGTTGGACAGCAGTTCCATTGACCATGGCAACCATAGCAACACTGAGATTGACACGAAGACCGTACACCACAGAAAAGCCAAGGAACATCATGAAGGCCAGATTCCATCGTACAGAACAGCATTTGGGAGACTCTGTCACACGGACAATAATAAATTGGAAAGAAAATTAATAGAGCACCTAAATTGCACTGAGAATGACTAATATTGGAATTATTCCACTAGAAACTGTACAGCTATAACCACACTGAAACACTAAAAATGTATTATTGTGTACATTTACATTTACGGCATTTAGCAGACGCCCTTATCCAGAGCGACTTACAATTGATACAGTCTTACGATCCAAGCAATTGTGGGTTAAGGGTCTTGCTCAAGGACCCAACAGTGTCAGCTTGGCAGAGATGGGATTTGAACCCTGGACCTTCTGGTCCATTGTCCACTACCTTAACCGCTAGGCTACCACAGTCCCACAGACATAACTTAAATTCTAACTTGTTCTCTAAACTAACTCGGTGGAATACTGTAAACTAGACCTTCAATTCCTGAAGGAACTTCGATAGCACTTCAAACTGATACAAGAAGAAAGAATGAGCATTTGGATCTGGAGGTATTTATTGTTGAGTGGCTAAGTGGTTGTTATGGTGTTCCAGGTGGATGATATTGTATCTGAGATGGTTGCTATGGTGTTTCAAGTGGTTGCTAGGGCAGTACTATGCAGTTGTTAAGGTGTTTCAAGTGGTTGCTGTGCTGTTGCTAAGTGGGTCCTGTGGTATCCTATGGTATCCATATTCTAAATGGTAGCTTGGGTGTTATTAGATGTTTGCTATGCTATTCCAAGTGGTTACTAAGGTCCTGCTAAATGATTGGTATGGGATCCCAGGTGGTTGCTATGATATTCCAAGTGGTTGCTAGTGTCTTGCTAAGTGCAGCTGTGGTGTCACAGGTGTTGGCTATGGTGTTGGGAGATGTTTGCTATGGAATGCCAAGTGGTTCCTAAGGTCCTGATAGATAATAATAATAATAATAATAATAATAATAATAATAATAATAAGTTTAATTTATATAGCGCCTTTCACAGTACCCAAGGACGCTTTACAATATTCAGATATACATACAGCGATACAAAACTAGCAAACACATCAAACATTTGTTGGAGAAGACAGCATGAAAGTTTTCAGAAGTGATTTAAATTGTGGAAGGGTAGATGCAGACCGAACAGATGCCGGAAGAGAATTCCAAAGGGTGGGAGCTGCCACAGCAAAGGATCTCCCACCCATGGAGGAAAGCCTAAATCTAAGGACAGAGAGTAGGTTGGAGCCAGTGGAACGCAGCGACCGGGAAGGAGTGTACTGATGGACTAATGTGCGGAGATATAGTGGAGCAAGGCCATGGAGGGATTTAATGTCAGAATTAGAATTTTGTATTGGATTCGTTTGTGAACCGGGAGCCAGTGCAGTTGCAATAAAACAGGAGTGATGTGATCAAATTTTTTGGTTTGTGTAAGAATCCTGGTTGCCGAGTTCTGGATATACTGGAGCATTTGAACTGATTTAGAGGGAAGACCATAAAGAAGCGAGTTGCAATAATCAAGGCGAGAGGAAACAAAAGCATGCACCAGGATCTCTGCAGCAGCGGGAGAAAGGAAAGGGCGCACACGAGCAATGTTACGGAGATGGAAGAAAGCAGACTGAGAAACAGATTTAATGTGAGGAGTAAAGGACACCAAGATCACAAACCATAGAGGACATGTGAACAGACACACCCGCGATGGTCAATAAGGAGGTAGAAATGGAGGAAAGCACAGATTTAGTGCCAACAAACAAAAACTCAGTCTTCTGGGAATTGAGCTTAAGAAAGTTGGCACAGAGACAAGAATTCAGATGAGAAATGCAATCAGTAAGAGCAGAAAATGAAAATGATGAAGATGGTTTGAAACGAAGATAAAGTTGCATGTCATCAGCATATCAGTGAAAAGAAAGGCCATATTTCCGTATTATAGAGCCCATGGGAAGCATGTAAACTGTAAATAAAATAGGACCAAGAACGAAGCCCTGTGGGACGCCCCGTTCCACAGTAACAGTTTCAGACACAGTATTCCCTAAGCGAATGAAAAAGCACCTGTTAGTCAGATATGATTTAAACCAGGTTAATACTGTGTCTGAAAGTCCAACAGCCTGGCCACCGTGCTACACAGACTGAGAAAACCAATTGAAATTGTAGTATGGGTATATACACTGAGAAATCTGATTACTGGGATAATATCCTCTTTATTGGATTGCTTAATCTGATTTCTAGTTGTATGCTGTATACATGACCACTTGAATAATCAGATAAATGTCGAAATCTGACTACGATCAGATTATTAAGTGCATGTAAATGCTCTCAATGTAGATGAGGGGGCCCCTGCTTATGAAACAGTGTAGTTAATGTAGTTATTACTATATATCAGTGTAAGAGTAGGTGATATGTGAATGGAGCCACAGGGAGAAGGGGAGAGCTTCTCTGAGTGCTATTCCAGGACTAAAGATACTACTAGACTAATTTAAACCGTGTCAATAAAACAGCAAAATATTCATAACATTTCTCACATAAGCTGCTTTTGACTAAAGGTACATTGCATTTAGCGATTTGTGAGAAACCCACCTGAGTGTTGTTCTACTTGTTTTAGCAGTGGTGTGTGCTCTTCATCCTGGTCTCCTACTGTAGAATTAATGGAACAGCCATCACGAAGAGCCATGGCAGATGGTCAAGTCCAGAAGCTATGATGGTCTCATCAAACCATAACGTCCACAAAGACTGCTTCAAAAATAATCAATGTAAGATTCTCCCAAACACAAACTCCAGGAAAAAGTCAATAAAATGACAGACGTTATTGCTTACACAGAAATATTCTGCACAGGTCAATAAAACCATGCTGTGTGTGCGTTACAGTGGGTGACTGGCTGATCAAATGCATCATGTATTAGTAACTTAATTAGTAAACACCAAGTCTCCAGGCCAAACTTTTTTCATGGTTTTCACTGATAGATGAATGCAAATTACATTTCCTCCTGTATACAGAAAGCAGAAGTTTTGGTCGCTTCTGTTGCAACAGGAATCCAAACCTATACCTTTCAGAGTGACCAATAGTATTCTGCAGACTAAAGTTTCACATGTCTGCGATAAAGGCCAATGTGCACTCATTTCAAACATGTTAAATGTTCTGTCAGTCTCGGAGTGCTGTCTGGGTTCTTCTATGTCAATCCAGAGTTCATATAAAGGCAACATTAACTCATTTAAATTAAAATGAGCATTCTACAATAACATTCCAAATAACCTTCTAAAACCCTGCTCTACTGCTTCTGTTGGGTCCTTGAGCACAATTACAATTGCCTAGACTAAATGCACTTAGAGAAGCTTATTATTATTACAACAGAATATACACTCAACGATCACGATCAGGTCCACCTCTGACACTCTTTTGTTGTCCATTTTATCAGTTCCACTTACCATACAGATGCATTTTGTAGTTCTACAATTCCATACTGCCATCCGTCTGTTTTACTACATTCTTTGTTAGTACCCTTTAATCTGTTCTGTAATAGTCAGGACCTCCACAGTTCAGGTACTGTTTGGGGGTGGATCATTCTCAGCACTGCAGCGACACTAAAGTGATGGTAGTGTGTTAGTGTGTGTTTTGCTGGTATTGATGGATCAGACACAGCAGTGCTGCTGGAGTTTATAAACACCGTGTTCACTCACTGCACTCTATTAGACACATCTACCTTATTGCTCCACGTTGTAGCTCTGTCAAGTCAGAGACAGTAGCTCATCTGTTGTTGCACAGTTTGTTAGTCATCCTCGAATCCTTCATCAGTGCTCACAGGATGCTGGTGGATGGGCATATTTGGATGGTGGACTATTTTCAGACCAGCAGTAACACTGAAGTGTTTAAAAACTCCAGCAGCACTGCTGTGTCTGATCCACTCATACCAGCACAACACACACTAACAGACAACCACCACATCAGTGTTAGTGCATCGCTGAAAATGATCCTCCATCCAAATAGTACCTGATCTGTTGGGGTCCTGGCCATGAGAGAACAGAGAAAGTAACAAAGTATGTAGAGAAACAGATGGACTACAGTCTGTAATTGTAGAACTACAAAGTGCTTCCATATGGTAAGTGGAACTGATAAAATAGACATTGGGTATATAACCAAGAACGTGTACTTAAATAAATTGACTTAAGATAACCTAAGGTACAATTTATAACAAGTCCACAGACACATATCTCATTCCAAAAGAATTAGCATTTCATAAACATGCTCCCCTCTCCAGTCACCCTTAACTGCTCAGATTGTAAAATGTGACACTGCATCAATTCGAAGTCACCATGTATAAAAGCACCTTCCAAATGAGTAAAATTCCAGTTCATTATGGACTTGTTTTTTTCCAGAGTGAATCTGAAACACGGTCTTCAAAAAACAGTTGGCCACTTGGAAGCTCACAGTTCTCCAAAATAACACTGTATGCTGGAGCAGTTCTGTTTCTTCTTACTGAAGCTAACCACCTAACCCAAAACTGTCTCAGATCATTATATGTTCCTGTACAAGTTCCAGCAGGGCGGAATGTAACAATTTAACTTGTTGGTTAATAAGGAGAGGGCAGGTTTGATTGAATGCAGTCAGGGGTGTCGCTAGTTAGGAGTTTCAACAATATTTCTATACACTACAACATATTTCTGCCCTTGCTGTATTGGTGAGGCTTAATGTCTCTGGACTACTAGTTAGAGAACTGAGTTCAAATCCCAGTTTAACTACAGCTGCCACTGTTGATTTCCAGTTTCATCATCATACATGTTATACGGTATATCAGAGCTTCAAATGAATATCACGTAAGGGAAAGCACAGAAAACAATTACTATTACAAATTTCCCCAAGATCCCACAGGTAGTTTAAAGATTTTATGAACAGCTCATAACAATAAACACTTTTAATATGATAGTGAATAATTGAAATAAAAACAAACAAAAAACATTAGACACCCCAACAATAATGGATAATAGGTGTCACAAATAAACCTTTAAACCAGCTCTGATTCCTTACAAAATCCAGCAGTCTATCATCTAGAAAGGCGGCTAAAGTTTTTCACACAAAAAGTTTGTTTACTGCAAGGCTTTTAAGTTCTTTAAGTCACTGAAAATTAATAGGGGTGCCCAAAGTTTTGCATGCGACTGTATATGTTTTGGGTTTATACCACGTATATGCACTCACTGGCCATTTTATTAGGTACACCTTGCTATTACTGAGATGGGAATATAGATTCAACAGGTATACAGTGGTGTGAAAAAGTGTTTTACAGCAAATGTTTTACAGCATTGTGGAGGGATTTTGGCCACTCATCTTTGCAGAATTGTTGTAATTCAGCCACATTGGAGAGTTTAAGCATGAATGGCCTTTTTAAGGTCATGCCACAGCATCTCAATAGGATTCAGGTCAGGACTTTGACTAGGCCACTCCAAAGTCTTCATTTTGTTTTTCTTCAGCCATTCAGAGGTGAACTTGCTGGTGTGTTCTGGATCATGGTCCTGCTGCAGAACCCAAGTTTGTTTCAGCTTGAGGTCACGAACAGATGGCCGAATATTCTCCTTCAGGATTTTTGGTAAACAGCAGAATTCATAGTTTCATTTATAACAGCAAGTCTTCCAGGTCCTGAAGCAGCAAAACAGCCCCAGACCATCACACTACCACCACCATATTTTACTGTTTCTGTAATGTTCTTTTTCTGAAATGCTGTGTTACTTTTACTCCAGATGTAATGGGACACACCCCTTCCAAAGAGTTCAACTTTTGTCTCGTCAGTCCACAGAATGTTTTCCCAAAAGTCTTGGGGATCATTGAGATGTGTTCTGGAAAAATTGAGATGAGCTTAAATGTTCTTTTTGCTCAGCAGTGGTTTTCGTCTTGGAACTCTACCAAGCAGGCCATTTTTGTCCAGTCTCTTTCTTATGGTGGAGGCATGAACACTGACCTTAACTGAGACAAGTGAAGCCTGAAGTTCTTTGGATGTTGTTGTGGGGTCTTTTGTGACCTCTTGGATGAGTCGTTGCTTCGCTCTTGGGGTAATTTTGGTCGGCCGGCCACTCCTGGGAAGTTTCACCATTTGTGGATAATGGCTCTCAATGTGGTTTGGAGTCCCAAAGCTTTAGAAATGGCTTTATAACCCTTTCCAGACTGATAGATCTTAATCTTTTTCTTTCTCAATTGGTCCTGAATTCTTTGGCTCTCGACATGATGAGTAGTTTTTAAAGATATTTTGGTGTACTTCACTTTGTTAGCCAGGTCCTATTTAAGTGATGTCCTGATTGAGAACAGGTGTGGCAATAATCAGGCCTGAATGTGGCTAGAGACAGTGAACTCAGGTGTGATAAACCATAGTTAAGTTGTTTTAACGAGGGGGGCAATCACTTTTTCACACAGGACCATGTAGGTTTGGATTTTCTTCTCCCTTAATAAAACACCTTCATTTAAAACTGAATTTTGTGTTTACTTGGGTTGTCATTGATTAATATGTTCCGAAACACTTAAGTGTGACAAACATACAAAAATATAGGAAATCAGGAAGAGGGCAAACACTTTTTTCACACCACTGTAGGTACAGATTCAGCAAATTGCTGAATCTGTCCATATTGACGTGAAAGCATCACGCAGTTGCTTAAGATTTGTCGCCTGCAGATCCATGATCCATGTTCAAAGTCTCTTTTCTTCCCCATTCTGAGCAGTTGAACAGGTGTACCTAATACAGTGTCCCATAAGCGTATACACATTTTTTGTGTCAATACCAAGTTTGTTGTTTATTTAATAGTATAATATATGCCTTTATATCACATAGTACATGTTAGATATGTTATTCTATCAAAGGACGTACAAAAACAACTGTTAAATTGAATAAAAACTACAAATTCCATGGATAATTGAATTATCATAGGTACCCAAAATGTGAATATATGAATTACTACGTAACCATAGACGTAACTCTACATAGATAAAAAATGAAGAATAATATTTTTCTTACCGGGGAATGTAAATGTTCGGTCAAAAGTCGCTGGCGATAGCTGGGCTTTCATTGTGGTCTATTAACTTACATATTTTTTCTTAGTAATAACTGCATTTTGCATAGCACATGGCTCAAACTAACTCGATGCGGCCGGTAATAACTATGTCTCTTATTTTTCCGACCTTTAAACACTCACGGCTTTTTATAGAACACTGTAAACAAACTGCTTAATATTTACCACTTCTGAGCGTTTGAACGCACCCTGAGCCGCAGTTCACTGGGTTGTCGTGTGTAGATCATGTGATGGGCTGGACGGATGTAACGTTGGCCACGCTACTGCTGATTCTCATATCATGTGGATTAGCCGCACCGTATTCTTTTAGGAATACGGAATTTTAAAATGATATACGATACATGTATACTGAAAAACACATGGGAGCATGTGATTTGTGTCCAACGTGTCACATGATTCATTGCTGCACAAGGAAGTGTATATTACAGTAAGTATTTAAAACTCTTCAAAGCTGCAATTGTGCTACTTCTGTTTGTATAATTATGTGACTAAAACATATTGCGTTGTTTATTAGGTTATTGCTGACGTTAACTATGATATCTTAATAAAATAACCAAACGTTTCCGGATGAATAAAACGCAGTAAATTTATTTAGGGTTTAATAGATGGATGAACATCATGACAACAAATGACGTCATAAAAACGGCGCATTCTTATATGTAGTCTCTTACATCTGTTTTCTCTTAAGCAGTCAAACACGGGTTTGTGTCGCCTTCCTCTTGAGAGCTTAGTTGTGCAAGCATCTGAACGGAACATGGATCTGCGCCTGGTGGTCGGACTCGGAGCACTGCTTCTGCTTTCAGGACCTATTCAGGGCTCTAACGACTCCATCCCTCTGGTCATCTGGCATGGCATGGGTAAGACGTCTACTTACTCATCATTTCCAGCACAAGGGCCCAGGGCGTAAGTCTGAGTTCCAGATTTTGCTACTATGGGACACATTTGCTGCTATGAATTAAAGCCCACTCCATCCCCAAAATATTAGCTAGCTATAAGCTGATTCCACTTAGTCATTTACATTTACATTTACATTTACAGCATTTAGCAGACGCCCTTATCCAGAGCGACTTACAATTGGTACAGTCTTACAATTTAAGCAATTATGGGTTAAGGGTCAAGGACCCAACAGTGGCAGCTTGGCAGAGGTGGGAATTGAACCCTGGACCTTCTGGTCCATAGTCCAGTACCTTACCCGCTAGGCTACCATAGTCCCATTGATCCCATTAGTCAGTAAATAGTGTATGTGGAACAACATTTGTATAATTACAATACACACATATCTGTACTGCTGTCTAGGTCAATTTGCAATCTAAACATGGTACATATTACATGGTTCTGATTTCTGTTACCAGAAAACCTGGAGTTGAAATGATCAGGGCAATGTCATGGTTTTATATTCCAATATAACCCAGACATCGCACTGATCACTGATGTGTATATATATATGTATGTATACATGTGTACATATACATACATATATATGCATGTGTGTGTGTATATATATATATATATATATATATATATATATATATATATATTCTCTTAATGTTATTTGTTTGTTTGGTCTATCTATTTAACATCCCTTTCAGGATCAATGGTTATTTAACGACATACACAAAGTAACACCGATACACAAGGTTACATAGAAACTAGTCATACATACTCAGATCGAGCCAATTTAGTGTAATAAGTTAAACTAAGGACGTGTAAACACCACACAGGTCCAAGGCTGGGCTCAAACTGGGGATGCTGGAGCTGTGAGATCCCTATTCTCCTAACTCTCCTAATTAAACATAATATTTAAAATAATGTAATACTAGGCTTGGTTAATGATCGGTTATAATGGTGACTTGTTCTTGTGTGTAAAATTTGTTGTAGTATACCGGATTTATACCAATGCAACTAATTACAAAACAAACTCAGTAATGTTATTTTTTTGCTTATTTATTTATTTGATGTCATTCGCTGAAATGAGAAAACAATTTACGTTAACACTGAGAATGTTCAAGCTTTACAAGACTAACATAAACAGTGAAGCTGTGTCCTAAACAACACACTTTGGAACTTTATATACTACACTACTGAAATCGTGGAGTACTATTTTTTACATACTATGTAGTGTGGCAGTATGCAGTTTGGGCTGCAGCCAGAGACTAAAGTTACTTGACGTTTCATAGTGCTTTCTGACATTTAGTATTACGGTTAGCTAATCCCAAACCCTCCAAGTATTTTACCATAACAAGAAGCGATACGCAAGCTGTTTTCAACCAACACCCAACATAGCATGAAACGCAAAGCTGTATGATTTGCAACCAAATTACACCAACCTACCCTCAGTGTTGTGCTTTCAAAATAAAATGTTTTACAAGGTTACAGGTGTCGACAAATCCCACTTATCCCACCCGGTTCCTGCATCAATGACAAGAGCTACTGAGTCCACTGTATGATTATGAATTTAGATACATGGAGCCAATGCTTACCTAATCATTTGACTATATTGACTATGTGACATGTTGTGTAATAAAAAATGACCATTTTCACTTGTGTGTTTTATGAAGCCAACGTTCTTGTAACATTTTATGTTAAAATTATATTTTAGTCGAATAGTAATTTAAATATCAGATATCCCAGCGTACAGAAAAACAGAGAATGCCTGCTTAGGTAACATGCCAGTGATATTCTACATTTTACTTCAATTCTAATTTTAATGTTTTGAGCATGTGTTTAATCATTTTTTGATTTGTTGGTGTGTTAATAATATGGAGGTGTTACAAATAAAATATGTTTGTAGTATTGCACTTATTAACTGGATCATTAAACCCAAAACGAATTATGCTGGTACAGGTATATTAACATTTATATAGCACATATTTCCTGTAGTTTTCAATATAGGCAAAGAGCTATATTGATCTTTTCTATATTGTTTTCATCATCAGTCAGAGAGAGACAGTATGTGTGTGTGTGTGTGTGTGTGTGTGAGAGAGAGAGAGAGAATATGAGTGAATTTGTCTAGTTTTTGTGCATATATCAGTGCTCACTCCTACGGGCACATTTATGGGTGTTCTGTGCTCGTTCTTGTTTTTTCACGCATTTTCTCACTTCTTCTTCTGCTCAGCATCAATTTAGTGTTATTGCTGCTCATTTATTAATATCTGATGTGTACTTTTCAGTACAGTACTTCCATATACTTTCATCTTCCTATATAAGTAACTGCAATAGTAACCACCTGTATCTGCACATCTAGTCCACAAAACAATGCCACTTACCAATATCAGACCAGTCTAATCATATCCTGTGTCCTTGATGCTGTCTAAAACATATTTAACTAGGACGCCCCAATCTGGAATACATTACCAGAGGGCCCAGTTTACTTGAGTGCACCTTATCATGTGACCTGCGAATGCAATATGTGTTTGCCTGCATTATGATAAAGAGAGAATTTGCACACAACCGGTGTTGTCAATAATGTTTGTGCAGGGGATAACTGCTGCAACCCCTTGAGCATGGGCTCAATAAAGAAGATGGTGGAAGAGGAAATTCCTGGTATATACGTCCTGTCTTTGATGATCGGAAAGACTGTAACCCAGGTACTTGCGTTGCTATTTGTTGTAGCCTTAGACAAATGTTCTGTCGCGCATTATGATGTGTCATGCTACGCATACTGTGTGCTTGCTGCCTTAATTAAAACCCTACACACTAGGTGCCAGTGATACTTGACTTGCTTATTAATCTGTATTACAGGACACAGAAAATGGATTTTTTATGGATGTTAATCAGCAAGTGGCCTTTGCGTGTGAAAAACTTGCACAGGACCCAAAACTGAAGGCAGGCTACAATGCTATGGGCTTCTCCCAGGGTGCACAGTTTCTGTATGTACTGAGATCCTGGAATCAGATAATGGTATGTGATGAAATCGTTAAAGAAGCTGCTGATATTCTCTGTCTCTTCGCTCTTTTTTCTTCTCTCAGACGAGCTGTGGCACAGAGATGTCCAAATCCTCCAATGAAGACTCTTATCTCAATTGGTGGACAGCATCAAGGTACTGAAACAGTTCTGATACACAACTCTTTCCTCTGATCCATTGCTTATTTCGTTTCATCAAGCATGCAAGCTGCCCAAAAATCTGGTATTATTTAATGTAATGTGAGAAGCCCAGGGACGTTTGAAATAAGAGATAGAAGGACATAAAAGATTGAGTCTGTGTTTTAAAACAGTCTGTATCAAGTTACAAAATGTGATGTCGTACTCTCATCTGTGCAATATCTGGCACAAGTTTCATTTTCATGTCATAGTTCAGTCATTGATGTTCTATACCTGCTTACCGTATTTTTCGGGCTATAAAGCACACCGGGTTATAAGGCGCAATATCAATAATCGGCTGCTAACGGGTCTATTTTCATACATAAAGCGCACCGGGTTATAAGACGCATGAAATGAAACAAAACTCTTAAGTTCCGTCGGAAGCTCAGTTTGGTCTTTACCTGGCGCAGGGCGTCTTCTTGCTTCCTCCACTTCCGTACCATTGATTCGTTAATGTTGAATTCTCTCACAGCTGCTCTATGACCATGTTGTACTGCGTGACTGATAGCGTTGTGTTTGAAATCCGCTTCAAAAATGAATGAATGAATGCACACACCGTAATGGTGAAGCACATACCGTATTACTCCGCTATGCTGCGCACTACGGTTGCCGTAAGCTTCGTAACTTACCAAGACCGTGCTAAAACATTTTGACAGATTTATGAGCGCCGTGTACCATCTACAATCGGTTCTAGGTCAGAAGGCTCAACCAGAATTAATTCATACATTAGGCGCACCGCATTTTAAGGTGCACTGTCGATTTTTGAGAAAATTAAAGGATTTTAAGTGCGCCTTATGGTCCGAAAAATACGGTAAACCAATAATGCAGGGTCATTGGCAGGCATGGCCTATCTGACAGCACAAGGTGCTTTAGGTTTTTTTATAATGTATTTAATAGAAATGCACCGATCGATTGCCCGGTGACCAGAATCGGCACAAACACAGCCACACATGATAAACACACTGCTTTCACTAACATTAATTCACAATTCAATTCTGCTTTAAACAGAGAGAGTGTTAGATTTCAGTTGTGCTCCAGTGCCAGTATACTAAAGAGTCTCCTCCTATGTAGCACACTACTAGTAAGGGATCAGTGATAGTGTTATTTAGATTACAGTCATGTCTTTAGCACTCTAGTTTCTCACAGCGAGTGAGTGCTGTTTGCAGAATGCATGACAAAGTAAGCAGCGGAGGAAGAATTATGAAAACACTCAGAACAATAATAAGACATTTAAAACAGCATCACCTTGCTGAATATGTGGAATTTGACATATAAGCTAAAGCTAGCTGTGGTGAGAGTGCAGAGCCAGACACAAGCAAGCAGCTGCTACTGTCTTTCTTTTAATGGAAGAAGTTTCCATCAAAAGAAAAGCTGAACAAAAATTATCTATATGCTGTTATTTATAATCCTTGTACAGAAAAAAAACATGGAATCGGCCAGTCATATGTTTGAGTAGTCGGAAAACGGAATCGGCTAAGAAAATTGCAATCAGTGCATCTCTAGTATGTAGCTATTGTGTTCTCCTTTGTGCCACAGGTGTGTATGGACTGCCCCGATGCCCCGGTGAGAGCTCTCACATTTGCGATTGGATCCGGAAAGCACTCAACTCTGGGGCCTACAAAGATGCAGTGCAGAAACAGTGAGACTGTGGCCTTGTTTTTTTTTTACATGATCACAGTATAAAGAATATAGAGTAGTGCTTGAAAGTTTGTGAACTTTTTAGAATATTCATAAATATAACCTCATTTTCACCTGTCCTGATTGAAGTTCTAAAAGTAGGTAAAGAGACATTACATATCTATGAGTGGCAGTAGTACGTAAACTTTTGCTTTCAGTACTGCAGCAATAACTGCATGTAAACATTTATGTTAACAACATTTCTATTCAGTTAAGATCAGGACCACGACCTAGCCTTTCCAAAACTTCCAAATCAACCTTCTTTTGCTACAAGGAATTGTGTGTTTAGGGTTGTTGTATTGCTGTATTAGAGTTTGCTGGTACAAATGAGTTCATTGTTCTAACAGTGGCAAGCTTTCCTGGCCCAAATGAAATAAAACAGGCCCAAACCATTGTACTACCACCGTCATGTTTCATACATGGGAGAAGGGTCATATGCTGGGATGCAGTGTTTTTCTTTCTCCAGACATAGCACATCTCTTTTAAACAAAACAAATATATGTTGGCCTTTTTTACCCAAAAACCTTCAGTCTATGTGCCACAAGATGGGCAGCAGTGTTTATTTACAGCATTTAGCAGACGCCCTTATCCAGAGCGACTTACAATTGGTACAATCTTACAATCCAAGCAATTGTGGGTTAAGGGTCTTGCTCAAGGACCCAACGGTGGTAGCTGTGATTTGAACCATGGACCTTCTGGTCCAGAGTCCAGTGCCTTAACCACTAGGCTACCACAGTGCCATGTGTCCCATGTGCAATGTTCTTTTTGGAGAGCAATGGCTTTCTCCTTGCAACCTTGGCATGTACATTATAGTTGTTCAGTGTTCTCCTGATGGGGCACTCATGAACCTGAAACATTAGCCATTCCTCCTTTTCTGCACAATCTGTCTGACTGGATTGTTGGAGTGCAAACTGTTTAGAGAAGGGCTTGTAACTTTTCTAGCCTGATGGGCATCAACAACTCCTTTGTTCCTGCCATGATACACTTCCACAAACGTGTTGTAAAGATCAGACATTGATAGGCCCCTGTTCTTTAAATAAAACAGAACACTTGGTCAGAACTGATTGTCCTCCCATTGTTTGAAAACACCTATCTCTAATTTCACAGACAAAGCAACTGCTAATCCTAGAGGTTCATATACAATTGCCACTCACTGGTAGGTAATTTTGGATAATTTTCCTCAATAAATAATTTACCATATATCATATTTTTTGTCTCTTTTGTTTAATTGATGTATCTCAGTTTACTTTTAGGACCTGTGTGAAAATCTGATGATGTTTTGGTCATATGTATGCAGGAATATTTGAAAACTTTAAAGGGTTCACAAACATTCAAACCTTCCACTGTACAGTAATCATTTCTAGGCATAAATCTACGTTTTGTTAATATTATGTGTTCTATGATGATATGAAAATTATTTTCATTATATTATAGCTTGGTGCAGGCACAGTACTGGCATGATCCACTCAATGATGACTTGTACAAACAGCATAGCCTCTTCCTCGCTGACATAAATCAGGAACGGGTAATTCCACAATGTTCAGCTTTTTTTTTTAGAAATCACATGGTCCGAGAAGACAAGGGTTTTTAAAGTTTTACCCTTAGAGGTCTGTGATCAAGTTACAAAATTTTTCCTGACAGTGTTCCAGTAAATGTTGCCATTTTAAGTGACAGTGCTAGCAATCATACATAATGTAATTATATCTTTATTTGACCTACCCTGCCTATTTTCCTTACCCTGCTTACATTTTAAACCTTCACCATGTATGTCTGTGTGTTCGATGAAAGAGAAATTACATTTTTTAAATTGGATTTTCACCATATGTGGGTTTTGGGGTTCATTTTGGTGCTGTAGTTATAACAGTATTGAAGACTTATTAGCTTATATTTTAATTATATTTTCAAATTAAAGGGGGCAAGGTCAAAATGGTTCCAGACCTCTAAGGATCCAAGACCCATTTTCTGCAAAGTCAAATATACCATTGATGTGTTATGTGTGCATGTTCTAGATTCCATGGGAAATACCTTTGCTGGTACATTTTTGATGTAACAAAAAGTTTTGTATGAATTGAAATGAATCATTGCTCTATCTTAAGGTGCTGAACGAGACCTATAAGAAGAACCTCATGTCTTTGGAGAAGTTTGTTATGGTTAAGTTTCTGCAGGACAGCGTCGTTGACCCTGTAATATCAGAGGTAAGGAATCCCTACATTAAAAGCTAGTCATTTAAGCAATAATACATGAGAGGAAGTGCTATAATGTGAGATACTGGCACTGGTGTGCGGCGGTCTCAGTGAAAGGCTGCAGGCCTATAAACTCATTATAATTAATTTCGGCAGTCTTTTACTTGTATAATTATAGCGTTGCTGCTTATTTAGCGCTGGCGTGGTTGCTAGGTTATGTTTATATGTGGTGGAGTAATACTTTTGCTTTTTGGTCAGAATGCCATTATCGTGCGCTTTTGGCACTCCTAGAACGTTTCCCAGCCAATCAAATTGTGTGGTCAGACCTAACTGTGGTGTAATAATAAACAATTAAACACTCTAAAAAAAAATTAACTACCGTATTTTTTGGGCTATAAAGCGCACCGGATTATAAGACGCAATATCAACGATCGGCTGCTAACAGGTATATTTTCATACGTAACGCGCACCGGGTTATAAGGTGCATGAAATGAAACAAAACTCTTAAGTTCCCTCGGAAGCTCAGTTTGGTCTTTACCTGGTGCAGGGTGTCTTCTTGCTTCCTCCACTTCCGTACCATTGATTCGTTAATGTTGAATTCTCCCGCAGCTGCTCTATGTCCATGTTGTACTGCGTGACTGATAGCGCTGTGTTTGAAATCCGCTTAGAAAATAAATGAATGAATGCACATACCCTAATGCTGAAGCACATACCGTATTACTCCGCTATGCTGCGCACTACGGTTGCCGTAAGCTTCGTAACCTACCAAGGCCGTGCTAAAACATTTTGACAGATTTATGAGCGCCATGTACCATCTACAATCGGTTCTAGGTCAGAAAGCACAACCAGAATTAATTCATACATTAGACGCACCGCATTTTAAGGTGCACTGTCGATTTTTGAGAAAGTTAAAGGATTTTAAGTGCGCCTTATGGTCCGAAAAATACGGTACTTTTGGGTGGCTGATTGTTATAATGTAGTTTTGTCAAAGTAGTCAATACAACACAACAGTTAGAATGAAATACTTGCTGGAAAGCAAATTTTTGAGGGTGAAAATACAAACAAATGTGACCTCAGTCTTTTTGCTTCCTCATTTGACCAATCCTGTCGAGTTTCCACAAACTTTGCTTGCAGTTAATTAATCTGGCTGGTAGATAGAGTACACTCTTATGAAAATGTATGTACTCTGGTCATTTACATTTTGGCTATTACATGTAGATTTTCACAAAGCTCTGCAGGGAATAATTCTGCAAATGTTTTGCAATATTTACTTTTACTTGCTGAATTTAACACTGAGAAAATTTAAACAGAAAATGTGGCATGTGCCAAAGTTTGGGCTTCTTGTCAGACAGTATTAATAACGCATTTCTTTGTCAGAAATCACTGCCGGATTTTACAAGTGAATTAACATATTTTAGACATATTTGAATTTGTTGTTATAATTAGTTTTTTAATTTGTTGTTATAAATTACATATTCAGGAGTAGTTTAATGGATGCCATGGTGGCCCACTGGTTAGCTCTGTCGTCTCACTGCTCCAAAGACCTAAGGTCAATTCCAGGCCCAGCTGCATGTTTGGAATTTGCATGTTATCCCTGAGTCTGCATGGGTTTCATCCCGTGAGAGAGTGAGAGAGTGAGAGAGTGAGAGAGTGAGATCATAGACATTGAGTGAGTGAGTAAGGGGTAGTTTAAAACCTGCCACCATTGTTTTCTAATTACACTTCTTTTCTCTCAGTGGTTTGGCTTCTTCAAGACAGGCCAGGCTGAGGAGACTGAAACACTACAGGACAGTGCTCTATACAAAGAGGTAAGCACAGCTGATGTTTCCTACCTGGCTGAATGATCTCAGCATTAGCATCATTACAAAGAGACATTCAAGCTGATCAAAAGCAGAATCCCAGGAGCTTCTATTCTGTTGACTTTGTAATTGAAAGTTATGCCTGAAAGCTGGTGGTGTTGTGTTGTGTTGCAGGATCGTCTGGGATTGGCAGAAATGGATAAAGCAGGGAAGCTGGTCTTTCTTTCCTCTGATGGAGATCACTTACAGTTCACTCGGGACTGGTTTAATGCCAAGTTACTCCCTTATCTGCGTTAATCTGAGAAGATAAGTGCTACCACAATAACATTCATGCCGAGATCAGACAGAAACAACATAATCACATGACGCACATTCTTTACTGGTTGACTAGAACCATTCATCTTCCTTAATGCACTGAACTTTCATTAGAATTGTTTTATTCAGGTTGTTTGATTTTAGCATGTAACTAAACGAAGCTGTTAGATTCACCAGAACATGATCCTGGATTCAGTTTGGCACCTTGTGTTTACTTTAGCCATAAAATAGTCAGGTGGTGTCAAGCCATGAAAAAATACTGAGAAAGAGCAAATGGGTTTAGACATATCTTAAAATAAGTTTAGATATAGCCTCAAAACAGTGTCTTTACAAGAGAAGGACATTTTAATGTTATAACCTGACATTACATCTGCGTTACATCTGTTTCACAGACCGTTGACTGAAATGGACATTGACTGGACATTTCCATAGTCACATCGTAGTTTACTGCATATAGAGTTTTATTTGAAACAGTGATATTAATTAAAACAATGCCACAGCATTTAGTACTGTACTGTACAATGGCATAATTCTTCCCTTTGTATATTTTATAAAACTGGAAACACTTACCAAGAACAAAAAAGGGAACCTTACCATTTTGTTTTCTGCCTCCTAGATTCTCTTTTTTGTCAGGAGGTGTTCCAAGGGTTCACTCATACTGGTTTTCTGTCATTCAGATGTGAATAAGATGTATATGAGACAGATTTTAATTTCCTATTATAATTGTTAAGAAATCAGACGTTAAAGTGAATTAAAGTTGATCGGCTGGACGTTAAACGGTGCATACCTGTACCTGAATTTGGATGCATTTTGTATTTAAGTATGTTTAAGAAATTTTGTGTTACATAACTTTACATGTAAATTTTATTCCAACTAAAGTGTACATTACAAGTGAAGATCAAGTTCTGGTGAATTTAACTACATTCAGAACTCTGTGATTTTGCAAAAGCTAATTATAATGTTCTTATGTGTATGTCCGCAAATAAAAATACTGATATTACAAACCTAATCTTTTTCGGTGAGCGTTTTTCAATTGACTTGTTTTAACTGTTTTGACGTTAATGAATTGATGGGTAATGCATAACACAAATCCTGTTCGGACTGTGTTTCTAAATCTCTCATTGCCATCTACGAGACAGCTCAAAGTTATGAGTGGTCTTTTTTAAATGGTCAAGAAATGTATTTATTATTATTTATTTGGGCATTTTAGAAGTCAAAACTGTGTGAGAAGTAGCAGCTGTTCTGAAGTTTGACTGGTGTTCATGCATAACAGCCCATTTAACCTCTTCCCTCATGTATACGTTATATACTAATTCAAAGCAGTATGTGAGTGTAATAGTTTTCACAAAGGACTTGATTCTAAACAGTCCATAAATTTATTGTCACATTATTGCTAATAGCTACACTAACACCATTTACATTTACAGGATTTAGCAGACGCCCTTATCCAGAGCGACTTACAATTGGTACAATCTTACAATCCAAGCAATTGTGGGTTAAGGGCCTTGCTCAAGGACCCAACAGTGGCAGAGGTGGGATTTGAACCCTGGACCTTTTGGTCCATAGTCCAGTACCTTACCCGCTAGGCTGCTTGTCAATTGTTCTGATTTTGATAGGGTTGCATGAGGTTAGGTTTAGTGCAAAGAAATGTGGGTTTAGACCTTGGAGCATGCAGACATTTAAAATGAGTTGGAACAAGCTTGAATTGTCAAAAACGAAACTTTCCAGAAACTTACACCTTTTAATAGTTTCCTAATACAGATATAATACTTGTCCTACGTAAGCCAGAGCACTCTGAAATCTGAGAAGAAATGCTAAAATGCACACCACAAAAGTAAAAAGATCTCTTTTGAAATGATTTACATTTGAAAAGTGTCGTTGATGTAAATCACCACATTTGCATGGCACCCCTGGTATTTTTCTAGCCTGTGAGCATCACCACCTGTCTGAGCTGAGAATGTTTTCAGATCAGGTAGTTTTCTTTATGGACCTGTGACTTGGCATGAATTCACACCTATCACTGTATGGCACATCTTCCCAGCGGACAGAGTCAGTCCTAGTTTATGCCTGTGGGATCTTTTGTCTGTTTTGCAGGTCACACCTGGCCTTCCTGTATCTGTGAGAATAATACAAATGCAATTTCAGTGGGCACACACTTTTGACCATGTTGTGTGCCCACTGAAATTGCATTCAAATCATACAGCTCATACATTCAAATCAAAAATTTGACACCAGTCCAGATTTTCTTAAAATCAACATACCTACATGTACAGCAGCAGTTCCATACCAGTATCTGATGAATTCTAATACAGACAGTCTTCATTCTCTTAATGAGCTACTGATTAGGTGTTCACCTGAAAGTTCTGAACTTTTTCTAACATTATTATTGTTTTGTTAAAAAATTTATATAAACTTGTTTTCTCTCTGTATTATTATTTGTAGTATTAATGGAGGTCTGAAATCACTGCATCATCTTTGTTTTTTTTTGTTTTGTTTTTTTAACAGTGATCATTTACAGCAAATAAAAAGCTCATCAGCTTTTAAAGGAATTGGTCAGTTATTTGTCAGTAATTCATAGGTTAAAACAAACATGGGACTGTGGTGGCCTAACGGTTAAGATACTGGACTATGGACCAGAAGGTCCAGGGTTCAAATCCCACATCTGCCAAGCTGCCACTGTTGGGTCCTTGAGCAAGACCCTTAACCCACAATTGCTTGGATTGTAAGACTCTATCAATTGTAAGTCGCTCTGGATAAGGGTGTCTGCTAAATGCTGTAAATGTAAATATCTGTCAAACATACAGCACATACAGCTGGTAAAAACAGAGAAACTGAGAATTTGCAGTGATCTCTTCATTTTTCCAGAGCTGTACGGCTATGTGTTAACCTATTCCTTAAAAGGGCAAAATAAAAAATGGAACAGGGACAATGGAAGATGGACAAAATAAAATGGAGGAAGTTGAGCTTAGCTGAGTAGTTTTAACTGTAGCATATTTCAGTACATTGTGGGAAGTGTGGTGTGGATGTGTGCTCGTGTAGCTAAGTTGCATATACTGTACAGTGCATTCCTTTGTGTTGAGGTGTTTTACACTGAAGTGCAACTCTTGTATTTTCCTCAGACAGTATTTGCTTGTTTGAGGAACTTGCTTGAGAAACAAGAAAACGTCAAGCACATGTTCTTCTTTTGGTGGAGCTTTGCATATTCCTTAGATGTTGCTGTAAATACCTGTATTTTTAATTCTTACAAAGTAATCTGCAACAATGAATGCATCGGATTGGATTATTTACTTGCATCTTCTAGATTATGTATTTTATCCAGAATCTCCACTTTCAGTTCTCCTAAATATGACCATATTATACTGTAGATAAGAGGGAATTCTATCAAAAGCACTGTGGGGTTTGTTTTTTTTTTGCGACTTTTGACCTATATCTTTGGTTGATTACCATTGCTTCACTATGTAGAAATTAGAAAAAATCACTAAGATTTTTAGTTTAGTTTAAATTCAAAGTCTGGGTCTGTGGTCTATGTGCTTAAAAACACACAATTTCAATGCTGCAGTCAGGTGGAAGCATACTTTCACATGCAAAATTTCCTTGGCACCTTTGACTACATTTGCTAGTTTCAAATGGGCTTAAACCGTGCCTTAACTTTCAACTACTACACAGAGAAGGGACTATTCTAACAACGATTTTATCTCATAAAAAGCACAGATAAAGTACTGTGCAAAAGTCTTAGGCCACTATTAGATTAGATGTACCATTATTTTAGCAATGGTATAATGATCATATATAATTATTTCCTCAGTGTCTTTATTAGAATACAACCAGAAAATACAGGAAATGTGTGTGCAGGATTAAAACACTGGATTTTTTTTATGTAGTGTGACACTTACACCCTTAAGCACTGGCAGCTTCATCGAGACACCAAGTTGACCCTTCTACAATTCCAAGAAGCTTGATCAGGAATTTGTCTTTTTGGAAGGGTAGCAGCCAAGAAACCACTTTTTCAGAAGGGGAAAAGGGTGAAAAGGCTAAGATATGCTAAAGCTCACAAACATTAGAATGAAGATCAGTGAAAAAGTGTATTATAGTGTGACAAATCCAAGTGTGAATTTTTTTTTCTTTCAAGTCGTCAACAATATGGTATACTCATTTAGAATGTCTTCCAACCCTTTCAGTTTTTTCACATTTTGTTATGTTGAGGACTTAAAAGAATCTAGTTTCCCCCCCATCAATGTGCACTCAATACCCCATATTGAGAAAGTGAAAAGGAACACATTAATTTTACATGGACATAAGTATTGAGACACTTTGCTTTGATAGTTGAAATTTAGCTCTGTGGACCTTTTATTTTGCTCTGTGGACCATTTATCTTGATTATCTTTGAGATGTTTCTGCACCTTGATGGGAGTCCACCTGTGCTTAATTCAGTTGATTGGACATGATTTGGAAAGACACACCGCTGTCTATATAAGTCAAGTCAGATTTATTTATATAGCGCTTTTTACAATGGAGCATTGTCGCAAAGCAACTTTACAAGTTTAGATTATCTCCTAATAACTACGTCCAATGCCAAATTGAGCAAGCCTAGGGCGACAGTGGCAAGGAAAAACTCCCTAGGTCTCACAGCTAACGATGCAGATCAGAGCAAAGCCATGAGGAGAACAGAACTGCCTGTAGAGCTCGGAGACAGGATTGTGTGCCGGGGCAGATCTGTTGGTTACAAAACTTTGGTGGCGGCATCATTCAGTGGGAGTGTTTTTCAGCGGCTGGGACAGGGAGTCTAGTCAGGGTTGAGGCAAAGCAGAATGGAGCAAAATATAGAGATATTCTTAATGGAAGCCTGATCCAGAGCGCTCGCTACCTCAGACTGGGCCAAAGGTTCAACAAGACAGTGACCCTAAGCGCACAACCAAGACAACACAGGAGCGGCTTGGTGTTCTGACTTGAACCCAATCGAACATCTCTGGAGAGACCTGAAAATGGCTGTTCACTGACGGACCCCATCCAACCGGACAGAGCTTGAGAAGATCTGCAGAGAAGAATGACAAAATCCCCAAATCCAGGTGTGCAAACCTTATGACATCATACACAAGAAAACTGTAATTGCTGCCAGGTGCTCCCAGTAAGGGTCTGAATACTTATGCCAGTGCAATATTTTAGTTGTTTTTTAATGTATTTTAGCGCAAGACCTCTATGTGAAAAAGTGAAAGGGTCTGAAGACTTCCTGGATGCATTGTACATTGGTCATTATATAATTGCTAAAACAACAAATCTAATGGTGGGCTAAGACTTCTGCACAGTACTGTATATTTTTTGTAAAAGTGAAGACTCCAAACACAATGATGTATCCATTGCACCAATTTTAATGAGATCTTCCTCCAGTACTAATGAGCAGACTTTAACCATAAACCAAATAAAAACATGACAAATTACTCAAAAAAAGAAAGTCCATATGGCCTGAGTGCTATAAGAAGAAAAAAAGAGGTCAGGATAATGTTTAGTTGATCATACTATACTAAACAAGACTACTTAAAGGTCTAGATTGCCTATTGTAAAACAGAAAACAACACAGAGCTGAGCTTTGGGCAATATCAGCAGGGATTCTCAAAGTGTATTTCTAACATGTTTGAAGAAAAACATTGACTTCATTTTTAAATGTAGGTCCTGTCCTTATAGTACCTCTCTTAGTTTCAGAAATTTGACAGTGCTGTTTGGAATACAGTTTTAGCTGCAGTGATGGGAAACTGCAAAACTCAAAAGTCCTGTAAGAATCAAATGCATTCTTTTCTGTAAGTGCGCCTCATGGTTGGGTCATGTCACAAATTCTGCAGTATTTATACCTGCAAACTAACTGCGTTATTAAACAGGAATGGGCAACCATGTGCTTCAGGAATGAATTGCATATATAAAACAGAAATCATTAGGGCTCCCTCACACCAACATCTGCCCCCCCCTGACCGTGTAAAGCAAATTCACTGAATATAATCACCGTTTTAAGACAAAGGAATTTCTGCAGCATGATTAATGATTCTAAACAATATCTGCATTGTTTGGCTATTCACATTTTAAATTTACTTGCATGAACGGAATGCTTCGAAATCAGCAGAACAACTTGATTGTTGGCAACTAGTTTGGAAGTGCTAATATTACATGGAAAAAACAAAGTTTTAGTATGCCACAAAAGCAAGCAGCCATCCCACCGGCTGAAGAAAGGTGCAGCCACACCTGTGATTGGCTGATAGGAAGTGTGGACATGGTTGGCGTTACACTTTCTTTTGTGATTGGCTGGTTCGTCAGTCAGTCAGGTAGGCATTGGTAAAGAGGACAGAGGTCTACCCTGCGATCTCAGTTGCTGTAGTGACCAGCTTTTTGCCATCCCAGATGGTTTTGAATTGTTCAGGAATTGGCATCTCAGTCTGGAGGAAAAAAAAAGTGGGAATTGATTCATTTTCATGACCTCCTACTTGCACATGCATGTTTATTAGATATTTCACACACAATTCTCCAGCACTTACAAAGTCTCCATCTTTACCAGGCACCAGCACATTCATCTCGGAGCTCTTGGCACTGACTATTTCACAAGACAGAGAGTCCTTACTCAGGTACACATGGCAACCATCGGTCTTATTGATGGAAATGGTTGGAATCTTGCCCAAAACCTGTATGGGAAGAAGAGATACAATTATGCAACAATAACAATGGCACAGGAGGGGGAAAAACAAAACAAAACAAAAAAACAACATCATCTTAGTGTCCTCATACTGTTACTCAGAACATCAGGGGGCAATAACTAACCCTCCCCTCCTCCAGTTTAATTGTAATTTAAAAGTCATAATTTAATTGTAAATTATACTGAAAAATAAGTATTTGGTCAATAAAAAAGTTCAACTCAATACTTTGTAACATAACCTTTGTTGACAATGACAGAGGCCAAACGTTTCCTGTAAGTCTTCACCAGGTTTGCACAAACTGTAGCTGGTATTTTGGCCCATTCCTCCATGCAGATCTCCTCTAGAGCAGTGATGTTTTGGGCTGTCGCTGGGAAACACGGACTTAACTCCCTCCTCAAATTTTCTATGGGGTTGAGGTCTGGAGACTGGCTAGGCCACTCCAGGATCTTGAAATGCTTTTTACGGAGCCACTCCTTCGTTGCCCAAGCGGTGTGTTTGTTATAATTGTCATGCTGGAAGACCCAGCCACGTTCCATCTTCAGTGCTCTCACTGATGGAAAAAAAATCTCACGATACATGGCCCCATTCTTTCTTCCCTTAACACGGATCAGTCGTCCTGTCCCCTTTGCAGAAAAACAGCCCCAAAGCATGATGTTCCCATCCCCATGCTTCACAGCAGGTATGGTGTTCTTGGGATGCAGCTCACCATTCATCTTCCTCCAAACACGACAAGTTGAGTTTTTACCAAAAAGTTCTATTTGGTTTCATCTGACCACATGATATTCTCCCAATCTTCTTCTGGATCATCCATTTGCTCTCTGGCAAACTTCAGATGGGCCTGGACATGTACTGGCTTAAGCAGGAGGACATGCCTGGCACTGCAGGAGTCCCTCTTGGCGTAGTGTATTACTGATGGTAGCCTTTGTTACTTTGGTCCCAGCTCTCTGCAGGTCATTCATCAGCTCCCTCCGTGTAGTTCTGGGATTTTTGCTCACCGTTCTCATGATCATTTTGACCCACGGGATGAGATCTTGCATGGTCTTGCATGTCTTCCATTTTCTTACAATTGCTCCCACAATTGATTTATTCACACCAACCTGCTTGCCTATTGTAGATTCACTCTTCCCAGCCTGGTGCAGGTCTACAATTTTCTCCTGGTGTCGTTCAACAGCTCTTTGGTCTTGCCCATGGTTGAGCTTGGAGTTTGACTGAGGCTGTGTACAGGTCTTTTATACAAATAACGAGGTCAAACAGGTGCCATTAATACAGGTAACGAGTGGAGGACAGAAGAGCTTCTTAAAGAAGTTGTTACAGGTCTGTGAGCCAGAAATCTTGCTTGTTTGTGGGTGACCAAACACTTATTTTCCACCATGATTTACAAATAAATTCATTTAAAATCCTACAATGTGATTCTTCTCATTTTGTCTCTCATAGTTGAACTGTACCTATGATAAATTACAGACCTCTCTCATCTTTCTAAGTAGCAGAACTTGCACAATCAGTGACTGACGGAATACTTTTTTGCCCCACTGTATCTAAGCTCATGATTTCAAAAAGAAGTTACTACACACATAACAATGAAAATAGCTGTGTTTGTTAAACTCGTTGGTTTAAACAAAGTAGCGCACTAGTAGAGATGTAATGATGTGCGAGTACGCTGAGAAAGAAAAAAAAAAAAATAGGTTTCTGTTTACAAGGTTGAAGGAGTGTAATGTCATTGATACTCGGCTACAAAAGACATACAGTACTGTGCAAAAGTCTTAGGCCACCTTTACATTAGAAATACCACTGTTTAGCAACGGTACAATGACCAAATATAATTATTTCTCAGTCTCTTTATAAGAATACAACCAGAAAATACAGGAAATATGTATGCAGTATAGATAAAACTGAAAACAATCTACAGGAAAAAAAACTGAACAAAAAAAAAGGCTACAATGCTAAGTATGTAGTGTGACCTCTCCTTACATGAGCAATAGCAGCTTCGGGTGGCTTCATCGGGATGCAAGTTGACCCTTCTACAGTCCAAAGAAGATTGCACAGTACTATATCTACCAAAAGTAGTTTGTCTACTTAAAAAAAAAAAAAAAAAAGTGTCGTCTACCCTTGTCTAATTATCATAGATCTTACATGGCCTGCCATAAACATATTACTGCCGTGAAGACTCTGGTTCCACCTGTTAAACTTAAGGTGCATTGCTACTTAAAAAAAAAAAAAAAAAAGTGCTTAAAAAAAAAAAAATTGTTAAGGAGTCTCTTTTTTTCTTGTTATTTGTAAATGCATACAATTAGCTACTTTAAGACTTGGATCTGCTGTGTTGCAATACAATGGACCAGCTCCATACGTCTCAACATTACACACAGCAGATCAAACATTTGGTCAACATCACAAATCCATGAAATGGTTTGCTTGAAAAAAGCGAAAGATAACCATGTAAAAATAAATTTTAAAAATACTTACAATCAACAATTTAACAGACAAAACTTGCACATGTATACTAACCTGGACCTTAACATCCTTACAGTTGATCACCTCAACAATGCCCACAACATCATCAAAAACAAGGCCCATTTTCTTGCAGTTGTCTGCAGAGAAAGTAACAAGGGTAATATAAACCAATTGCAATGTGTGCTGCAGACCCTAGCCAATCAATAAAAAATCCATTCATGTGAAAGTAGTGTCCTTACCCACAGTGATCGAGTTGATCTTTCCCTTTACTTGCAGAGTGCTGTTGTTGCACTTATAGGCATAGACCACCTGTTTGAGCTCTGTGTCACTGATCACAAGACCTTGGGCACCCTCTTGGTTCTCCTGTTGATTACATTATTAAGACATGGATGGAATTAGGAAAGACACAAGGAATAGAAGAAACCATGACAACAGCGGACATATAGGTGAACTGACAATATTTCCCACTTACTACTTTCCATTTCTTGCCTTCCAGCTCCAGCACTGGGGGCAGCGTACGAGCAGGGGAGGCGGTAGCGGTTGGCCGGGAAGCTGTAAAGGGTTTGGGTCCTGTGTGCACAGGGACTGCCTGAGTCCTCAACGTTGGATTCTTGTGAGTCTTCTGTGCATCGGACACATGCTTTAGCCCTGAATCAATTAGAGAGAGAGGGTATTTAAGACGCAGGAAATATCGGTGGCATTGACCGTGTGAAAAATGATTTCACCTCAGTACCACAACTTGGTGAGATTAAGTTGCTGATTTGTGAATGAACGACTAAATGCTATTGGCAGCATTTGGTATTCTGCAGCACATGTGCTCCCATTTCTTGATTATGCTGTACATACAGGAGATAGAGATATATATATATATATATATATATATATATATATATATATATATATATATATATATATATATATATATATATATATATACACACATACATACATACACACACACACACACACACACCATTGCTAAAAGTCAAATCAGATTTATTTATATAGCGCTTTTTACAATGGAGCATTGTCTCAAAGCAACTTCACAAGTTTAGATTACCTCCTAATAACTACGTCAAACCCCAAATTGAGCAAGCCTAGGGTGACAGCGGCAAGGAAAAAAACTCCCTGACAAGGAAAAACTCCCAGCTCTAATGGTGGCCAAATAACTTTGCACAGTAGTGTATACAGCAAGATTACCATCTGTATATAAACATGTATGTATATCAGCATAGGTTTTCACATTTGCAAAAGGTTTCAACCATTCAGAAATATGAGATCTAACAATTCTGTTAAAGCTCAATATTCCCACATTTAATTAGTCTTGTCTTAAATTTATGTTCAATTAACCATGTTTTTATTTTTCCAACTCCATTTGTGAGATGTAATCTGACAATACATATCCAAGTGCTTGTCATATAGTCATAAAGCACATAAATTCACAGCTATAACCCTATAAAATCAAGGTGTTTGATATGCCTGCCATAAATTGTACTGGACTGTGGCCCACAAGGGCCTGGGATTAAATCCCACCTCTGCCAAGCTTCGACTAGTGGGTCCTTGAACAAGACCCTTAACCCACAATTGCTTGTAAGATTGTATCAGATGCAATTAGCTCTGGATATAGCATGTACTAAATGTAAAGCAATGTAGTAGAACAGTGCACCACTAACAAAATTCCCATGATGACGACATGCCCACACCACACAGTACAGTCATTCATTTAGGCCACATGAATTTGGTTACTGAGTGTAGTAAACTGGTGTCATTGGACTACTTTGAATAAGAAAACAGTTTAAGAATTTATTCACTGGCTTATGTTTTATTGATGCAGCACATGTAGCCAGCATTCACCCAAGACATGAGACCTTTATAGAGTTGCTATAAATATGAATAAACAGGCACACTTTTGCTTACACCCTGTTGTTTTTGGTTTGTGCTACTTTTCTTCTGTTCCAACTACAACAAATACTAATGCTTCTACTGTATTCACTACTTTTGGGAAAAATGTAGCTAGTTAAAGACTAGAGGTATTTTATGTGTAAACATACTACCTTTAGTAATATCAGACCCCTTGTTGAGAGAGGCAAACAGAGCACTGTGGCTCGCTGAACTGTCTCCACCTGCTGACGTGTTCAGGTCAGCGGCTGGAGGTGGCGGTCCAGGAGGAGGAGGAGGTGGGGCAGCTCCACCACTTGTTGCTCCAGTCGCAGAGGCAACTGGACCCTAAGATATGAAAATAAGTGTTAACCTATTGAAGTCCAAAAGCCCAGAGAGGTCTATAAACCAGATGCAAAAAAAGGGGTTAGACCTAATTTTCAAACTTACACTCTTGCTCCAGGCAAGTCCAGTGGTGTGATGCTGCTTAATGTAGGACTGCAGCTCAGTCCAGATTGACAAGTAGGACTTAACCCAGTCGACATGATTCTTATCCCTACAGAACGAGACATGCATGAATTATGATTTATAAAGTGCGGCAAACCACATTAGAGCACAGTAACAACATACAGAGCACTGCACTGTACAGGTATGCGCCATTTAACGTCCATCCGATCAACAGCTGTTCGCTTTAATGGCCGAGGTATTAAATTATAATTTTTTATTTTACTCCAGGTGTTGCCAACTGTATAGTGCTGCCCAACGCATGACACTACAGTACACAATATAGTACTGAACTCTACCATATTTTACTTAATTATAACAGATTATGTTCAATGCATAAAAGCATGCAGATGTGGTGATACTGGTGCCAGACGACTGGTTTGAGTATTACAATAACAGCTGATCTCCTGGGAGTTACACATACAACCATCTCAAAATGATGCAATACAGAAAAAACGCTACGGAACGCCTTTGTTGATGGGAGAGGTCAATGAAGAATGGGTAGACTTGTTTGAGCTAGCAGAAACGATACAGTATCCCAGATAACCATTCAATTGCAGTGATCAACATATCGCACCTTGAGGCGGATGAGCTACAATAGGGATTCCACACCCAATATATTAAAACACACACAGTTTTTCCAGCCTTCAACTGTCAAATTTGAGTCAGCCTGTGCTCAGCACAGCCTCAGCATTCTGTTCTTAACTGGCAACTGTCTCAATGTGCAGCTCATTCCAAGATGCTTTTCTTCTCACCATAATTGTAGAGAGTGGTTATCTGAGTTGCATTTCTGTCAAACACAAGTTAGCTGAGTAAACTCTAGAGACGTGAACATCCCCTAGAAATCGGCAGCATACTCATGTGGCAGTCCATGTGGCACCAGCAATTATGCCTCGGTCAGAATCATAGAGTACACATTTTTTCCCCTCCATTCTGATGGTTGATGTGAACATTACGTGAAGCTGCTGATCCATATCTGCATGGTTTTAGCATTACACTACTACCAAACGGTTGGGCGATTAAATAACTGCATGACAGGATAGGTCAGCAGGTGTGAACGCACATACAAAAGCACACAAATTATCCAGTCTTAAAATCAGTACAGAAAACAATGCATTGTCAAGCGTACTTTTCCTTGTAATCCTTAAGCACACGGTTTGTGTAGAACATGGCAGCATCCTGCATCTCCTTGACATAGGGACCTGGCTTGGGGGCCTAACACAAAAGGAGAGGGGGGGAAAGGATTATCCAGTCTATCCACACTTCATAGTTCCATATTAGTTTAACAAATGGCTCATCTAGGATGAAACAAAGGGTGACTGTTACCAGATCAGAAAAAAAAGTTGCAGCACACTGTCTCACTGTGGAAACCATTTCCAGCATGAATGACTGGTCTGTTTCAATCAAGTACACACTGGGTTTAAGAAATTACAACATACACAGCACTCACCATGGCAACCCAGCCAAGGGCGGGGACACTCTCGCTAACAGCCGAGAGGTGGTTGAAAAATTTAGAGGAGCGGTTCTGCTCCCGGAATGCCTGCACCTGCTGAATCACGCTAGACACTGGAGCCAGCAGAGAGGTCAAGGAGGCCTACAGACATGATAAAATGCACAGATTATAGCAAATCTGACTACCCCTGAACATTAAAGTGGTAACTATGATCTTAATTTCATGAGAACACTTACATCAGAGGGCTTCTGGGAGGAGGATGCTGTCACAAGAAGCTGCCTCTGACAGGTGAAACCTTTCTTCAACATATCAGCCTGAAGAAAACAACAACAACAACAAAAAAACAGATTAAACAATGAACAAGATAAATAACAGCCATAAACCAGAACAACATATTTCGAGATGCAGTGTTGGTCTGTCCACACAGTGTTACATACGTGCTTCTGGACATCTCCCCCTATCTTCTGACTCAGGCTCATGTATTCGGCCACAGAGCCTGAGATCAGGGCATCAAAGGCCTCAACGTACACAGACACAGCTGCAGGCAGAGAGTGACAAGTGTATGATCAGATGTCAGCTGAAGAAAGGCTTTTACAAATACTTTACCATTCACCTGGTGTTGACATTACCAAGGACTATCTAAAAGCAGTCTGACTATTAGTGAATGTCTATTGCACACCCAACAATAATAAACAGTTTGTAGCATCACTAATAAGACCCGAGTCATTGTTTGGTTTCTATTACCTCCAGCATTAACAGGAGTGCCACCTGCGCCTCCAGTGCTGGAAACGGCCTCTAGTCGGCCCACAGCAACCTCCAACCGCTGCACCAGACCTGCCAGTTCTGCCATGCCTAATCCAGACAAAGAGAATTTGTTAAGGGTGATAACATGCAACCATTCCTGTCACTCATAAAACACAATCTGTGTAGCAAATTATTCACAGAAACCTCAACCATTATCCCCTACTTTTCCTAAACGAAACAACTCTGGAACATGAAAGAATAATGTTCATAAAACATCAGATGGTGGACATCAACATTGGTTGCTTACTTGTCTAAGGAACTGCTGAAGCAGTAAGGTTGTGCATACACATGCAAACAGCCTACACGCAAAGTGAGACTGTACAAAACAACCCAACAAAAACCAACAGACTCACCATTATGTTCAACTGAACAACCCTGCATGGAAAAGCAGATCCCCCAGGGTGCTACTAATGACCAGAATCTACTGGGATCTGTTCTGGTGCATGGAAGCAACTAAGACAATTATCAAAGCACCCAAGATTACACTAACGGCATTAACGTGCAAGCTACAATGTGGGAAAGCAATTCCCTTTGAACAGAGGAGTAATATGGTACAGGTGTGTCCAGAAAGAGAATTTGAATGTCAAAAAGAGTGCCTTTGCTGGTTCCCTCTGTTGCTGTAGATATTCTGCTACTTGTTACAACATGCCGAGAGCACAGCACAAGAGAAACCTACAAACTGCGAACTCTCTGTTTAGAAATTGTACCACTGAATAACTTCGAGAGACATTTCTCACATCATCGTGGTTAAACAAATCTGCAGCACAAAAATACAGTGTGTTCTGGAAAAAAGGGGTCATTTCTGCTTTAGTCTTGGATAAGTAGGCCACATCAGCTCCATTCTCAGTGCAGGCTGCTGGAACAGTGTCACTGTACTTTATAAAACACCCAGCCATTTATCTGGTCACCGTGTTTGTCATGACATTTAGAGGCAAATATTTGTTTTACAGTACACAAGTGACGCCATATCATGCATATTCAACATATTACAGACATTTGGATTTGTATACGGACATTAAAAAACCCAAAACAGTAGAGTAACATCTGAAAGTTCAATCCGTTACAATGGAGTTGGCGGTACAAACAATACTCGTTCATGACCAAACTTCGACATTTCGTCATATCGCCCAGCCGTGGGAGCTACCCACAAACACTACAGGAGCTCAAACACAAATACTTCACTCGTCCCAAACAATTGCAAGACCAGAAACAAAGCCCCTAGTGGTGCAAGAGCAAGATAAGCTGCAGCATTTAAGCAGACTGAATGACTAGTCCGTGTTATTCCCCGAATCTTATTTGCAGTGTCTGCAGAAAACAGTGCATTCTAAATCTGAACTTTCAATATATCCCACTTAACGAGACACTGACTTCTGAATGCATATCACGATGTTACTAATGTACAAACACGGTATTTCGACTAAATGAATCCCGAGTCCAAAACCGGGATTAGCAGCTAACGATGCCGCTTCTTGTCTCAAGGGCTGCGTCGCATACTACCCTACTAAACAGTACGTCAAATTGCAAAGGCACCGCTAGCCGTGCACTATTCAAACGAACTACGTAGTATGGAAGTACGCGGTTCTGATTTTTCTCGGCTGAAAGCGACGCTTTTTCCCATTGAGACATTTTAACATTCTTCCATCAAATTATACAAATTATATTTGAAGTCGATAATTTCCTTACCTTCGCCTTCTGACTAACGTTAACACGATCCTGCCAAGCCTTTTTACTCCAGTCCAGTGGGTGTGTTTGTCTCTCTTCCGTCTGTCTGGTCTTCCTGTATGTGACACAAATAATACCCATCAGCCAGCGCGCGCCATTTCCGCCCTGGTTCAACACGCTCCATTCTGTTTCCTTATAAGGGCAGAGGAGAGAGGGAGCGGTGAAGTAAAGAAAAGGCGAAGCAGGAAGAAAGACAGAAAAATGAGAAAAGAAAGCACAAAGCTCAAACGGATTGAAAAAAAAAACTGCAGAAGAACAACAATCCTCAATATGCTTCCTGCAAAGACAGATAATCTTTTACCTGAGTGCAGTGACTCAATGTGTATGACACCAAAAGGCAAAACCACACACAAACCAAAACGATAATAATAGTTATATCAGATGACTAATATATAGTGAGCAAAGCATCCCATTTTTCCTTTGTTTATCCATGTTGGGGTTGCAGGACAGGGTCTGGAGCCTAACCTTATTAGGTGCAGCAGTGGGACACCCTGAACAGGGTTCCAGTCCATTGCAAGGTTCTCTAAACATATGGGTGGTATGGTGGAGTATGTGGTTAGCGCAGTCCCCTCACACCTGCCAGATCCCTAGGTCGATCCAGATCCTGGACTTCGCCTGTGTGGAGTTTGCATGTCCTCACCGTGTCCATGTCGGTTTACTCCAGGTGCTCTGGTTTCCTCCAACATTTCAAATATCCGCATTAGGCTGATTGGTTCCTCTAAATTGGCCCATGATTGTGTGTTTTTATATAACCTTATGTGTGTTGTAAATATAGCCATCGATGCTGATATGTTAAATTAACAAAAATGTGCATATAGGTAGGCTGTGTGATTATACATTACATTACATTTCATAATACTATTCTGAAAATATCGTTAACATCAGTACTTACATAACATCAACTCCATTATCACTAACAGGAAACAGTTACTGGTGCTATAAATTTCTCTATTGCTTGCCTTTTAGGGTAGTACGGTAGGAGAAGCAGGTAGGATGGTCACCTCAACTCCAGATATCCCTGATGTGATCCCGACCTTGGCCTGTGTAGAGTTTGTATGTTCTCCCCATGTCCGCTGTTTCCTCCCACATTCCATAGACACCTTAGGTTAATTTATTGCCCTCAATTGGCCCAGGATAAATGTGTCTGACTAGTGTCAATGTAACCTCCCTCCTGTTGTAAATGGCCATTGAAGCTGATGCAGAATTAGAAAAAACAAACTTTACCTTTTATAATTCTTCAAGTGTCTTTGCTTATTGGCCATTTACATTTACATTTACAGCATTTAGCAGACGCCCTTATCCAGAGCGACTTACAATTGATACAATCTTGCAATCCAAGCAATTGTGGGTTAAGGGCCTTGCTCAAGGACCCAACAGTGGCAGCTTGGCAGAGGTTGGCTTTGAACCCTGGACCTTTTGGTCCATAGTCCAGTACCTTAACCTCTGGTTACCAGTTTTAAGCATTTACAAAAAGTCAGTGTTTTGGATGTGGTGCCACCGTTTTGCCAACATTTCACTAACCTTCAACAAACATTATATCTTGTTATGGATCCAGAATTGTCTTTACATATTTCAAACACATGTATATATTTACCTATGACAAATCCCATCTTTACTGTAGTTCTGCATTTTTCCAAATGTAACCGTTGTAAAGGTACAAACTACACAAGTATTAGCTGTTTGAAAATCATGCAACCCTGGTACGCATTTCCTTTCTTTTCTTTTTAACCATATTTCTTTGAGCTTTACAAAAACAAATTATAGTTTCAAGAGTCTTGATTTATGTCTCACCCATGCTTTTTACCCCCACAAGGTAATGGGCCTTGTAACATCTGTACAAACTGTAATAATTAATTTTAAATAAGGGTGATTTGAACAGTACCTAACAAATTTACTGAAATTATTTTCATAAACAAACACAAAGAGGAAAATGTAGAAATCCAGATACTTGATTTAATTTAATTTAAAGATAATCCAGTTTTAATTTAATAATCACCTAACACAAGAGTCCTTCATTAAAACAATGAGATTAAAAACAACTTCCCCCTCAGCTGTCAGTGAGCTCTACATTACCCAGTCATCCATTTGTGAGGACAGCAAACATAAATTAAATCATTGTAGTTGGATCAAATATCAGGGCTCCTGACATGAGGACAGTGCATTCAAGTAGGCCAGTTAATATACATCGATTAATCAGTAACATGAAAAACAAAAGTGTGTGAAACAAATACCCCAAAAGCCTTTATCAAAGGTATTCATAAACTGACTACTGATCATCAGCATGTGTCAGAACAAAAGCCAGGGAAAGCAGAGTAACAGGCACAAGTTCCTAACAATCCAGTTGCTGGTTAAAAAAATATGTGAAGACCAAAGCTGTGTCTTGAAATGAGTGCCAAAGTACGATTTCTCATGGTGTGTCCAGTTTGCAGAAACTTGGATATACAGGGTGAGGTCCAGTGTAACACTCCACTGAGTTTTCCAGTGCATGCTAAGTCACAAACAGATGCCTTTAGCAGTATAGGGTTCTCTCAAATCTCTCAATCTAAGGAGTTTGCAGAATACACTGTTGTTTGCTGGTGATAGAGGTCAATAAACCAAGTTTGATACACATAGTGCCAAAAAGGACTTGTGGCGTAATGTATTACATGCATTATTTCCTTTAAATAAATCTTGCATTACACATTCATACATGCACAGTCATACAACTTGTTATCAAAGTTGCAATGTTAAGAATGATCTTTGCACTATTGCCACAAAGAAAAACAGTGCAGTTATGAGATGTTCAAGGCAGTGGTCAGACGGACATTAGTTTGTCAAAGTATGCCGAGTTATGGAACTGTCGGTCATTTTGGGGTGTCATGACGCAGCTTTTGGGGTGTGTGTGTGTGTGGTGTATTTATGGTTCACCGGTGCACTTACTTCCAAGACGATTTAGCAGCCTATATCTCCTTCAAAACCAATACATTCTCATTTCAGTAGTTGATTTCTCTACTTCTATATAGTAGAAGTAGTAATATTCTAATTTCTGATAGAATAGTTACAGCAGCAAAGAACCAAGTGCCCTGGTTGCTAAATAAGCGTGTCATCTGGCTCAGATTGGATACACAAATCCAGCGTGGGATGGCAGTGGAAGTGGCTACATTTCAAACCTGACAGGTTTCACATACACGCAACTATGGGTGTTCTAAATGACATGCCAGGGTGTGGAGTTCAAGGTTCATGAGAGACAAACAAGGGTTTGGTTTGCTATAAAAGCTCTTCCCTCTGTATTTTGGCTCTGTGTGGCCCTTGGCCATTCCGAAGGGAACCATTTTGGGGTCGCAGCAGATGACCACGCTCTCGCTCAGTCCAGGGGATGCCTGTCTGGCCATCTTCACTATCCAAGTCTGAATCTGAGTGCATAAGGGCAGATGAAGAAGGTGGAGGGACTGGCTTCAGTCGACCTAGACAGAGAAAGTGGTGGCTGAATCATGAGTAAATGCTTGTGATAAAATCTACTGCGGTTTATTGGGTGTCTTGAAAACGTGTTTACCTGTTCTAGGTGGATGAAGTTCAATACTATCTTGGTCGTCTCCCTCTAGAATTTTGTAGCGACTTTTCCGTCTGACTTTTGCTTTGCGTCTAGTCCATTCACACAGACAGAGGGGGAGACAGTTTTATGTTATTGTTTTTGTGGGGCATTTTCACAAAATTAGGAAGAAAATATTACACTTACAACTAATCCTAGCTCTGCACTCCAAATCAACTCCACGGAGTAATTAACAAAATATATGAATACTTAATACAGCAGCGGAAAGTCATCTACACACAAAGTCCTTAAACACATCAACTGAGTTAGAATGGTCTCTAGTCCAAAGGTGAGCTAACGTGCAAACGAGCATATGACCGCTAAGGTATTGAGCTTTCGAGTGAATGACAAAAGTCTGCTCTTAATCTAACTGGCTCCTGCCTGGATGCCTAGAATCTGCAGGAAAAATCTAAATGCAAAATTCAGAATACAGTTACTGCTGAATGTGTGTTTACGTTTATTGTCAGATTCTTAGCATCAGGTAAAAAAAAAAACACCTAGTTCATCCTAGTTCATTAGCTATTGAGTGCAGTAGGTGTTCCTAATAAAGTGGTTGTGTGTATATTTTTTCCAGTGAATATTGTTTATCATGTAAATGTACCTGTTACAACAGCAGACCAGGCCCCATACGATGGTTGCGATGCCAACCACTATCATAAACGACGCTATTGTCACATATAACACACTCCAATCTGAAAGAGATAGGAAACCAGAAACAAAACATGTTTTCAAACTAGACAGACATTTTTTATTTTCATAAATAAAATAACACATCCAGATAGAAATGTTTGACTGCTGCAAAACTCATGCAGTTATGTCTCAGGCAGATATGTAAATGATTACATGAGGTCTGATTAGACAGTGGGTCTTTAAACAAGAGGATGTAAAAGTGCTTCCCCTGCTGCTCTATAAAAAGGCTCTCAGAGGCTACGTTTGGGTAGTGTTGGGAAGTGTGGTGAGCGATCGTTGACTGCTAGACATGCCTCTACCTTGCACTCAAAAACATTTTGCCCAGTTGACAGACTTTGAGAAAGGGTGCATCATCGGACTGACAGAAGCAGGATGGTAATTTTGACGAACTGCCCACCTTCTAGGTTGTTCTGACATAGCTGTTAGGTGCTGGGAGCAGTAGTTCCATGAAGGAACTATGCACACACATGGCAAACAGGCCTCCTAACAGCCCAGACAGACCGCCAGTAGAGAGGATCGTTTGATCTACCAACAAGCACCAGCAGCTCCCAAGTTTCTTTATACACCATCCAGACACAGGTATCACGTTTACTACACACCCCTGTCTCTGCCCAGACCATTTCAGATGCTTAGCAGAAGGAAATTTGTTGTCACAGCACCCGTTGCATGTCCTACCATAGATTTTCAGTGGTGTTGTGAATGAGAAACTTGGACAGCTATGCACTGGGGCCATATTGTCTTTAACGATTAATCCAGCGTCTGTTTGGGATCAGGCAACAATTTAGTTCGAGTATGGGGGCCTCGCGGTGAGCAATTCAATACTGCCTTTGCTGTGGGGCGACACACTGCCCCAGCTGCTTGTGATGATCTGGGGAGGTCATCCCTAGTAGTGATACGAGGGACACTAACAAATCAGCGGTATGTGCAGGACATTCTGCGACCATGTGTGTCGCCTCTCATGGCAGGGGTTCCAACTAGCATTTTTCAGCAGGGTAATGCTTGCCCAAGCACAGCAGGGTTTTCCCAGGAATGTCACTGCCAGCAACACTCCCTTGGGCTTCCCGATTGCTAGATTTACTGCCAATCGATCATTTATGGGACCAGCTGGGACGCCAGCTTCAGCAGCCTACGAGTGTACAGGATCTACAGGCCCAGCTGCAACATCTGTGGGCAAATGTGCCACAGGATACCATACGGAACCTGTATGCCTCCATTACTCAACTGTATCTCATCTTGTATCCAGGCTAGAGGTGGCCAAACATGGTAACTAGAGCCTCCTTTCAAATTGTACAGTTTTCCCCAATAAATGTATCCTTTCACTCTAATATTGTAATCACATATATCATCATTATATTCACACACATACTTTCGATCATTCAATCCCAACAACTCCTTGGTGTGTTACTTTTTGTGTCACTAAGTGTATATGCAGTGTTTAATTTGATTACGTTCAGAATGCGAAACAAGTACTACCACTAGTTCAAACCAGTACGTGGTTGTTCTTACCACAGTTGCTCTCTGCATCTCCCAGCTGGGTTCTTATAAAGTTTTCCATCCAGAAAGGATGGCATACACAGCGGCGTGTATAGGAGTCACACTCTCCATGGTTGGAGCAGTTCAACTGGCAAACTGCAAGTAATAAAACATAAAGAGGTAATGCTATATGTGCCATCTCAAATGCTAGTTAATAGTGCATGTAAGAGATTATCACCACTCACTGACTGTGTCCACTCGCCAGGCTTTAAATATGAGGAAGTCATTTTTTTGCTTCCGCAGTTTGTTACGGAGTCCCATGGCAACACTGTGACCAGACAGCGGCATGCGTCCAGGTCCTCCAGACACTAGAAATTCTAAACGGGTGCTGGAAGGGAATGTCACATGTACACATGCTCAGTACATGACAAACTATATGTTTATTAGTTTCTGCTGTCACGCTGAAAAAATGGGCAGGTTTAGTCTATAAATAGGCAGTTTTATTGTTGGGCTATTCAATAAATGGTTGTACCAAACATGTATTTTTGAAAATTGGCTTAATTAATTGTTCCTTTCAGTGGAATAACTACTTTTCAAGAGGAAAGCTCTTGTGGTTATGGGTAACAGTTGTGTGAGTCCGCTCACACATGGCTACAACCTTAGAGAATGTATAAGTAACTGGAACAATTGTTTACTGTAGTGTTGGAGAACTGGATAATACCACATAATAACAGTTTAGATATGACAATCTTTCACAACTGTCTCATCATATCTTTATTGTTAGAGGGAAGCAGTTGCAGTTTTGTATTTGCATGACATAGTCACAAAACCGATGACTACTGGTTATGGATGATATATCCATTTCCTTCTGTACAAACAGACATTTTCCCACATTGTTTAATACTGCCCAATATGTACAACAATTTCAATGTCTGTAGTTACATTACCCAGCCACAAGCTTGTGAACTCCAAAAAGGGAACACGAGTACTAGTACAGAAGGTGTTCCCTCTTTGCTGCTACAACAACCTTCACTCTTCAGAGAAGGCTTTCTATTCGATTCTGGAACATGACTGTTAGGATGGACACTCATGTTGGAGCCCTGGCTCACTCAAGTTGTATTCACTAGCTCACCTCATATTCACCTGACAGAGTTAAGGTGCAAGCCAGCCAAGTTATCCATCAACGTTAGCAAACCGTTTCATAACAAGTGTGTTTACATGCACTTACTAACTAATTGATAACGCCAGAAAATCAGATTTTGTCAGTAATCAGATCAACGAGTATACATGCACATGGGTATCAGATATGGTGGGACTGTGATAGCCTGGAGGTTAAGGGACTGGACTATGGACCAAAAGGTCCAGGGTTCAAGTCCCACCTCTGCCAAGCTGCCACTGTTGGGTCCTTGAGCAAGGCCCTTAACCCACAATTGCTTGGATTGTAAAACTGTATCAATTGTAAGTCGCTCTGGATAAGGGCGTCTGCTAAATGCTGTAAATGTAAATATGGTAAGCCTCCTGGTTTACAGCTCGGGCAATAATCAGATTTCTACTTTGCAACCAGAACAACCTCGCAGAAGAATGTGACAAACTTCAAACTTTAATAATTAAATAATAAACTTCTTAATATGCTCAAGCATATACTGCATTTCAGAGTTTCCCCCAAAAGTATTTAGTAGCCATTTGGTGGCTGCTGCATTTCATCCTAGGGTCAGATTCCATCATCTGGCAGAAATACAAACCAGATCTATGGAAATAAGTCCAAAAGAAGAGAAGTTTCTTAGAATAAGAGGACCTGTTTGAATCCACTTCCGTGACAGTTCTTTGCACTTTGCAGACTGAGAAAACCAGCGCAAACTGAAATCCAGCGCTCTTATAAGATATTTTAAAGTGATTTCTAGATCATATGCCGTTTACATGACCACTTACATAATAAGATAGCTGGACAAGTCTGATCATGATCGGAATATTAAGTGCATGTAAATGCACACATTGTTGTAGGAGGGCAGGGCAGAAGGCTGACGAACTGAGCTGTTGGGGAGGTGAAAAGCTATGAATGTGTCTGACAGAGTCACTGAGGCATTCAGTACGGCCCATTCTGCTAACTGTCTTTATAGATTAAATGCCAGTATATTATGAACCTATTAGCAGTAAGCGTGGCTGAAATAACTGACATTCCTAATTAGAAGGTGTGGCTACATACTTTTGGCTATATACTGTAAAACAAAATGTCATCATCAAGAGTCATCATGCTATTTGTAGACTAACCTGTGCTCATTAAAGGCGCTGATCTCCCGTACAATGATGTCACTGTCCAGTACACCCATCAGGACACTGACCTGTCTCAGAAGCATGTCCTTTTCCCTATGGGACACCTGAGACACAGCCACTTCCAGCACCAGCTCCACCAGGTCCCGCTCCCACATGTCTTCCATCATTCAGCAAGAGGAAGTGTACATTTTTAAAAATTATTTAAAATGAAACTGTCAAAATGTCAATCACTCTTATACCTCCCTCCCGCCGAAGAAACACTTTGTTTGGTATCTGTTCATAGAGTTACCTGGGCGGACCTCCACTGTGCCTTTGTCACTGCTGCTCTGTCCCTTGCTGTCAGTCACAGTCAAAGTGAAGCTGTACTTTCCCTCCACCAAGTTACTGAGAAAGAGCACCGCTTGGTGGTCAGAGTTGTTCAGGACATCCTACAATATGATATAAACAGGGATGTCAAAACCACATTGGTAGGTCACTGGCATTTCTGTCTTTCACTTATCATCATAAGTCCGTATACTGTACAGACTAATACAGGTTTTACCAGTCATCTAGCCTAGTGATTCTCAACTGTACGGCAATTCCAGTAATTCTGGAGCTGATGGTATATCCTCTGCTGCGGTTCATCTGGCCGCCTTATCTTAAAGCTATTTGCACTTCCTGTTTCCCAACAACTCCTGCTTGGACTACATGTTGTTGTAGATGTTGTTGTATTCACAATATGCAACAACTTGCACCTTCTACAGTTTAAACACAGTACAATTCAGCATTTCTCTGTATGCCATTATACTAGGGCTCCTACAAGCTTAATGTCTAAATCCTACTTGCTGATGCATTCGAGATGGTGGGGAGTTCCTCTTTAGAATGTAGTTCCTTTTAAGGTTTTGTCTATACCTAATTCAGGGAGTTTTGCCAAAATAACACATGGCTTAGTCATTGTGTATATAGATCCAGTTCTCAGTGTAGCTGCTTAATGAGATTATGTACCATTAAAACACTATGAAAACAAAGGTCAGCTGAACTGGATGTGTCATATAAAACAGAATTACATATCTACACTCACATGTTGTCGGTGTATATACACGTTTCCAAGTATGCAATAACATACCAAAACTAGAGAGGTGCATTTCCTGAAGACAATGTGAGTGTGAGTGCCACCTTGCAATGGTCGACCCTGAGCGTACCTAAGGGGCCCAAGGGGCAACACATGCTTCACCAAGCCTGCCAAATTTCATAGCCATAGGTCAAAAACTGACTGAGTTATGGCCACTGCCGTGCCATGGGCCCCAGTGCCCAGCTGGGGACTTCAGGGGCCCAAAGGGCATCACGTGTCACCTCAGAGTGCACCCCGGACCAAACCTGTCACATTTCGTGAGCGAAAATTTAAAACTGACTGAATTATGGTCAATGCCATGCCAGGGGCCCCAGTGTCCAGCCCGGGACCTCAGGTGCCACAAGGACATCACAAGTCACCTCAGAGTGCACCCGGGACCAGGCCTGCCGAATTTCGAAGCCATAGGTCAAAAACTGACCGAGTTACAGTCAATGCCCCCATGTTTCCCATTTGTTAACATAGGGGCCAAATCATACCTTTGAGGGGCCCCAGAGCCACCACCCAAGGGCCATTCATTGATAACATCACTAAAACCCTATTCCACTATGACCTTAACTATCCTGCCAAATGTTGTTTCTCTAGCTTCAAATTATTTTTCCCCATTTGTCAACATTGGGCTCATTCATTACCTATGGGAAAATTTTGGACTTTCCCATAGGCCCCTCACAAAGCCCTATACAAGCACAACATTCCCGACCAGACCGGACGCATCGGTGCTGGAACAAGGTCAATATCTCAAATTGTGGCAGTTGATAGCCTGACAAAAACGTGGAATAAGAAGTAGAAAAAGAAGAAGTCAGAGAAGAAGAAAAATAAGACTTAATAGTGCCTCTATAGGCAATCACACTAATAACAACTTGGATAACGGAGTGCATTTACATGCACTTAAGTCGACAACTACAGATAATCAGATTTGTACATCAAGGCAAATGAATGAGGCATGTTTAAGATACTTAATGCATGTCACTTGTAATAATTCCACCATAAAGGTGATTTGTCACTTTATTTTGTTCAACAAGAAGCTGTACAGTCGTGACCTCGAACTCTGGTTTCCTCCCACAGTCCAAAGACATGCAGCAGGTAACTGATTATGCTAAATTGGCTGTAATAAATAAAGTACGTATGACTAGTTTCAAAATAACCTTGTATATTAATGTAACCTTGTGTCCATCATAAATAGCCATTGACGCTGAAAGTAACATTAAATAAAAGCAAATAAAAAAAGAAAATCAATAAAAAGTCGCTGTTTTGTATGAATGTACGATGTAAATTCCACTGGAGTTTGGAAGCAAAAGATGTGTATGTGTCTAAGAGCTCCTGCTACCTGTTCACTACGATTTGCATCATTAGTATGGTGACTGTCTGTCTGTCTCTACCTCTGAGTGAAGCTTACCCCAGCTGCTGGACTGCTGTCATCCCGTGTCCAGAGGTAACTAATCCCTCCCTTATCATCGGAGGACCGGGAGCCATCCAGAATAGCATTGCGGACAGGTAAAGTAACTGGGGGGCTGGACTGCACTCTAGCCACAGGTGGCTGGTCATCCTCTAACATCAGGGAGAAGTACAAATCTTTAGTATCAGGTTTATGACTTGCTCAAAATCATAAGCTGTAAATGGTGTTCATAAGTAAAAGTTACTGTCCTATTGTAAGTAATACTCCCTTTGTTTGGCCTTTATATTTACCCCTTATTTAACCCTGGGGAAAAATGAATACAACTCTGGTTAGAACTGCTTCTGCAATGTCACAACATTTATTTCTGTCCAGAGTTCCATTCATTTTCCCCAAAGATCTAGTACTGATGATGGGAGATTTGGACCACTGCGCAAAGTCTTCTCCAGCACATCCCAAAGATTCTCAATGGGGTTCAGGTCTGGACTCTGTGGTGATCAATTCATGTGTGAAAATGGTGTCTCATGCTCCCTGAACCACTCTTTCACAATTTGACTCTTCTGAAACAGATTAGTATGTTTTCCACGACCACAGGATGTGTCTTTCGACATGGTTGTTTAACAAATGAGAAGCTACTCACTGCATCAGTGACTTGTTGCCAGCTGATACATAATCACCAATGCAGTAATTATCCAATAGGAGGCTCTTTTTTAACTATTTTCTTAGTTAAATCCAGGTGGTGACCTTTTTTTTTTGGCCGGGCAGTGTATTTAGTTTACATTACAGTAGAATAAAAAGACTATGTGACTATGGTAATGTCTAGTCAACGTCCATTTCAGTCAACATCCTGTTCCACAGTATATAATGCAGTCATTAATCTGCACTTAACTGTACTACAGGATCCAAGAACTGAGGAGTCACCAAATTAATCCAGCACTGTATGAAACCCATACTGGAACTTAATTTATCACAATGACTATATCCTTTCATCATATCGCCCACATCTAATCAGTACATGGTATTGTTTTGTAAACGCATAAGCAACGTACCCTCATGAGCAATCACAGTGACCGTGTCTGAACTCTGCAGCTTCCTTTCATCTGTAACAGTCAATGTGAAAGTATACGTCCCTGCCTGTAGGCCCGTCACTGTAGCAACTGCACTATCTGCATCCTCAATCTTCACCCCATCCGGACCCCTGTGCGATAATCACACAGTTACACAATGAGGCCTGCAAATACTGAGGCAACTGCTCTTCACACGCACAAGACTGCAGCGTAAAATCGGGTGGCATGAATAGACAAAGACTGTACAGTCACTGTTACTGACTCGGTCTTTTCCCAGTGATAGAGGACAATCTTCTGGTCATCACTACTCTTGCTGCCATCCAGGGTAGTATGATCCACAGGAAGGGTCAGCTCCTTGTCTGGTCCTGCATCTGCTACTGGGGGCTTGTTATTCTCTAATAAAAGAAAACACAGGACAGTGGCTCACTTCTAAACACAGAGGCTAAATGGTGGGTAAAGTCTATTGAGAGTATACTGCAAGTTGCTCACCGGGCTGCACAATGACAGTGACCTGAGCTGTGTCCTGCTGTCCTGCTGAATCAGTGACGGTGAGCTGAAAGGTGTAGTCTCCTTCCTGCATTGCAGACAGCTGCAAAGTTGGGGTCCGTACTCCCTATAAAGATATTTTATTTTATTTTTCTACTGCGCTTAAAAAATATCTACAAGGGTTGAATGGTTTAACATGTTTAGCTAGCACTATATCCAATATTTGAAACAATGCCAAGTTTATAAGACTGCACTTGTATTACATTGTTAAAGGAAAGAACTACTGAGCCCATTTGTAAATAATAACTATGTTGAAACCACTAGTGTTTGTATTATGCATTTTCTTTTAAATCAATACAATTTCTTAAATACAAATCAAATAATCAGCATTATTTGAGAAAATGTAAATCTTTGAGTGCATTTAAGGTAATACACTTTAAAACTTAAACAGTTAAGCAACATTTAGCTATTTCATGATGAATCCAAGTTTGAGATTTATGGCAGTAACAGAAGTGTTTTTGAAGGAGAATTAATTAATTAATTAATACCACAGTGTATCAAACTATCAGTCTAGCATGGTGATCATATTCAAGGCTCGGGTGACTGTCTACTCTGGATTTGGGCACCTGAAAAGGAGAAGTACTCCTTTCATTCTTCAGAGACATGGTATACCCTGTGGTTTGGATCGGTGTGGAGAATAACTAATCCTTCAGCAGGACAGTGACCCAAACCACATCTCAAAGCTTTGTAATAAGTACTGGAAAATCAAGCAGTGCTGACTTTCAAAGAAACATGGATCATCAGATTTTTCATAAGCTTCTGGAGTCCATGCTAGCTCAAGTGCTCACTGTAATTAAAGTAAAAGGGGAACATACCAAATACTAAAACATTCTGTAATGTTTCTATATTCAAAGACTTTCACTGTATCTTTCACTTACATGGTAATGCTGCTTATATGATTTGTAAATGGAAAAACATTGTGTAAATCCATAAAAATAAGCATTTTCACTAGTGGTCTCAGACTCAGGCCCCACTCTGTGTTTATATATGCCGTCTTAAATATAGATTTAAGACACAGCATTTGTTTTGAATCAAAGTTTTACAGTGCGTCTACAGTGGAAGGGAAAACTGGCTACAGAACATTGCGTTGCATGATTGTCACGAATAGCATGTAATTACACTACTTCACATACACCTACAAAAAACCTTAACCCCAGTAACCTAAAGGACATCTCTGAATCTTTTGGTTTTTCGAAAGAAAGTTGCAGTTTCTTTAAAAAAAAGGTTTGCAATTAAATTAGCAATGTATTTTTGGCAGGGTTGAGGGATGGCTTGTCGTTTTTTGAGTTAATCTTTCTTTAACTTACCTGCATTGCCACCACCTTGCCCTTGCTCTCTGGACTGAGTGACCATTCATAAGCCAGAGGTTCATGATCATCTGTGCTCTGGTTGCCATACAGAGTGATGAAGTTGCGAGGCAGTGTGATGACCTGATTAGGCCCGGCGTTGGCTACAGGCCTGTAATCTGTTGCTTTGTTGACCAACAACATGGCTTGAGTGGAGCTCTTTGCTCCGTCTGAGTCAGTCACTGTTAAGCTACAAACAAATTACAGTATATCAAGACAATGAGCTGCAGAAAATTGTTAAGAGAAATAATAAACAGTTCTATCATAAAAAATATTCCAAATCGGCAGTATACCTGCGAAAAGCTCTTAGTGAGTGGAGTACAAGTACTGAATAATTAATAAATGCAAAAAAATAAATAAATATAAAATCAGATTTTGGCAACCGTTCCATCAAAGGGTTTACAAGCACTTTATTAAGTGTATAATGGGAATGTATCACTTGTTTTGGGTTCATTTACCGTACAAGGGTTCGTTAAGTCAGATCTATTTATATTAGATCTATATAAAAAAAAATTAACCAAAGGTTAATTAAAAAATAGGAACTACATTGTCTTCAATGTGACATATGGTCCTATTAAATTATTTTAATACTTTTTAACTGGATCTTGTTGTAACCTATTAAACGCCTTACTTTAGTTTAGGGTATCAGAGTATGTTATTTACAGTCATTGACCAAAAAAAAAAAAAAAAAAAAAAAAAGCACCCAGACAGAAATGTCAGATTGCTGCAAAACTTGACATGCAGTCGAGTGTCATTCCACAAGAGGGCGCAAAAGTGCTTCCCCCACTGACTTATAAAAAGGCTCTCAGAGACTACTTTTGGGTAGTGAACCTCTTGGTGAGAGAATGTTGACTGCTAGACATGCCTCTATGACACTTTTGCCCCCAGCTGGGCCTGTACATCCTCCACACTCATAGTTTGTTGGAGCTGTTGTCCCAGCTCATCCCATAAATGCTTGATTGGTGATAAATGTGGCGACTGGGCAGGGCAAGAAATTGGATCCCAAACAGAACCTTGATTCTTCAGTAAAGACAAAACAGTTCCAGTCCGTAGCAGTCTAGACTTCTCATTCACAACACAACTGCAAACAAGGGTGATGGTGGCTGGCTGCCCGTATGCTGTGACAGACAACATATTTCCTTCTGCTAAGCGCCTGGAAATTGTCAGAGCAGAGACAGGGGTGTGTAGTGAAGGTGCCACCTGTGTCTAGATGGTGGACAAGGAAACTTTGGGAGCTGCTCATGCTTGTCGGCAGATCAAACGATCCTCTCTACTGGTGGTTTGCCCGGGCTGTCCAGAGCCTGTTCGCTGTGTGCGTGCCCTCGCCTAGGTCAGAATGGCCTACATAGTGGAAAATTCCTCAGGACAACCATCCTGCTCTCACAGTTCAATGATGAGCCCTCTCTCAAAGACTGTCAACTGGGCAAACTCTGTCTTCAGAGTGCGTCAGAGGCATGTCTAGCAGTCAACGATCTCCCACCAAGAGGTACATCACCCAAAAGTAGCCTTTTATAGGGCAGCGAGGGAAGAGCTTTTATGCCCTCTTCTGGGAAGACCCAGTGCCTAATCAGACCACACCTGTAATCATTTACTTATCTGCCTGCGACATAACTGGACGCCGAGTTTTGCAGCAGTCCAACATTTCTATCTGCGTTCAATTTTTTTGTCAATGAGTATATACAGTGGGGCAAAAAAGTATTTAGTCAGTCACTGATTGTGCAAGTTCTCCTACTTGGAAAGATGAGAGAGGTCTGTAATTTTCATCATAGGTACACTTCAACTATGAGAGACAAAACGAGAAAAAAAATCCAGGAAATCACATTGTAGGATTTTTAAAGAATTTAATTGTAAATCATGGTGGAAAATAAGTATTTGGTCAATAAATTTGGTTCAACTCAATACTCTGTAACATAACCTTTGTTGGCAATGAAGGTCTGTAAGTCTTCACCAGGTTTGCACACACTGTAGCTGGTATTTTGGCCCATTCCTCCATGCAGATCTCCTCTAGAGCAGTGATGTTTTGGGGCAACACGGACTTTCAACTCCCTCCACAAATTTTCTATGGGGCTGAAGTCAGGAGACTGGCTAGGCCACTCCATGATCCTTGAAATGCTTTTTACGGAGCCACTTCCCACGCGGTGTGTTTGGGGTCATTGTCATGCTGGAAGACCCAGCCACGTTCCATCTTCAATGCTCTCACCGATGGAAGGAGGTTTTGGCTTAAAATCCCACGATACATGGCCCCGTTCATTCTTCCCTTAACACGGATCAGTCGTCACCCCACGGGATGAGATCTTGCGTGGAGCCCCAGATCGACGGAGATTATCAATGGTCTTGTTTGTCTTACAATTCCCACAGTTGATTTATTCACACCAACCTGCTTGCCTATTGTAGATTCACTCTTCCCAGCCTGGTGCAGGTCTCCAATTTTCTTCCTGGTGTCGTTCAACAGCTCTTTGGTCTTGGCCTTGGTTGAGTTTGGGGTCTGACTGTTTGAGGCTGTGGACAGGTGTCTTTTATACAGATAACGAGGCCAAACCGGTGCCATTAATACAGGTAACGAGTGGAGGACAGAAGAGTTTCTTAAAGAAGAAGTTACAGGTCTGTGAGAGCCAGAAATGTTGCTTGTTTGTGGGTGACCGAATACTTATTTTCCACCATGATTTACAATTAAATTCTTTAAAAATCTTAAAACGTGATTTCCTGGATTTTTCTCTCATTTTGGCTCTCATAGTTGAAGTGTACCTATGATGAAAATTACAGACCTCTCTCATCGGAGAACTTGCAAAATCAGTGACTGACTAAATACTTTTTTGCCCCACTGTATTTTTTTGTCAATTAGTATATGTAGTTGAATAATTAGATGCCAAAATTAGATTATTATTAGTGTGAATTCACAGTGTGTTATTACAGGAACAAAGCAAGATAAACGTGTAAGAGGAAAAAAAAAAACCTCTGCAGTGAAGAGACTGGTTAGCCAGGTTTGTTAAAGGCATGTTTAAAGAGATAATGTGTGTCCTCAGTTAACAGGAGTGTTTTGTAATGGAAACCCCATCACACATGATTCTAGCAAGTACACAACTAGAATATGCAAGTGTCCATACAGTTCAGTCTCTCCTTAAATCCTACATACCAAATACATGTCATTTGTGAATTGAAACTGTAATGATTATATCTTGAAACATGAAAGACAAGTCATAACACATGAATTCATGGTTTAAAAAACAACCCATGTACATGTATAGTATTTCCACAATTGCCACGACTGTTGTTGACTGGCTGTGAGTGTGTGGCTGCTAGAGGTTTGTAGACGGACATTTCTGTTGGTGAAGTGAGCAGACACAGGAAGTGTCAGCACAGGTACAGGTATGAAGTCTTACCTGAAGGTGTAGTTGCCAGGGACAAGGTTTGTAAGAGTGAGAATGGCTGTATCTGCTGAGACTTTCTCCTCTCTGAGGGGTCCTTTCACCTCTTCCCAGTGCCATGTCACTACCTTATCATCATCAGTGCTTTCTGTTAGACATAACACAAAGCATCTGACTAAAGCTATATGCTTATCAATAACATATCCCCATAATATAAAGCCACTACATGGCAAATACCATTTAGAACAAGACCACATAGCTGGTATACATGTGGTTGTCTGGACACATACTGAATTCATCCTGTAACTCCTTAGATTTATTATCTTTAAACAAATCATTGCTTCACTTCACCTCCAACTATGAAGACATGTGACTTCAAGGTGATGACACAGGTGTAGTGGTTGCTTGTAAACATGCAAAGGTAAATTATTAATAGACCATAGTTTAACTTTTTCAAAAAAGTTGCTTGTAAGTGGCCAATTTAAATGCTGTATATGACAAATGCCAGCATTTTGATTTAGGCATAGGGACATTTAAGGACAGAGAACTATAACTGTGAAACTGTAAGTGAAAGTAAAGTGGAGTTGTAAGTTGCTCTTCAAGCATTGATCATGATACAACTGATAACAGCTGTACTCTTCATGCTGCTCTTTATCACAGATCATTAGGCTGGACAATATGTGAACCTTGGGGTTAATGGCTCTAAAAGTAAGGCTTTGTAATTAAGGAGATTAGATTTTAGAGTGCCCTGCTCTATAAAATAGGAATACTTCTTCAGGGACAATATCCTTTGGAAAAAATTCAGAAATCCAAATTTCAAGAAAAACAACTGAGAAAGAAGAAAATGTGTATTGGAAGTTAGAGCCCACACCTTAAAGAGAGTCACATTAGAATAGTTGTAAATGTTTAAACTCTAACAACAGCTACAGAAAATGTTGCTGCAGTTCATTAAGGCTCTACCAGTTATTAAATATAAGGATTCAGATAAGTTATTAAAACAGATTCTGGTTGGACAAACACTGCACACTCACGACTGCCATCGATCACAGTGGAGCTTGTCGGTAAAGAGATTTCCTGGAACTTTGGAGAGACAACAGCGACTGGTGGCTTGTTGACTCTTGGCTCTAAACAAAGGTGTGACAGTAAAAATAAGAAAAGAAAAGCTTTAGAGAGTTCATTTGACCGCTATATGTACACAATACTTTAAATACTATCAGTATGTCAGTTCAAATATGTGGGTGTGTACTAAGCCTACTGGCAGTCAGTCAAACATTAAAGTCACCTGGCTTGACAGTAACATTGACGTAGCCTTCTCCATGTGCACCCTCACCATCCACAGTCACTTCAAACTCATAAAGGCCCACAGTCAGCTAAGGAGAGAGAACTACACATTTAAATTGTTGCTTTGAATTCTTTGTATTAAGAGTGTTTGCCTTAACCAGGAACCAATCATGTTCAACCTTGCTAAGTTTGAGTGTCATGCTATGTTTTCCTTCCATTTCTCCACTGTAGTCTTTAGGGTGGGTCCTCAAAAGCCAATCATATGTATAGCTAGAACCTGAAAGCCAAAGGAAGAAAAAAACCTGTTACCAAGAACATCATATCACATTATTGTTATCAGCAACACTACTGTGATTCACATGTAACATAATTACCTATGGGGGGTGACGGCACCACAAACGCATTCAGCTCCACTTCACTACTTGGAAGAGTGACCTCCACATTGTTACCAGCAGATACTACCAGCTCCCTCACTGGTGCAAAAACAGGTTTAACAATGTTTACTCAAAACATTCCTGTTTTAATATATGCAAGAGCATCACAGAAAGTGCCTTAGTGATTTAATGGCATGTTCCATACCAGATGGAGGTCCTCGTTGGGTGGTGGAATAATACTGAGGTGTACTTGTTGGTGAACCAGCACTGCTGTTGGAAGAAAAATTATCCACAGGACTCCCTAGCTGTGTCGAGTTCTGCCAAAAAGCTGAAGGTGTTATATCTTCTCTGCTGCCATTGGTGAGCTGGTTAATTGTTTTATTGGACAATGCTGTGAAGGCCATCCCATGGTCTGCATTCACTGTTGTTGGCCCGGAGGGCTGCGTCTCTGATGCATCCTGCTATAAGCATAAACAATACATTTAAACTAAATATACATTTAAGGCATTTAAAAAAGCAGTTCACAGATTCAGCCAAATTTAAGCTATGGCAGGGGGGGCACAGCAAGGCAGAGGTAAATCTGAGAAAATATGTTGAAAAGTGAATGCTGCTACACATTAGAAATTTTATATACATATTGTATGGCACTTGTAATAATTCCACTATGAAGGTAATTTGTCTTTTCAGGGTTCAACAACAACGATTACTGCAATGCCCGGGGCTGGTACAACATGACGTTGGGACAGCAGCATGAAAAATAACTTGCCGGTTGAGAGGGGTGCACAATGTGATGACAGAACAATGTAACTGAGGTCAAAGTCAATTTGTTTTAATATTTAACCTAATATTTAACATAAAAAAAACTTAACCATTCGCACGTCCTGACAAAACAAATACAATCAAAACAAATGACATTATCTATTGACAAACGATGTCATAGCGAGGCGTGTCAGAAAAGTCCTCAGGGAACTGGTTGATTTTGACCTAAAATGTCCTGCAAAGTTTGCAGGAAATATCTGGATAAGGCAGACAAAAGTGGTTCTTTTTTTTTGTCTGAAATACAACTTTCAGAAAACAATCGCTTGAGCGTCACAGCAAATCTCCCTGTCACATTGCGTGTATAGCAGTGGAAAGTTCAAAGACTAACCATTATACATGCAATTAATCTTATCCTTACACAGGCAAGTAATAATGTTAAGATAATATATATCTTTAACGTGAATGCATTTACAATAAAACTGAGATGCAACCCAGTGGTAGGAATTTGAGCAGGTTTATTTCAAACCATTATTGCAATTATTAGGTTTACTATGGTGTTCTATGACGTTTTATGGGAATCTTCCAACAGAAAGAAAATAAGAATAAATAACCGTAATTAAATATATTTTCTTGTGTGTGCTTATTTATGTGTGAATAAAACTTTAAAATACAAAGATTTGTTCGAGACAGTAGATACAGTGGGGCAAAAAAGTATTTAGTCAGCCACCGATTGTGTAAGTTCTCCAACTTAGACCGATGAGAGAGGTCTGCAATTTTCATCATAGGTACACTTCAACTATGAGAGACAAAGTGAGAAAAAAAATCCAGGAAATCACATTGTAGGATTTTTTAAAAATTTAATTGTAAATCATGGTGGAAAATAAGTATTTGGTCACCCACAACAATCAAGATTCCTGGCTCTCACAAACCTCGAACTTCTTCTTTAAGAGGCTCTTCTGTCCTCCACTCGTTACCTGTATTAATGGCACCAGTTTGTCCTCATTATCTGTATAAAAGACACCTGTCCACAGCCTCAAACAGTCAGACTCCAAACTCAACCATGGCCAAGACCAAAGAGCTGTCGAAGGACACCAGGAAGAAACTTGTAGACCTGCACCAGACTGGGAAGAGTGAATCTACAATAGGTAAGCAGGTTGGTGTGAATAAATCAACTGTGGGAGCAATTATAAGAAAATGGAAGACACACAAGACCATCGATAATCTCCCTCAATCTGGGGCCCCACGCAAGATCTCATCCCGTGGGTCAAAATGATCATGAGAACGGTGAGCAAAAATCCCAGAACTACAAGGAGGGACCTGATGAATGACCTGCAGAGAGCTGGCATCAAAGTAACAAAGGCTATCATCAGTATCACACTACGTCAAGAGGGACTCAGATCCTGCAGTGCCAGGCGTGTCCCCCTGCTTAAGCCAGTACATGTCCAGGCCCGTCTGAAGATTGCCAGAGAGCATATGGATGATCCAGAAGAGGATTGGGAGAATATCATGTTGTCAGATGAAACCAAAATAGAACTTTTTGGTAAAAACTCAACTCGTCATGTTTGGAAGAAGAAGAAGAATGATGAGTTGCATCCCAAGAACACCATACCTACTGTGAAGCATGGGGGTGGAAACATCATGCTTTGGGGCTGTTTTTCTGCAGAGGGGGACAGGACGATTGATCCATGTTAAGAGAAGAACGAAAGGGGCCATGTATCGTGAGATTTTAAGCCAAAACCTCCTTCCATCAGTGAGAGCATTGAAGATGGAACATGGCTGGGTCTTCCAGCATAACAATGATCCCAAACACACCGCTCGGGCAACGAAGGAGTGGCTCCGTAAAAAGCATTTCAAGGTCCTGGAGTGGCCCGGCCAGTCTCCAGACCTCAAACCCCATAGAACATTTGTGGAGGGACTTGAAAGTCCGTGTTGCCCCCAAAACATCACTGCTCTAGAGGAGATCTGCATGGAGGAAAGGGCCAAAATACCAGCTACAGTGTGCAAACCTGGTGAAGACTTACAGGAAACGTTTGACCTCTGTCATTGCCAACAAAGGTTATGTTACAGAGTATTGAGTTGAACTTTTGTTATTGACCAAATACTTATTTTCCACCATGACTTACAACTACATTCCTTAAAACTCCTACAATGTAATTACACCCAGGCCATGTAGCCTTTGAAGAACTCTGAGTACAGATACAAGGTCAACTTAACATACATTACAACGTACATACATTATTGTTGCCTTTGTCTTCTTGATCTGCAGTAATATCAGCTATCAACGCATGGCGAGGGCTTCTTGTCTTCTTCTGCGTGCTCTTATTGAGCAACTGCAGGAATCCCAGAGACTTGACAGCAGGCATTGGCAAAGCTGAGATGTCACATCCATCGGGCCGACTGCAGCTCAGCAGCACACAGTGGCCTCCAAGGCTCCACACCGCATTGCATGAGGGTTCCAGACAGCACGACTGCCAACACTGAACACCACCACGATCCACAGCCAGTGGACGCCAGCCCAGCCCAATCACACTGCTGCAGGGAATCCCCAATACTCCACCTGTCACTCGGCACATACTTGCCACCACACCTGAGAAAAGTGGACAGAATTTAGAGAACTACCAGAAACCATTTATTCAGGGTCACAACTACTGGTATTTATTGGCAAAAAATGAGGAAAAATGTCGATGTTGGCTTGATCCTACAAAAAATTGCAAATACTTTATATACACACACACACACACTACTTCAATAATATTTTAAATACACATCACAAATATTGCGTTATAAAGAGTCTAGCTAGTCCTTGATTGGATGAAGTGGAGCAGATTTTATTTGATAAAATAATATTTGAATGGTAGTTTTTAAGAATCTGTCGCTTTGATGCATTGTGTCTGTGATCACATTTATCTTGATAAATAAAGTGTATCATGATAATGTCTTTAAATATTGTGATATAATATTTTACCATATTGCCCACCCCTAACCACTGCACACTCACAGACTTCTGGCACTAGACGACCGAATTTGACTTGAGACATCTTGTAATTTTGTCCACCAATATAACAACATGCTCAGGGCTTTTTAAAGAACACTGACCCCTATCATCACAGTTTCATCACAGGTCATGAATTAGGATCTTTTCTTTGTGATCTTGACCAAATCCACCTCTTGTATTTGTTGTCAAGCATTCTTGTATAATCTGACCACTGAGGTCCCATTTATGTTCAGTGACCTGGAGAGGTTTTTGTTTATGGTTTGAAGGTATTAAATGCATTTTTCAAGGAAGTCTTCCAAATATACTGTTGACATAGAGGTAGTGACTAACTTTTTAAACTTGGAGTAATGCCAGGATGCAATTAGCTCCTTCAAATGTCATTCGTCAACAATTCATCTGACTCCAGATGTTAAGAACAATTTCCTCAGTGGCAGAAAATGCCCCGTGCCTTCAGATGTCAGACTTTGGGAGGAGCCAGTTACACGAACAGTAATTCTCGTGACTGGATGATTATCTTGAGTGCTACTTGTTGTTTTCTCTGAGTCATGTCTATGGGTTTGTTTGTGCCACTGTATAATTACCAATAGTCGTGGTTCAAAACCATTTGTTCCTTGCTGTTGTTTAACCGGACTGTCAGCCATGTGGATTGTTTACTTTTAAGATGCTTAGCTGTTTGCAACCGACCAGTGCAACTGCCAACATGTAGCAGATGCTTTTAGAGGTGCTTTACTTAACAAGGAAGACCAGTTACTGTACTTCTCAGATTCAGTGGCTATCCTCTCTTTAATCCATTTATGAATGTTTTTTTAAATGAAAATTATGAATGTTGAGATTTCTGAGCATTATATTTTTTTATTTGTATTCTGCTTACAGTGGTGTGAAAAAGTGTTTGCCCCCTTCCTGATTTCCATTTTTTTTTTTGCATGTTTCTTACAGTTAAGTGTTTCGGAACATCAAACCAATTTAAATAGTAGTCAAAGACAATGTAAGTAAACACAAAATGCAGTTTTTAAATGAAGGTGTTTATTATTAAGGGAGAAAAAAAATCCAAACCGACATTGCCCTCTGTGAAAAAGTGATTGTAAATAAACAACTTTATATATATATATATATATATATATATATATATATATATATATATATATATATATTTATTTATTTATATATTTATATATATACAAACACAATAAATGTCTTACTACAGGTGACAGGATTGCCACAGGGAAGGTAATAAAAATGCCAATAAAAAACTTTTCATAAAACAAGGTAATATATGATGCAAACATGTTTTGATCTGTAGAGGATTTTTGGATACCAATAATCTTATAAACAGATTGGACAAAATTGCTAGTTTTTTCATAGCAATTTGTCTAATGTTTGCTTTGGATAATAACAATTCTGGATGAAGTCACATGTTTTAGCAAGGCACTAAAGGCTCTATAATACTTATTTAACATTATTGAGCTACAGTAATGCCTCAATTCTATTCCCTCTAGTCATGCCAGAGTAAATGCGGAAAAGATGGACCTAGAGTTGTAGTATGATCACCATCAAAGCTGTAAGTCAGCAGGGAAAATGAGGATATTACATTCTTTAAAATGTCTGCACCTATCTCTTTTATTATAGGTCAACAACAGCTTTGTTTGACTAAGCGCACAGTCCCAAATTACAAACATACAGACTGTCACATACTGTCAAATCATTAGCACTTGCTTCCAAAACTTGTTGCTCACAAAGTAAGCCACCATTAGATTAAATATACCAATGTTTTAGCAATGGTATAATGACCATATAGAATTATTTCTCAGTCTCTTTATTAGAATACAACTAGAATATAAAAACTGAAAAAAAAACCCAGCTTCTATAGGCTATGAAGACAAGTATTTAGTGTGACCTTCCCTTACACTTGAGCAATGGCAGCTTCAGGTTGACCCTTCTACAGTCAGAAGAAACTTGAATAGGAATGGTCTTTCTAGAAGGGTAGTGCAAAGAAACCACCTTTTCGGAAGGATAACAGGGTGAAACGCCTAAGCTATGCTAAAGCTCACAACGCTTGGAATGAAAGTCAGTGGTGGCCTAAAACATTTGCACAGTACTGCAGCTCACAGATTTCAAAGCAGATTTCACCAAGGGATGGTGGAAACCCTGACTGAAGAGAGAGTGCAGGCAGAAGAAAACCCAGATGAATTCATTTTATATGGGATACACTGAATACACAGTCTGTTCTGCAGTGCCCCACCATGTGAAAGCGTCTTTCTCATGCACAAAGCGACCATTGTGCTTCCAACACCATTGTACTAGTCAACCAGAGCACCATCAGTAGGTCTGAAAACCTTCAAGCATGACCAATGAATCCAGTTTTAGTATAATACTACAAAAGGAACCAGGATGCATGACATGATCGAATAACAAACAACTTTAGAAGAACCTGCAGGTAGAAAACTGTAATTAAACATGGCTTACCAGTAGAAGGGCAGAGGAAGAACAAACAGCCAAGAGCCAAGAGGAAGAATTGACTGGACCTTCGCCATAGTGCCAAAATGCAACTGTGCGTGCTTACTATTGCATAGAGCATCTTCACACTAGGAACAAGGATCTAGATGTGAGAAATTTTGTAATTTGCATTGAAACCATACATCACAACCAACATTAACAAGTCATGATTATCAAGCTAAACATATTAATATAACCAACATATATTTATTAAAATATTATATTAAAGTCAAACCCCACTATCCAAAAGCACCTTGTTCCAGAAAATATTCAGAATGCGAATATTTGTCTGTTTTTCTGTGTCGGACAGTGGTAGCCTAGTGTATAAGGTACTTGACTATGCACCAGACGGTCCAGAGTTTAAATCCCACCTCTGGTAAGCTGCCACTGTTGGGTCCCTGAGCAAAGCCGTTAACCCACATTGGCTTGAATTGTAAGACTGTATCAATTGTAAGTCACTCTGAATAAGAGCAACTGCTAAATGATGTAAATGTATTCGTGTAGCAAGGGTTCAATTTAAATCAGATGTTATGTGAAAATTTTATTAAGTTTATTTAACGTCGCTTTCAGCATCAGTGGCTGTTTAACGAAAGGCACAAGGTTACATCAACACACAAAGAATTATATCATATAACATATCCACTGACAACCACTACTTCAACCAACATTGACCCTGAATCAATAACGGATGAGGCCATTCCTGAACGTTAGTGGTGGATAGGAACACATGTTGAATCTGATCCAACATCAGGCAAGTGTACTGCCTATGGTATCAGCACATCCCAAGTTTAATATAAATAAAGAGCTCTGCAACCTTTCTCCAAGCTGAAGACACAAGGTGAAGGATGGTGAGAGAAGCTTGGTGAGAGGTGAAGAGGAGTCCACACCAGCACTTCGGAAGACCACAGCAGCATTGCACTCCTACACAGTGACACTACAGAGATATGTGGAAATAAAGGGGAAAACTACGGATTGTCAAGATTTTACATTATCATTCAAAGGATATAGTTCAGACACTGTAACGCTGGAAATTCTTTACCATACTCATATGTGATAATGCTGAGATTTACACTCTACCAAACATCTGGTCTAGAATCAGAAAACGTTAGGACAGCAATTTAAAACAAATGCAGTGTGCAATTTTCTTTAACTTTTATTCAAAGAAATCTGTATCTCCAGTTTCTCAACAAATGCATGAGAACATTAATGAAATATTTAAAAACAATGTTCCTCAGAGAAAGATTAGGAGCGATTTGCGTATTCCTTCCTTTACCGTGCATAATATCAATAAACAATTGAAGGAATCTGGGTTAATTTCAGTGCGGAAATGGCAAGGGCGCAAGCCTAAACTGAACACCTGTGATTTCCGATTCCTCAGATGGCACTGCATCAAGAACCGTCATTCATCAATAGCTGATATAACCACATGGGCAAGGGGTTACTCTGGCAAACCTTTGTCAAGCACTGCAATATGGAGTTACATTCACAAATGCTACTTACGACGCAAAAAAGAAGCCTAACCATGTCCAGAAGCGGCATCAACTTCTCTGGGCTCGGAGACACCTGGGATGGACCATCACACAGTGGCCTGACTTATGTTCATGGTGTATGAATGTGACCTACACGGCCAATTTGATTGACACAGCCTATGCTAATGAAATAAAGGTATAGACGTATCTTTGCAGATTTCTTGCATGACAGCTAAGATGTCAAATAGGCCTATATTACACTGTGGTTACATGTAAAATGCTATGTATTTGGCTACTACAAGAAGGCACGTGTAACATATGTTTCGGTTGAGTACAGGTAACACGGGTTGAGCTGGTTCACTAACAGCAGTGGATCATACGTGTGGAGCTTGGCACGAATCTGGAGTAGTCGTCTTAACATCCTGTCAACCTCTTCGGTCTTATCGTATAATCGTATAATGAACAGTGTTAATCCTTGTGCAGCTTAAACATTTTTTACAGAATATACATGGGATTAATCTGTGCTACACGTACAACATACAAAGCACAATCTAACTGTAGTCAATCTGTTGGTTCAGCAGATCTCAAGCTGGGCAACCTGTCAGCAGTTTACCGGTTAAATAAAAAACGTTGGCAGTGGATGAGGAATATGAAACTGGCAACGATTTCTTTATTTCCTAAACCCCAAAGAACACATGATCTGGCAGTAAAGCGATCAGCACAGGGACATATCACGCTTACTAACAACAGCTGTTTTCTGTAACGCTAAAAACGTCTAGCAGCACAGCACGATAACCCAACAGCAGTCGGATATTACAGCTCATTCTCATCTTATGTCACTCACCTTCTCGATATTTAGCAACTTCGGTTCAGTGGCATTAATGCTACGGCGTTACAGTGGGTAATATCCCGTATCGAGGTCAGGCATTTCTCTGCTGTACCTTCACACGGAAGAAAACACAAGCGCACGCAGACGGGCTGCCCAGCAAGCTAGTTCCGCCCCACACTGGTACCTGCATCAATACAAACGCCTCTGATCTGAGCTGTTATATATTAGAAAATTAGAATTGTATTCGGACTGTTACCAGAGCTAAGTTCTGCTAGTCAGTTCGGTTGGACTAAAATACAAGACACGTGTATACAGCATTAAAATGGCATGCATGAGTATTTTCCACTAACAAACATGGCGAATTTGGCATAGTTCGTACATAGTCTGTTTCTCAAAATTACAGGTTTACACATCCATACCACTGTTCGTAGCTTAATTACATACTCATTCTCCATGAATTGCATCATGAAGTAGGACCAAATTGGACTAAGTTGAAATATTCACAATTGAAAAACTAGGATTTACAGTAAGCTAATTTAAACACACAGTTTACATTAAGAATGATCGGTAAGCCCTTTCCTGGTTGAGGGGCGCCCTCTGTTGTCAAATGAGACAAGTACACGCGTATCATTTAAAACTTTTAAACCTCTCTGTACATTCAGGGAACTGATATTTGTAGAGGTAACAGTACAGGTATGCTCCGTTTAACGCCCATCAGATCAACGTCCGTTCACTTTGATCATAATACAAGACTCATAATACAATATATTAGGAAATAAAATGCTCCGGAGCGCAGTGTGTCTGAACTCGCACCTTATTTAACATTTAGTGTTCTGTTTAGGGTGTCGGCCATTTTGTGGTGTTGTCCGAATTCTCCGTGGACAATTCCCTATATACCCAGGAGAAAATGTACTGTGAATGTTCATAGTAAAACTGTGAATTGCTTGACAGTTTTAATGTGACTTTTCAGTTTGACCATGAAGTTCACAGTGCTACTATGAATGTTTGATGGTAATTTGGCCACTTCATGGTTCTACTGTGAAATGTCATAGTACAAATGTAAACTTGGTTGACTATGAACTGACCATGAATTATTTCACCGTTGTATTATGAATTTTGGTGGTAATCTGGCCTCTTCAGAGTTCTACTTTCAAATTTCACAGTACATTTTGCACTGTAAAGATAGTTTACAACCAATGTACACTACTGACTGACTAACATACCACAATGCATAGCCATTTCCTTCATCTCAAAATTACTCAACAAAGATGGCGGACGAATCTGACAGCTATGAATTTCATTTACAAATATAATTACAAAATATTGTGTAAAGACCACCACACAAACCGTTGATAATGATGTGTCTACTGGTGAAAATGTTGCATTTAATATTTCTTTATTCTTAGTGGTTTAGTTTAGTTCATTGGAGAAATGAGAAATATTTTTTACACTTTAAGCTCATGACAGAATACTTTAGAATACAGAAAACATCGCAAAACTGCATTAAGTCTTGTGACAGAATCGGTAGCCAGCATTGTTGACGTCCAGGTTGTTCATGTGACGAAAGGTCAAGATGATTTCTTTCCAGCGTAAGTGTTGTCCAAGTTCCCTCTTTTGCATCGATCACTGCTACCCTATATAGTGTTCTACATAGAACAGTCTATGTAGTGATCAGTGAAAGAGTAAGCAAGGTTACCATTTTAAACACACCTGTGGACTCCTCTTCACCTCTCGCCAAGCTTCTCTCAACATCCTTCACCATGTGTCTTCTACTTAGAGAAAGGCATGTTTGGTTGCAGGAGTTCATATTTCTACAACCCCAAATCAGACAAAGTTGGCACTGTAAAATTAAAAATAAAAAAAATGCAGTGTATCTTACATTTTCAGTTTGACTTTTATTTCATTGCAGACAGTATGAACCCAAAATACTTAATGTTTTGTCTAGTCAGCTTCATTTCATTTGTTAATCAACACTTCAGATGTGTGTGAGTGAGAGAGAGAGAGAGAGAGAGAGAGAGAGAGAGAGAGAGAGTGAATGACAGTGAGAGACTGTGTCGCGTTTTTTGACAGAATACATTCTGCTCACTTCAAGAAAAATCACACTCAAGCCAAATTAAAGTTTCAGTGGAGAAGCAAACAATTTTATTGCATCTACTCATGAGTACAGGCAATAAGGACAACCACACATCATAACAGCGATGCGGAGATGCCAGAGATCAACAGTTCTCACGTTCTTTATATACTGTTCAGTTCAGGTTAGGTTCAGACATTATGTCATGATTGTTTTCCAACCCTTAGAAAATCTCCTCCCCTACCCAGGTCCGTTATCTCTGACCTTGGGTTGTTCTTCCACTAAAAGCTGCCCAATTCCCTTGCCAAGATTTTAATGGTGGTGTCGGTTCCCACACAACCTTTTTATATTACAGTTTAATTTTACCATCTAATTATCATCACTAATACATATTACACATACTGTCATACTCAAATACATTGCATGGTTATGCCAAAATAGCAAATTCTGTAGTTCAACTATTATATATTTTTACAGGCTCATGGTCGTTGTCACCCTTGTCCCCACCCTCAGGTCATCATGAACTTTAGCCCAGATTTTAGTTTCAGCATCAAATCTCTAACTTCTACATATAAATTGTATTCAATTCTTACATAATTATAGTAAATCCAGATTATGATTAATCTCTGTGACCATGTAAAAGCTTTAAACTAACACTTTAACGTCAAAAATATAGCTATTCGTCATATGCACTTAGAGAATAAAAAGATCACTTTGAATAAATTCGCTTGTTAATCAAATTACAAATGATTGAGTACCAGATACTAATTATACACATGAACATGTGAAATAACCCAAGTTACTGCAGTTTACAGCATGTCTCCGCATAACATATTTTATGCACACACATACTCAAACTTCGCAAAACTGACAAACACTTCCAAGGCCAAAGAACATCCTATACTTTCTCAGCTCAAGGTGAGCTGCACCTACAAATTAAGGTCTCAAAGAGACTTAGTCTGAACGAGTGACATCACCACAATTAGAAATACAAATATATAAGATGTAAATTATTATATGGTTACATAAATGTGTAGCGTACGTGGTTACTAAGACATATGTTTCCAACAAATCTTCAACTACTATCTTACCGGCTGTGTGTGCTTGCTTGTTAGCTCGTGTTTGGAGAGACTTTTCTTGGTTCATGTTTTTGTGCAAATTACTCTTAAGCTTTCCCCTATACAGGATCGTGACAGTACCTTACCGTATTTTCTAGAATTAATGTGACTTTCCATGAATTAAAATTCTGTGCCATTAGTGATGCTCTGTAGATGGCAGTGTTCTACTTATGTTTTTAGTCGCATTTATGTATCGTTTGCATGCAGTTTTCTTTTTTTACATGCAATTTTTTACAGTAGTTTAAAAAGACTATAGAAATGTCCGGTCAACGTCCATTTCAGTCAACGTTCTGTGTCTCAGAATGTAATGCGGTCTTTAAACGGCGCATACATCTATAATCATCCATCAACATTTATTTATTTGCAATACCAAGCTGTGCATGCTTGCCAATTACCCACCAACAGAACACATACCCCCAACATCCTCATCCCCCAACATACTCTTGAGTTTTAAAGTACAATCACTTATGTCAAAATGGAGCTGATGCCAGTTAAGCGAAGCTTCCAATAGTTTTTGGCAGATGTTTTATTCAAAAAAAAAAAAAACACACAAGGACCCGTGGTGTCATTCTATAACATTTACACTGCTCAAAACAATAAAGGGAACACTTAAACAACACAATGTAACTTCAAGTAAATCAAACTTCTGTGAAATCAAACTGTCCACTTAGGAAGCAACACTGATTGACAATCAATTTCACATGCTGCTGTGCAAATGGAATAGACAACAGGTGGAAATTATTGGCAATTAGCAAGACACACTCAATAAAGGAGTGGTTCTGCAGGTGTGGACCACAGACCACTTCTCAGTACCTATGCTTTATGGCTGATGTTTTGTTCACTTTTGAATGTTGGTGGTGCTTTCACACTCATGGTAGCATGAGACGGACTCCACAACCCACATAAGTGGCTCAGGTAGTGCAGCTCATCCATGATGGCACATCAATGCGAGCTGTGGCAAGAAGGTTTGCTGTGTCTGTCAGCGTAGTGTCCAGAGGCTGGAGGCGCTACCAGGGGACAGGCCAGTACACCAGGAGACGTGGAGGAGGCGGGCCGTAGGAGGGCAAACAACCCAGCAGCAGGACCGCTACCTCTGTCTTTGTGCAAGGAGGAACAGGAGGAGCACGTTTGTGCTGTATGCACAAAACGGTTAGAAACTGACTCCATGAGGATAGGTATGAGGGGGGGGCCCGACGTCCACAGGATGGGGGGTTGTGCTCACAGCCCAACCCATGCAGGACGCTTGGCATTCTCTGGCAAATGCCAAGCGTCTTGCACGGTGTTGGGCACAGTGGTTGGGCTTGTGGAGCACAACCCCAATCTCCAGGATTGGCAAAATTCGCCATGGCCGGCCCTGTGCTCTTCACAGATGAAAGCAGGTTCACATTGAGCACATGTGAACAGACCGTGACAGAGTCTGGAGACACCGTGGAGGAGAGCGATCTGCTGCCTTCAGCATGACTGGTTTGGCAGTGGGTTTTAGTAATTGTTGTGGGGAGGCATTTCTTTGGAGAGCTGCACAGCCCTCCATGTGCTCGCCAGAGGTAGCCTGGGGGACTGCCATTAGGTACCAAGATGAGATCCTCAGACCCCTGTGTGGACCAAAATGGGGCTGGGTGCGGTTGGCCCTGGGTTTCCTCCTAATGCAGGACAATGCTAGACCTCATGTGGCTGGAGTGTGTCAGCAGTTCCTGCAAGCTGAAAAGGGCCATTGAAGCTATGGACTGGCCCGACCGTTTCCCAGACCTGAATCCGATTGAGCACATCTGGGACATCATGTCTCGCTCCATCCACCAACAGTCACATTGCACCACAGACTGTCCAGGAGTTGGCGGATGCGTTAGTCCAGGTCTGGGGAGGAGGATCCCTCAGGAGACCATCCGCCACCTCCATCAGGAGCATGCCCAGGCGCTGTTAGGGAGGTCATACAGGCACGTGGAGGCACACACACAATACTGAGGCCTCATTTGACTTGTTTTTAAGGACATTACATCAAAGTTGGATCAGCCTTGGTAGTAGTGTTTTTTCCACTTTAATTTTTGTGTGTGACTCAAATCCAGGCCTCCATTGGTTAATACATTTGATTTCCATTGATGATTTTTGTGTGATTTTGTTGTCAGCACATTCAACTTTGTACAGAACAAAGTATTCAATGAGAATATTTCATTCATTTAGATCTAGGATGTGTTATTTGAGTGTTCCCTTTATTTTTTGAGCAGTGTAGTAGAATGCTATTAAGCTGAAATTGATTTCTGTTTGATTTGAGGTGTACTAATATTCACTCTAAGCTGAATAAAAGTGCACTACATAGGGGGTAGATAATCATTTTAGATTCCGCCCTAATCTATATTTAGGTTATTGTTGAGGTGTCAGAGCTCAGACAACAGGTGACAGAGCTTAATTAATTACGTCACAGACCTCAGATAGGCCGTACAGTAGCTCAGCTCCACCTAGCTCTGGTACATATTAAGCCCTGCAGTCAACACTTCCCCAGCCCATCAAGTTTATAATGGCTCATTATCACATTCAAAACTAATACATTTTTTCAACTCCAGATTTACAAAGCACAGGTCAAAACACGATTATCATGTTCTTGCAGGCTTATAATATAAAAAGTCTAGTGTCTGTGGGCACTGTTTAGATGGATGTCTGTGTAGTGTTTGCATACTATCCCCATGTCTGGGTGAGTTTCCTCCAGGTATTCCACTGTCCTCCCACATTCCAAAGACATGTGTTAGGTTAATCGACACATTAAGCATCCCAGTATGATTGTCTGCATGTAGCCTAAAAGCAGACAAAGAGAACCCAATTAAACAAATTAGACAAAATATTATATGTTTATTTATTAAGGAAAATTGTAGCAAGAGTATGTGAACCTCTAGGATTAGCAGTTAATTTGAATGTGAAGTTAGAGCCAGGTGTGTTCAATCATTGGGATGACAATCAGATGTGAGTGGGTGCCATGTTGTATTCAGAGAACAAGTCTGAGCTTCACAACTCAAGTTTGTGTAAGTGTATCATGGCACGAACAAATGAGATCTGAATAATCGCAGAAAAAGAGTTGTTGAAGCTCATCAAATTGGAAAAGGTTACTAAACATCTCTAAAGAATTTTGACTCCATCTGTCCACAGTCAGACAGATTGCATCCAAATGGAGGAAATTCACACCCACTTTTACCCTCCTAGGAGGGGCCAGCTAACAAAGAACACTCCAAGAGCAAGATATGTAATAGTCAGTGAGATCACAAAGGAACCCATGGTAACTTAGCAGCTATGGCCTCTCCCACATTGGTTATTGTCAGTGTTCCTGAATCGAACATCAGAAGAACACTGAACAACAATAATGGTCATGACAGGCGTGCAAGGAAAAAGCCACTGCTCTCCAAAAAAGAGCGTTGCTTCCTGTCTACAGATTGCAAATGATCATGTGGACAAGCCAGAATGCTAGTAGAAAAAATGTTTCATGGATGAATGAGACCAGAATATAACTTTTTGGTTTAAAGGAAAAGTGTTATGTCTGGAAAAAAAACATTCAAACATAAAAACCTTATACAATCTGTGAATCATGGTTTTGGCTTTTTTGCTGCTTCTAGGACAACATAGAGTCAGTGATGGAATAATTGATTCTGAATTATGTGTTAATGTTTAAACATCTAATTGCAGTTATTGATATAAGTGGAGATATAAGCGAAGATTCACATACCTTTTCCACTCACAACAATACTAAATATTTAGGAAAGTTTTTTAAGACAGTGTGAGGAGGTGATAAATTCTAGAAACTATATCTTAGCCACTGTGACAAAACAGCATTTGTAATTAGTATACTGTTTAAAAAATCCATTTCCAACCTCCTGGCTGAGGCACACTGGTTTTATACTATATACTGCACATATTTAAAGTGTTATTTTTTTTAATCACAAGTGGCTCAGACTCTATTCAGATCTTTCTGCATCTGTTCACTCTGTGGGTGTGTGTTGATGTGGAATGTATAGCATCACTGCAGGTGTGTTAGCCTTTGTGACTGATAGCAAGGGAAATGACTAATGTAAATAAGATGTAAGAATAGATGTAAATACGTTTTGTATATGTTTCTTTATGTTTAATATTAGTTTATATGAATCATTTAGGTTTAAACATTTGAAAAAAACATTAGAAACAATTTGTGTAACAGAAGAGGCTGAATGATGGTCCTGGAAGAGCTTATGCTTAAAGGTCTGACATTGGCAGTCTGACAGTAATTGGCAGGTTTAAACTTACAACACCCTTGTCACAAGCACAGAAACTTAAATACTGAGCTACCTCTACTTGGGTGGAATCCTACTCCTTACAGTTGCTGTGGTTTTGTGTGGTTGCAGTAAAAATTACTCACTAAGATCTTGCTAAATTAATAGCTTTCACACAAACATAGTGAAATGTGGCAATTAAAGGTAGGACTACACAGTAAATCTGAAATCTGAAACAGTTATAAGATATACTATAAATAATTATATTACAATATACTGTAATAATAATAATAATAATAATAATAATAATAATAATAATAATACTTCCAGATGTACCATCTTCCTTGAAAATGCTATGCAATTTTGAACAATAAGGTTAATTTTTAAAGAAAGATCTATAAATATGTTATTATTATATATTGTTGAAATAATATTTTAATAATATGGAGAATGCATACTAAAATATACCCACCTAAAATCCATTGCACTGACATTGGTCATTTAATATCATCTTGCAGTAACCCAATGCTGTGATAAAGACTTTATCTTATTTATAGTGTTTTATTAGTTACTATACAGCAAGGTCTCGATTGGATAAATATGGAAGTTTTAAAGATGGAAATAATTTCACTTTGTAAATACTTGAGGTGATTTTGTTCTCATAGACTCATAACACACAGTCTTTATCTCTCTCTCTCTCTCTCTCTCTCTCTCACACACACACACACACACACACACACACACACACACACACACACACACACACACACACACAGTTGTCTCACTATCCCAGTGGGGACTTTTCACTGACATAATGATTACTGTAGCTAATTAATGCTACACCTCCACCTAACCCTAACCTTGATCTCAGCAACCTACTGGAGATTTGTTGGTCATTTTCCTTTTTAAAAAGACAGTTTTTTTCTGTTAAAAAAAAAAAAGTTTTCCTCATGGGGACTAGCAAAATGAAGGACCAGCAAAATGCTCCCCACAATGTAATATAAACATAACCCAAACAGACACACACTCTCTTTCATCTCTTTGCAATAAACATTACATAACGCCCTGTCACCTGAGCGAACTTTCCAAACCTGTCACTCAGTTATAAGCAGGTCTTAATAAAAATGTGAAAGGCTTAAATTCACATTTGTGGGTAGTTTTCTACTGGCCACCTGCTGTTGTATTGTATTGTGTTAAAGTCATTAGCCTATGACACAACAGGAAAAATGAGACATGCCCTATAACAGGAAAAGCTCAGGTCACTGCTATGTGAGTGTGTGTGTAGTAAATTAAGAAACAAAAAGCCGGTTCAACTAGTTTATACTGATTTATAGCAATTAATACCAGGGCTTACATGCTAAACATCTTACAAAGAACACAATAGTTAGTTAAGTCATGAGGACAATTTTCCAGCTCTATCACTGTTTTGATGTACAGTCCTTTTTGTTTCAGTTACATCTATTTCGTGTTCCTTATGGCCTCTAAACTGTAGAGGGCAATGCATTATGACATATGTGACTATTTGATAGGACAAGTAAAGTCTGCCTTCAAACGATTAAAATTACGTTTTAGTATGACATGAAAATCAAACTACTCATGGAATTGTCATTAAAGCAAAGCAAAACCCTTACATAACTACCAAGAACCTACAGGAAAGTATAGCTGATAGGAGGCGTGGTTCCCTGGTTGACTCTGTTTCATTGATTTCAAAAACTTGACTCTAATTACAGTTTTATTCTGGAATAAAACTGCCAATTCAGAATGTCAGACTAAAATAAGACTACAGTCATAGTTTTAGAGAAAAATGAGAAATATCAACTAAAGGACATCTTGTTAACTGTTAAGCATGGAGGTGGTTCTCATATACTTTGGAGTTTTGTGGCAGTTAGTGCCTCTTGAAATATATTGTAGATAGAGGATAGAAAGGATTTACTCAATATCAACACATTTTGAAAACCAATGTGCCACAGTCAGTGAAAATAATGAAGCTGAAAACTATTTTGAAATAGTCTTCACAATTCTTATTAAAAAGCTCTATGTAGATCTGAAACACACTGTCCAAGTCAACATAAGAATATTTCTAATCAAAGCATTCTGTAAGGACAAATGGGAATTAATTGAAAGCAATAATACAAGGATTATTTAGCTGGCTGCAGGAATTATTTGGATGCTATGAATTTATGATTGTGTTTCTCCATAAGCTCACAAAAAATGAATTTCCTGTGACTGAAACGTGCCTAATAGCATGTAATACCTCCACAAGGACATAATAACACCTGTGAATTGATTTGGCATGGACTGGACAGTGTCTGGATGTAAGCAACATCACTGTTCAGCCACTCTTACATCTAATAATTGCGCACTTCATTTTCAACAGGATTCACATCTGGGGATTTGCAGGCCAGTCCAGATGTGTGACTGTTCCTGAATGTTCATCGCACCAATCAGTCACATTTGCAGCCCTGTGAACTTAGAATACAGGGATAAGAATGACCCTAACCCTAACCCCAGCAGCTCAATGTAAGCACTGTGCTTCACAGTTATTGTCACTTCAACCAAAGGACCCATTTTCGCATAATTAAACACCCCCAGAACATCACAGAACCTCCTCCAGCTTGAACTACACCTGGCACGCAGTCCTCAGTGAAGGCTTCTTGAGGTCTTCGATGAACACGATGCCTAGCATCATTCACATACAGGCAGAAATGAGATTCATGTGACCAGATAACGCGTCATGAACGGTCCAATTTTTTGCGTCTTTTCACTCACTGTGACCAGGCAACTTTGTGAGCAGAAGTGGGCAAAGGCCTGCGTTGGACCTGTGTTGACTTCTAAAAGCTATCCTTGCCTGGAAGCGAAGCCACCAGTTTGTCTTTGAGACGAGATTTTCCTGTACACTGGGATTTTTGTCACTGCTGGTAGACACATAGGACCATACACTTCAATACACCTGCAAATTCAGCTACATCCTCCACACTATGACCTTGGCACACCCAAATGCAATCAATTCTTTTTGATAATTAACGTCTACTTTGTGATCCATTATCCACGCAAAAACGAGACATTCACTGAATTGTACCAACAACGCCATCTGCAGGAACCTGAAGTTACTACCACCTTAAACACGCAAGGTGACTAATACCTGAAGAAGCCTTGAATCTGAGTCCTTGCAGCGATGGGCTAGTGTATTAAACCACTGTGCCACTTGAGCACTCCTGTTACTAAATATTGACTAACAATATTTTTCATTCATTCACATTCACTTTCTTATCCGCTTAATCCTTTACAGGGTCGCGAGGATTAAGCGTATAAGTATAGGACATAAGGCAGGACCCCAAACTCAGGATCTTCTCACTGTGAGGCGACAGTGCTGCCCACTGAGCCACTGTACCACCCCGGCAATATTTTTGCACATGCCAAATCTCATAAATCATTCCCTCAGTATATTAAATTCAGCAAATAATTACTAATGATGCATACATATCACAGGTTGTGTTATCCTTCCATTTATAAAAACAACAATGCATAATTTGACACTTCAATGTTAATTATAGCTGGTCTACTCCAAAGTATATGTGAACTTTTGTGTTGGTAAACAGCGCAGACATAAATGAACACGGGCATGGTGTAAGTGTGTACCACACAAGGTACCAGGTTATTAGCATAAAATGGCTTGTGTTCACAAGAACTAATGGAATGCAGGAATGGAACTTAACACAGGTGCAACATATTTGTGGTTGTATATGGCAGTAATGATTTAAAATAACTTCATATTTCATGCAGACACAAATAGACAAAGTAATGGTTTTCCTATACAGAAGGCTGGCTATTTAAAATAAAAAGCAATACAATATAGTGGTGCTTGAAAGTTTGTGAGCCCTTTACAATTTTCTATATTTCTGCATAACTATGACCTAAAACATCATCGGATTTTGACACAAGTCCTAAAACTAGATAACGAGAACCCAGTTAAACAAATGAGACAAAAATATTATACTTGGTCATTTATTTATTGAGGAAAATGATCCAATATTACATATTAGTGAGTGGCAAAAATATGTGAACCTCTAGGATGAGCAGTTAGTTTGAAGGTGAAATTAGAGTCAGGTGTTTTCAGTCAATTGGATGACAGTCAGGTGTGAGTGGGCACCTTGTTTTATTTAAAGAACAGGTATCCATTAAAGTCTGCTCTTCACAACACATTTGTGGAAGTGTATCATGGCACGAACAAAGGAGATTTCTGAGAACCTCAGAAAAAGAGTTGTTGATGCTCATCAGGCTGGAAAATGTTACAAAACCATCTCTAAAGAGTTTGGACTCTACCAATGCACAGTCAGACAGACTGTGCACAAATGGAGGAAATTCAAGACCACTGTTACCCTCTCCAGGAGTGGTCGACCAGCAAAGATCACTCCAACAGCAAGTAGTTGGCGAGGTCACAAAGGGCCCCAGGGTAACTTCTAAGCAACTGAAGGCCTCTCTCACATTGACTAATATTAATGCTCATGAGTCCACCATCAGAAGAACACTGAACATCAATGGTGTGCAGGGCAGGGTTGCAAGGAGAAAGCCACTGCTCTATAAAAAGAACATTGCTGCTCGTCTACAGTTTGCTAAAGATAATGTGGACAAGCCAGAAGGCTATTGGAAGAATGTTTTGTGGACGGATGAGACCAAAATATAACTTTTTGGTTTAAAAGAAAAGCGTTATGTTTGCAGAAAGGAAAACACTGCATTCCAGCATAAGAACCTTATCCCATCTGTGAAACATGGTGGTGGTAGTATCATGGTTTGGGCCTGTTTTGCTGCATCTGGGCCAGGACAGCATGCCATCATTGATGGAACAATGAATTCTGAATAATATTAGAGAATTCTAAAGGAAGATGTCAGGACATCTGTCCATGAACTGAATCTCAAGAGAAGGTGGGTCATGCAGCAAGACAACGACCCTAAGCACACAAGTCGTTCTACCAAAGAATGATTAAAGAAGAATAAAGTTAATGTTTTGGAATGGCCAAGTCAAAGTCCTGACTTTAATCCAATCAAAATGTGGAAGGACCTGAAGCGAGCAGCTAATGTGAGGAACCCACCAACATCCCAGAGCTGAAGCTGTTCTGTATGGAGGAATGGGCTAAGATTCCTCCAAGCCGATGTGCAGGACTGATCAACAGTTGCAGTTATTGTTTAAAGTTCATTTGTTTAACTGGTTTCTCTTTATCTACTTTTAGGATTTGTGTGAAAATCTGATGATGTTTTAGGTCATGTTTATGCAAAAATATAGAAAAATCTAAAGGGTACACAAACACACTGGAACAAAACACATTCTCAAAGCATGTGAGCAGGATAGACCAGGCCTCGAAGCATAATTAAAGGTGTTTCTCATTCATTGGTCACTTTTTGTGCTGGATAAGTCAGAGTTTAATTGTGTTCACCACAGTTATATTGCACTAGTAGTTGCTTAGAAGTGGACTAAAAGCACATCTCACAAATCTGGTACGGGTTGTTTCGGTCCGCACCCGAGTGCGAATGTTGTATTTCCACAAGCAAATATCAACCACACCAAAGGAATACAGCTCCAGTGTTTCATTCAAAAGTGCTTAGGTGAAAGATCATTAATAATAGAAAGCACAATTCAAAACTGCAACTGCACAAAATGACCAATGCACAAAAGACATCTGTGAATACGTTTCCACACCCTTCAGGTTTTTTTCTGATCATCTAAAATCAGTGTAGTGTGTAGCTGAATCAGATGCATGTCCACAAGTGTCAGTATGAATCAGCTTAGACAGGTGGGCTGATGGTAAAGAAAGCACCCTTTGAGAACTAAGAAGCTTTTCTCTAGTTTTGCATCCAGGTAAAGAACGTCTGCCTGTCTGTCCAAGAGAGAGTGAAGCTCATGTCACACGATACACGCAGGTGTAATATTACAGCAGGAAGAGAGGTGTGGGTGTGACCGCTTGGTGGAGTCTGTGACAAAAGGCAGGGAGGAAACCATTTACAGCCTGAGCAGAGTTCAGATCATAAAGAGATCATTTAACTTGTAACATTTTACAGTTCGAATGACTTCAGAAAATAAGGCGACCTAATATAAGCCAGGTGTAGAAGCATTATTTTAAGTTGAATTATAATTAATCAAAAATAATTCATAAGTTTTTTCAACAATATGAGCATATTTACATAGGTACATTCATATTACCAGGTTAAATACAGAAACAACTTCTTACTTAAAATCACCCAACCACCCCCCAGCATGCTCAATAATATGTTTGCGTATTCAGTAATTGTGGTGTTGCCTTCAGGCTGAAGTTTATTTTCCTGGCTATCAAGTCCAGGTAGTACCAGTCTTCAAATGAGTCTATACCCTAACATAGCCTACAGCATGTTTTTGTGTGTGTGTGTGTGTGTTTGGAGAATGTAGTTTTTGTAAAATGAGTAATTTAAATGCATAAATACACATATGGTACATTCAGTACAGTGACTGAATGTCTGAGCATGGCATTAAAATGCCAACTTGTGTACACAGAAAAAACGTGTCTGTGAGTAAGCAGTAATGAGCTGAATTCTAGGTGTGGCTGGACGAGTGAGTGTGACTCCCTTACTTGTACTGGCACATTCCTTCAGAGGCCGCACCCTAGCTCCTACCCCTCCCCTACCTGTTAGATGTTGCTATGTCAAACACACACCAATAAACATGTCTGAATCTGAAATTTATCATAGCTTGTGTGTGGTGTGCTTTAGCTTAAGGCTGATTTTAAGTGTGCACGGTGAACCTATCTACATATACAGCATTTAGATCACTGGCTTTTTGAAAAGGGCATGTCCTCATGTCCTGTGTCAAAGTCTGCAGATACGGATGGGTCATTTAAGTCAAACTGGATTCTGAATGCTCCAATTTTCTACCGCATAGCTGTGGGGTCTCAGAAACCATTTAAATAGAGTAGTGGAGAGTGTATACAGAAAGTAAACGGTGGTATTTTTGGCACGTGAATACAATAGTGTGGGTAGCTACACAAGCCCAATGCAATAACTACCACTCTCACCAGGACAAACAATTAAACAGGACGTCCGTGTTTGACAGCCCACCATCTGTTCTACAGACCGACCATGCTATAGGAAGTAGTGCAAACTGGGATATGGAGTATTTCTGAAGCGCGCTAGCGTACCTAAAGGAAGGAAAAGGAAGAGGATATTGAGCACACTATAAAAATATGCAACTTTCCATTGCATGCTGGATGGGTTGGCTTAGGGCTTCTGTTAAGGCTTCTTGCTAGCTGACGAGCAGTTTGAACGTTGAGGCGCTGGGAGAGCTGGGAGGGGTTAAGCGAAAAAAACTGAAGAGGGGAAGAGCAGTTCCTCTTCTCTGAGAGCTTGTTGTCTGTAAGCAGCAGAAACGTACGAGCAGAACTGAGCCCAGCTCGAACAGGTTTAGCCGGGACTGGTTTTTGGCCTTAAAGCTTAACAGAGCAGGGTGGAAACCAGTAATGTGACGCGGAGCTGTAACACACTCGGTGGATAGTGGGGAAAGTGAAGCTGAAGATACATTTAATTCAGCCGCCACACCACACAACTGCCGGGTTAAAGACCAAAAGGTAAGAAACAAAGTCAAGAACTTAATCGGTTAGGAATGCAGCTTTATGGTTGGCATGGCGGAAACTTCAGGACAGCCTCATAATATGATTTGGGCCGGTTTGCGCTTCTTATCATGGTATAGTTGTGTGTGCTGGAGTCTCCTGCTTGAAAACAATATGTCATTGATCAACCATCTCGAATAGTTTCGGTCATGCTTTCCTCATTGGAGAAAGGTAAAGCTCCAAGGGCATAGTGTTCATATCGTGATGTCCTAAGTTAATCGTTGTATAAATGGTGTGTTAGAGCAATTCATATTTTAAAAAGTCCAGGCAGTGTCGTTCTTATCGGAAACGAGCTTGCATTACAAGGTGTTATATGTAAAGAGTGAACATCTTATCTTTTAGGACTTTGGTACAGTTTTGGTCCTTACATTTGGCAGTTCACGCAGCGCCTATGTGTTTCACAGGAATGAGTGTCTGAATATTTCGATCAGCGCTTTGGTTCTCGCAGTATTTGCACAGTGCCGTCATATTTCAACATTAACAAGTTGCAACAAATCTTCAGTCTGTTCTGCCTGAGATCAATAGGTTACAGGACATCTGATTGAAACGTTATGGATGTATGGAAAATATAAAGACAAAGCTCAGGGAAATGGTTTCGTAGTAATTGGTCTTTTGCATAAAGCAGTCTGACATGGCACTGAAAATATTTAGATATTTTATGACTGCTGAGAACAAAGCAGCACAGACCAAAACATACACATGAAAGACGAAGAGCGCAATTAGACATTTAGAGGTAGTATTTTGGTGGGTGTCAGTAATCACATATAAGATATTGCACATCCATACTGTAATTGTTGTAAATTCTTTAGTAGAAGTGATATGATTATTCTTTTCATTTTTGAGGATGCACTTAGTGTACTTTTTATGCTTTATTTCTTTCTTTATTAAGTTTCATATAGGAGAACAACTGAAAACGTTTTGTTAATTTGTTTAAGGTTATTTTCAAAGTTATATCCGTAGTTAAAAACTCAGTGTTGTGTTATGTAAAGACAAAATAGAGCTGTCTTGTAACATATAGTGTCAAGGACTAGGATTGCTATTAATCCTAGAATCAGTCTAGTCCAAGAGTAGGAAAATTCCATGTCCAGAGGCCTCATTTATAAAACTATACATGGATGCTATATGAATTTTTGCCAGCACTCAAAAAAGTATGAACCTGAAAATATCTGATTCATAAAACTTCGAATAAGCACACGTATATACAGTGTGCTCTCTATACCCATATCACACCCATTACATCCCATAATGAACTAAATGATGCTAAAAGTTATTACTAATTGATGCTGAAAGTGATTACAGTAATGAGGTGGTTCCCAAAGAGGGGGGTGTGGAGCCCTTTTGGGGGAGGAGTTAAGTGGGCAGAGCAAGGTCCATGTTTAAGGTACATAATGCAAGTCACTTGTATTGATTCCACTGTAAAGGTGATTTGCTAATACATTTTGTTTGTTTGATAGGATGTTGCAGTCTTATATGAATTACAATGTTTAAAATAAATTCCAGTGGAATTTGGTTGTGTTTTTTGGAGTGGGGCGGATCTACAAAAGTGGGAAACTTAGTGGGAAAATAGTTTCTGAACCACTGCAGTAATGCATTGTATGATTAACAACTGAATGAAACAACTGAGAAAGGCAGGGCATAAAGCTATAAAATAGTTATGAAGTTATGATTTTAAAAGTTTGTAGAGTGGAATCATGTAGCTGCAGTAAGTGGTTTCCATCAGTCTCTTTGGAAAATTGGCTTTAAAAATTGAATGGAAAGACCAGAAATTAAAAAAAGACCCACATATATGAAGATTTCCAGTCACTTCTCTAGCATACACAATATTTACTCTTGTTATGTCAAACATTTTATCTGCTAATCATCCAACCTTTGTAATGCTGTGGTGATAAGCCTGTAACAATAGCTGCATGCTTTGGTTACTGTAATCTTTTTTTTTTTTTTTACTTAATCACATTACTTCATTGTCAGGATATAGAAACACATGACTCATTGGTTTGGATGGAACCTATATGTTGCCAGTATCACATCTCACAATGTTCAGAAGCCACCTTCACACTTGGATACCACATTATAATACTTGACCAGGTGAATCCATCATTTGTGTTGAGTGATTGAAAATTAATTCTAAGCAGGTTTCATAATTTCTTGAAAAAGAAATTCTCAGAGCAATCACAAATGTAGCCTGTTACAATTTGACCTGTACACTATTGCCAAGTATGTGGACACCCAAAATTGCATCCAGTAACATGTTATTAGTATGGTGTTTGTTTCCTCTTTACTCCTACAATAAACTACAACACTTATGAGAGGCTTTCCATTAGATGTTGTAATGTGATTGTGAGGTCAGACATTGATGTGGACAGTACGTCCTGACTCACAGTTCATAGTTCATTTCAAAGGTGTCTAATGGTGTTAAGGTCAGAGCTATGAGCAAGCCAGCTATGTTCTCCGTCAAAGTTGACAAACATTTTCTTTATGGACTTTGTTTTACTTTCTCTAGCAAAAATGATGTAATCACCATTTACATTTTTTATTCTACTTCAATTGGGAATAGGTTTATGGTGGAAATTAAATATATAATCCATGACAAGGTTCCATCCTGCAAAACTGATCCAGAACCAGCTTGATGTAGAAAGCTAGAGGATGAGCAGTAAGAAAATAGTAATTGTGATTTTAAAAAATGATTCCATTGTTTTATTTTCTCAACATTGAGTAATTCCATAATTTCTCTCCTCTTTTGATCTGGGGAAAATGTGCCATTAATTATGGGACTGTGGTGTGTAGTTGTTAGGGCAGTGGACTAGAGGAGAGAAGGTCATGGGATCAAGCACCAGCACTGCCAAGCTGCCACTGTTGGACACTTCAGCTAGGTCCTTACCCCACAAATGCTTGGATTGTACATTGTAAGACTCTTTCAAATTTAAGTTGCTCTGCTAAACAAAAAAAATATTAATTTAAGCAATTGAATTTATTTGAGATATGCCTCACGAAGCACGGATAATGTTCAGCTTTTAAACAACATTGTAATTGTGGTGATTTGTTTACTAGTTATGAAGTAAAAAAGATGGGTGTACATCCTAAAAGTGTGGTGGTTCCATATTTTTAGAGGGGTAGTAGAAGGGCAGGGCAGAAAGGTAAAGAACTGACATGTTGGTGAGGTGGAGACCTATGAACTTGATATTGAGAATCACTGAGGTGTTCAGTACAACGCATTCAACTGCCACTGCTTGTCTATGGAGATTTCATGCCTGTATGCTTCGTATTATAAACCTATTAGCAGTGAGTGTGACTGAAATAACAGAGACCCCTATTTAGACTGGGTGTCCACACACATTTGGCCATGCAGAATATGGAATTGCTTCACATCTTTTTTTTTTATTTGCTGGAAGTCTGTTGTTTTGGGTTCTTCTGAACCTGTGCTGAGTAGCTATTTTATTCCTGGTGAAATATAGTGAAACACAAACACTTTGGATTAAAAAACAGATGCTGTGTAACTTAATAACAAAGTAATTGGCTGTGAACAGTTGTTTCATTTAAGACAACTTCACCTTGTGTATCATTAATTCCCAGTCTGTTGAAATTGTCGCACAGGAAATGCGTAAGTCAGCGTGCCTGTACCGGTTGTAGGAGTGCAGGAGTAGGAGTGTAGGAGTGTTTTTATAAAATATCAGGTTTTCACACTCTTTAAGAAATGAGGCTCCTCGAAACTAACCCATAATGTGTTTAAGATCCTAAATAAAGGAACTGTTTTAGTCTTGTCATGTAAAATCATGGTGGCAAAACAAAATACCATTCAAGTAAATGCTAAGAAGAAGGAACCGTGAGTATAAGGCAGTGTTCAAATAAAGGGAAATCATGCTAGAAGAACAATCATCATGCTAGAAGAACAATCATCATGCTAGCAAGAACAATCAAATATTTAATGAATTAAATTCCACAAATCAGAACACACTCTGCTAACTGTTTATAGTTTTCAATTATTTGCCAGTTTATGGCTATGGTACCTATATAGTATTATACAATTTTGTAAAATTAGAATATCCATTAACAGTCCTCCTCTCATTAAAACTGGCAGCGTTTTAATGCTTAAATACACTCACTGGTCACTTTATTAGTTACACCTTGATAGTACTGGGTTGGACCTCTTTTTGTTCCTGCCTCAGTTCTTCATAGCATTGAGTCAACAAGGTACTTGAAACATTCGTCAGAGATTTTGGTCTATATTGACATGACAGCATCATGCAGTTGCTGCAGATTTGTCGGCTCCATAAATCCAAAACACAAATCTCCCAGTCTTTGAAGCTCTCCGGAAATCTGGTAACTCTGGAGGCCATTTGGGTACAGTGAGCTCATTGTCTTGTTCAAGAAACCAGTTTGAGATCATTTGAGTTTTGAGACATGGCACATTATCCTGCTGGAAGTAATCATCAGAAGATGGGTACACTGGTCATAAAGCAGTGTTTCTCAATCCTGGTCCTGGCGCCCCACCGCTCTGCATGTTTTAGTGTTTTCCTGCCCCCAACACGCCTGATCCAGCTACTCGGCTCATTACCACGCCATTATTAGAGCGGTGGGGCGCCAGGACAAAGATTGAGAAACACTGTCATAAAGGGAAGGACATGGTCAGCAAGGATACTAGTTCCTGGATATTTTCTTTTTTTCAGACCATTCTATGTAAACCCTAGAGATGGCTGTGTGTGAAAATCCCAGCAGATCAGCAATTTCTGATTACTCAGACCAACAACCATGCCATGTTCAAAGTCAATTCAATCACCTTTCTTCCCAATTCTGATGCTTGGTTTGAACTTCAGCAGGTCATCAAGACCATGTCTATGTCTCTAAATACATTGAGTTGCTGCCAGGTGACTGGCCGATGAGATATTTGCATTAACAAGCAGTTGAACAGGTTTTCCTAATAAAAAGTGGCTGGTGGGGTTATATATTAATGTTTATATCGCAGTAATAGTTCATGACCTTGACACTTTCTTAATATGCGATATGTGATATGGGATTGGACGTAGATGTTAGGAGATAATCTAAAATTGTAAAGTTGCTTTGAGACAATGCTCCATTGTAAAAAGCGCTGTATAAATAAATCTGACTTGACTTGACTTAATATACATATATACAAAAGACTGATGTCGTTTAAGTGGCACAAGGCAATATAACATCTTTTCAGTAGACATTTAAATCAGTGCCTTAAGATTTGTCAATTTTTGTGGACATTGCATGTATAAAGCGATACTGTGACTCATATTAGTAGTCCTAGGTAATAGATTAGACAAACCCTTGGGACGTAAGCGATAACCTTTTACTTAGTGTTTCCCAATGGCCTCCACTGCACAACTGCAGTGTGCCAAGTCATGAAAATAACTGAGTAATGTAATATTATACTAATGTAATATTTAAATGTTAATTATTTTTTAGGTAAATGATATATGTATGTATTAAAGAGAAATTTGTGGTCGTTAGTATTAACAGATTAATGAAAAGTATAATATATTAAGAAGGCCTTCTAAATAAAAGTTTGCAGTCTTTTAATGTATAATACTTTAGAAGAGAGGTGTGTCTTCATTTAGTCCATACTGTGACTTCTCTTTCACGCCACTTTTACATAGTTGCAGTACAAAACATGCTTTTATATTGAAGTTGTACTTAGGTGGAATTTTGCAGATCATTTTATTTCATGCAGCATGTGAGTGAACAATACAAGTGTACAGAATAATAACAGAGAAAGCTTAAAGCATACAGCAACATTGTGTCTTAATCTCTCACTTCATATGCAGAACATGCACGGTTGCCGCAGACAAGAATTTCACGTTTGCACACTTCTCCAGGAAGAAACCACAGATAACCTCAAACTTAATTATAATGCAAACCTTAGAGCAGCTGATGGATTGTGATAATAAATGTACAGTGACGGCTTTCTACATAAATGTGTTTTGTGGAAATGTTTTTTGACTGCCCCAACAACTGCTCTGACTTCCTGCATGAGTGTGTTTTCAGTTAAAAGAGACGGATGAAAAGTGACAATAGTCATACAAATGAAATGGTAGTTTAACAATTAACCAGAATAACTGCAAGATTGGTAGAAGACGTATTGGGAAAGAGAAACACCATCAGGCAAGAAAGTTTGTCACTGCTATGTTTGAAAAGTGTGCGAGGTATACTGAAAAAATTTGATTGTTTCATTTATCCATGTAATCATAAAGATGGGAGATGTTTGGTTTGGCTTGTATTAAGCAGTCTCAAAAGCAAGTCGCCAGGTTTCACTTACAGTGGGGCAAAAAAGTATTTAGTCAGCCACTGATGTGCAAGTTCTCCTACTTAGAAAGATGAGAGAGGTCTGTAATTTTCATCATAGGTACACTTCAACTACGAGAGACAAAATGCGAAGAAAAAATCCAGGAAATCACATTGTAATTTTTAAATAATTTAATTGTAATCATGGTGGGGAATAAGTATTTGGTCACCCACAAACAAGCAAGATTTTCTGGCTCTCACAGACCTGTAACAACTTCTTTAAGAAGCTCTTCTGTCCTCCACTCGTTACCTGTATTAATGGCACCTGTTTGACCTCATTATCTGTATAAAAGACACCTATCCACAGCCTCAAACAGTCAGACTCCAAACTCAACCATGGCCAAGACCAAAGAGCTGTCGAAGGACACCAGGAAGAAAATTGTAGACCTGCACCAGGCTGGGAAGAGTGAATCTACAATAGGCAAGCAGGTTGGTGTGAATAAATCAACTGTGGGAGCAATTGTAAGAAAATGGAAGACATAGAAGACCATTGATAATCTTCCTCAGTCTGGGGCTCCACGCAAGATCTCATCCTGTGGGGTAAAAATGATCATGAGAACAGTGAGCAAAAATCCCAGAAAACTACACGGAGGGACCTGATGAATGACCTGCAGAGAGCTGGGACCAAAGTTAAAAAGGCTACCATCAGTAACACACTACGCCGAGAGGGACTCCGATCCTGCAGTGCCAGGCGTGTCCCCCTGCTTAAGCCAGTACATGTCCAGGCCCATCTGAAGTTTTGCCAGAGAGCATATGGATGATCCAGTAGAGGATTGGGAGGAATATCATGTGGTCAGATGGAACCAAAAACAATACTTTTTGTAAAAAAACTCAACTGGAGGAAGAAGAATGCTGAGTTGCATCCCCAGAAACACCATACCTACTGTGAAGCATGGGGGTGGAAACATCATGCTTGGAGAGCTGTTTTCTGCAAAGGGGACAGGAGGGACTGATCCCGTGTTAAGGGAAGGAATGAACGGGGCCATGTATCATGAGATGTTTTAAGCCAAAACCTCCTCCAATCAGGGACAGTATTGAAGATGGAACGTGGCTGGATCTTCCAGCATGACAATGATCCCAAAACACACCGCTCGGGCAACAAAGGAGTGGCTCCATAAAAAAGCATTTCAAGGTCCTGGAGTGGCCTTGCCAGTCTCCAGACCTCAACCCCATAGAACATTTGTGGAGGGAGATGAAAGTCCGTGTTGCTCAGTGACCACCCTAAAACATCACTGCTCTAGAGGAGATCTGCATGGAGGAATGGGCCAAAATACCAGCTACAGTTTGTGGAAACCTCAGACCTCTGTCATTGCCAACAAAGGTTATGGTACAAAGTATTGAGATGAATTTTGTTATTGACCAAATAGTTATTTTCCACCATGATTTACATTTAAATTCATTACAAATCCTATATTGTGATTTCCTGGATTATCTTTTCTCATTTTGTCTCTCATAGTTGAAGTGTACCTATGATAATTACAGACCTCTCTCATCTTTCTAAGTAGGAGAACATGCTCAATCAGTGGCTGACTAAATACTTTTTTTTGCCCCACTGTAGATGTCTGTGTATTATTTTAAATTGGGACCAGTGTGTATTGTTGCTAATGTGTTGCCAGTGTTGTATTTTCAGTTGGCCTGTGCCCTTTCTGTTTAACTCCAAATTCTGTAAATGCCTTTAGCAAAATTACGAAGAGTGAAACAGTTACACAAGACAAAACAGGACTAGTTGTGTAAGACCTGTCATTATAGGTCAGAATCTTGTTTATTTCCTTTTTTAAATGAATTTAACTTAAATACCAGAACTTTTCCTTTTCGCTATTTGTGAACCCTGTAACATTCCTCACTGCATTGCTGCAACATCAGGAAATGTCATTCTCTCATGCCTAGGCTTGTGCATGCATGCTATGACTGACTATAACTTGGTTCAAACATCTTAAAATCTTTAGAAAATAAGTCAGCCTTAACCAGGCAATACTTATTAAGTAACATTTGTTATCTGTACAAAAAGAGTAAAATGTGATGGGACATATGAGATGTACAGATTTATAATACCGTAAATGATTAACATTGAATGCTAAACCTAATACTGATAATATTTGTAAAGATGTGATGTTTCAAATATGTTCTGACTACAATCCTACAGCATTGATTAAAAAGAGTTCAAACGAAACAGCTACTGCTTTGGGTCAAAAATTCTTCCCTCTATTTTCTCCATTTGCCACTTTCATTTCATTACCCACAATGAGTCACTGAAACCCTCAGACTGTGTTTCTATGGTGATCTCCACAACACAAATAAATGCCTTCGCAGGGACGATGCACATGGCATATAATCAAGTCTGAATTGGTAAATCACACAGCAACTAGGTACTTCCTATCCTAAGTAACAGACAGGTACAATGCTTTGCTTAATTTACTTAATACATGAATGCATGTAAGAGGTGCAGAAAATCTGGTTTTATAACATGTCAAGGCTCATGAATATGAAGCTGTAAACCGTCAATGAAAATGTATAACAAAGTTTTGTCATGTATGATTTGTATTCTTGTGCTTCCCTCAGATTGTACGTCCTGGTGAATCATGGCCCACCGCTCCCAGTGTTCTTCAGTGGGAGACAACCCTCTGGATCCTAACTATCTGTCACCACATTATCGGGAAGAGTACAGACTGGCAATAGATGCTCTGGTGGAAAATGATGTCGAGGGATACTATGCTTTTCTGCAAAATGTTAATGTTGTTGAGTTCTTGTCAAGGCCTGAGATCGAGCACATTAAAAATACTTTACAGTTGCCACAAAGTGTTGCATCTCTGCCAGAGCTGCCTTACCGTGAAGTTGATGAGGAGGGCTCATCAGATACATACTGGCCATTGCACTCGGACCTGGATGCACCAGGTTTGGATCTAGGATGGCCACTGCAACAACACAGTTTTATAGGGCCCACAGAGGTCACAACACTGGTAAACCCATCAGACCCGGAAATGCCCAGCATTAAGGAGCAGGCCCGAAGGCTCATCAAAAACGCACAGCAGGTTAGTGTTTTAGAACACAGTTATTAGTTTAACTGTATTAAGACTGTAATGAACAGGCAGTAATAACAGTATTTAACACAAGTGTGAATCACTGCACATGAAAGAACCAAAAGGATTAGGATTCTGGACTGAAATGATCCCTAACTAATGTATAATTTTCTCTGCTCAACAGGTGATTGCAATAGTCATGGATATGTTTACTGATGTAGACATATTTTCTGATCTACTTGATGCTGCTGCACGTCGCGTGCCTGTTTATATACTACTGGATGAGCAAAATGCACATCATTTCGTGTCCATGGTGACCAGCTGCAAAGTTAATCTGGATATGGTTCATGTAAGTCTTTGCCCTCTTAAATAAGACTATAATGAACTGAAACACTGGGAATATTTCAGAGATAGCAGAAGTACACAAGTTGTTTACTTAAATAAAAGTAATCTGAGTCAAAGATGAAGTATGGCTTACATAATTCACTCAAGTAGAATTATTAACGTATATGCCACTAATAGTACTTCAAGTAAAATAAAATATATCTTTAAAAAGCCTTTCTCACACATTTTTTAAATAAATGCTGTTAAATCGCTCATACCTAGACATGGCAGTATTCAGTAATTCAGTATATCATGATATTTAACCCAAACAATAGTTATCAACTCTTGGTTACTGCCTTTTAGTCAAGGAAACTTCAGCCTCACCATTTTTAGAGCAGTTCTTCTTTTAAACACTCGGGCGGCACGGTGACTCCTGGCAGAGAGAAGGTTCGAGGTTCAATCCCACGGTGAAGCAGCCTGGGTCCTTTCTTTGTGCAGTCTGCATGCCCTCCTCATATCCGTGTGGGTTTACTCTGGGTACTCTGGTTTCCGGCCACAGCCCAAAGACATGCATTAGGTTAACTGATTACGCTAAATTGACCCCGACCTGAGCCTGAGTATATGTGACTATCTACGATGTAAGCTCGAGTGCCTGTCGTTGAATGGCCTTTGACGCTGAAGAGTGACGTTAAATAAAGTAATTTAGCAAAGTCTTCTAAACATTCCACTACTTAATTAAAAAAACTTGTGCAAAACTTTATATTATATCCTTTTTTAATATACCTCTTATATTCATTACAGAAATAAAAAAAATCACCGTCCCAGGGACATGGGTAAACCTCTAGTGTTTCACTAATAAAAACACTGTAAAGTGTATACAGTTTTTTGAGAGTAGAGTGCATTACGCTAAAAAGGGTTAGAAAGACTGTCTACGTTAGAGGGTTAGAAAAAGGGTTAGAAAAACTGAGTCATCGGAGGATCTCTGTTCTTTCATAAATGTATCATATAAATGCTTGTAGAGGCAAGCTCCTTCAAAATCTTGAAGTGCGGCGCACACGAGGAGTGCCAAGAGAGCTGCATGACCATGCAGCGTGACACGCGGAACCATCATGATTGCGTCACTTTTGGCATGTACATCCTTGCACCAGTTGCAACACGCCAGCTATAAACCTTGGATTAGATTGGTGCTTCATTAGGTGCCGGACCAGAATTGAATGAATATAAAAGACAAGATAGAAAGATAGATCGACAAAATAAATAGATCCATAAAAGCTAAAGCAACAAGCCTGTTTTGAAAAAGTACAGCTTTTTCTTTTGAGATGTACTAAGTAAAAGTATTAAGTTACAGAAATAATCAAGTAACATATGGATATAAAAAAAAAAAGAAGTAGAGTAATGAAGTAATGGTACTCCTTTACTTGCTACCTGTGGAATATGTCTATGCATTGTCAGTTGTAACATTAATGATGTACTATTATTTATTATCAGGGATAACAGAATGCCAATGGCTTATAATGCTTTCTGTTTAATATGTTGCAGTTGATGCGGGTGAGGACTGTGGCTGGCATTACGTATTTCTGTCGCACGGGAAAATCCTTTAAAGGACAGGTTATGGACCGTTTCCTTTTAGCTGACTGCAGCGCAGTACTCAGTGGGAATTACAGGTAAGGTCTCTACACCAGATGTTTTCCTGGTGTGATAGGGCTCTCCTAAAAACTAACAGTGTATTCATTCTGAAATTTTCTTCTGTTTTCAGTTTTATGTGGTCTTTTGAGAAGATACACCGCTGCATAGCTCATCTTTTCCTTGGAGAGCTCGTGACCACTTTCGATGAGGAATTTCGCATTCTTTTTGCTCAGTCTCAGCCCCTTGTTGTTGAAAATGCCTTGGTACCTGTTCCTCCAGATGGTGGTAGTACTTATTTAAACAGTCAGTTTGGGCTGAAAAGGTCACAATCGCTGAGGAATCCTCGTGGATACATTCGCCAGCCTGAGCATTTGGCATACCCGTTTGGAGACCGCCTTGAAACTGCACTGCCCTTTAGGAGGGAGGATCCATTCCGTCATACCATTGAACCTGGAAACACTGGCTTGCAAGTTAGCAAGTTTTCTTCACAGTTCAGAATGCAACAGTCTTTCTTGGAGCAGGGCCGGCCACTGATTGCTTCACGGCTAGAAATGAACAGCTATAAAAGACACAGCTATGCTGAAGGCACCCGCGAGAGCTACTCCTCCTCCCGACAGTACATGAAGCAGCGTGTCATGAACAACTTGGAGGAGATGGAAGTACAGTACCAGAGAGATCATCAGTTCTATCAAGGTGAGGGTATGGATATCGCACATGGGCGCTTCGAGCACAGGGACCTTCGGGGCGCAGGTCTCCAGCAGCTAGATCATTACCCTGAGCCCATGTATGTACCTGAACTTGAAGCACCGGAAAGTCAAACTGTTTTATCCTCTGAGGATCTCAGTCACAATCCAAACAAAAAACATCATCACGGTGGGGCTCAGTATGCACAAGCAAGTCAGAAAAGACCAACTGTAGGGCAAGCATATGCCTGTCAGAACTCACCCACTCAGCTTCATCCTCCAGACCAGAAGCAAATATTCCCCAGTGGAGAACAGGGAAGACCGTCTGAAGATCCAAGCGTAAAACAAGGATTAAGGAGCTGGAGAATCAATTCCTACCTTAGTACGTATGAAAACTCAGGGGAAGAAGGCTTGCAACAACCTGTAGGCCCAGATGCATTTGAAGAACCACAACAACCTGAAAGCAGACAACACTATCCAGAGGCACCAGGGATTCACTTTAACACGCAAGAACCGCCGAATGTACAAATCAAGCCTAAACTTAATATACGACCTCGCTATGGTAAACCCGTTGTACCAGACAGATCTCAAGACAAACATGTTAGAACTGAGAACGAGTCTACAGGAAAAGCTTTTCAAACAAATATCACAGCCTCCACACTCCCATCAGCAGAACCACAGAGTGAAAAAGATTCTGACTCAGTCGATTCAAAAGATCCAAAGGAGTTCGCCCTTACTAAGCATGAATCTTTCCGGAGCCGAGTCAACCCAATCCTGCAAAGGAGCTCACGGCTCCGCTCCTCCCTCATCTTTAGCTCATCAAAAGTAGAGCAACACAGCTCCACAAAGGCTGCAGAAGAAGAAGAAAATAAGCCAATAAGAACTACTTCCATTATAGCAGAGATTTTAGAAAAAAGGAGATCTTATTCTAGGGAACCTTATGATTGGAGTGTGCATAAAAAGACAGATGAAAAGGACAATAAGAGCTTGGTGCAAGAAGAGGTTACCTCTAAGCCAGAGGACAACCCTGCCAAGGACACCAAAGACATTACAGAGGTGCCTAAGGAACCTGAGAAAAAAGACATGCAAATAGAGCCTTCCATGCCAAAACCGACAATCTCCCCGCTTAATGTAAAAAAAGATCTGGGAAGCCGTCTTCAATACTTCGAAGAACTGTCAAGGAGAAGAAACTCTAAACCAGAAGAAGTCAAAAGTCAAGAGCCACAGCTAAAAAAGCCTGATAGCTCTGATATTTCAGCAAGTGCACCAACTGTTTCAGTTACTAAAGCACCCATCGTGCCAACAGCAAAAACAGATTCTGCTGAAAAACCACCAGTGCTCACAACAACCTCTAAACTTACCGAGTTTAGTGAAGACAAAATACAACGGCCCTCTTCAGTCCTGATGGAGGAGTCCACAGATGCAACAAAGAAAGAAACAGCCAAGGAACCAACAAAGTCGCTTAAGCCGTTTCCTTCACCAAAGTTTTTCAAAAGAGATCCACTGAAAACGTTTAAAAGTTCTCATCCACGTCGCACGTCATGTGATGAAGACATACTCACAGATGCAACAGATGCTGAAAAGAGTGAACTTAAGAAGTCTAGAAGTCTCAGCACATCAGGCATGTTGCATACAGAGCCTAAGGAAAGTGTTAGCTTAAGTCGACAGGGCTCAAACTTGTCCCTCAATGTTACAGCCTCAGAAGGCAAAGACACAAAAGCACTTGACTTTCTCAAGAAGCAAACACAAAGACTAAAGGGTATTCTTGGGCCCAAAGGAGAGAAGAAAAATGCTATATCTAGCACAACAGAAGAGAAGCAAATGAAAACTGTCCCAGAGGCAGCAGAGGAATCCCCCCCTAGTGGGAAAGAACCACGTGCTGAATTGGTGTCAGTATCAACGACTGAGAATTCCAAAACCTTGAATAAACCCAGTCAATCCCGTTATCAGTCCTCTACCTCCACTGCACTATTCAGCAGCAACCTCAGGGATGACACCAAGGTAATCCTTGAACAGATCTCTGCAAACAGCCATAAGAACCGACAGGATCTGGCCAAGCAGACTGATGAGCCTGGAAAGGATGACAAGGAAAAGGGAAGTCAAGATTCAAACCTGGACCGTGATCCCACTCAGAGATTTCAGAGCAAGAATCGATTCGGTCGAACTCCAGTCAACCCCCAAGAGCGAGACACCCTGCTAAAGAGAATAGAGAGTATGCGCAAAGAGAAGAAGGTCTACAGTCGCTTTGAGGTACTCTGCCATATAGTCAAGAAAAGTGCTTTGGAAGCAGGATAGTAAGGGATATGTAGGGAAGACAGAAAAATTACAGTAATCTTAGAAAATGGAAATTTTCATAGAACTGTAATAAATATTAAGGGTGTATGGTAATATAAAAGTGATAATTTCAGCAATCGTGTAGATTATCATTCTGTATTCATTTTTATGTTTGTATCAACAATACATTATAGAGGAGTAGCTTGGGTGATGGCTGCCCAGTGACTGTGCCTACAAGTATATTTAAGCAATAGAACACAAGAGTTCCATTGCTTTTATACAACAGTTTTTACATCAAAATCAAGAAAAGAAATCAAAGAAGCCCCAATTTCATGCTGAAAATGCTTTAATATTGACACTGCTTTCCTTCCAAAAAGTAGATCCAAAATAAATGAGCTGTTATTTGCACAACGGTAACAGTAACAATTCCCTACTCTGCTCTAACATAGTATGTTACAAAACTCACGTGTTAATTTGAATACAAAGTGCAAATAAGCGAAAAAGGAAAAGAAAAAAAAAAGGACTGAAGTAAGAATAATAAAAAAATGATATCGTTTAATTCTTAATCACTTAGTGTTATTCTTTCATTTGTACGTCATACAGTGGTGCTTAAGTTTGTGAACCCTTTAGAATTGTCTATATTTCTGAATAAATATGAACTAAAACATCATCAGATTTTCACACAAGTCCTACAAGTAGATAAAGAGAAGCCAGTTAAACAAATGAGACAAAAATATTATACTTGATTAATTAGATATTGAGGAAAATGATCCTATATTACACATAAGTGAGTGGCAAAAGTATATGAACCTTTGCTCTCAGTATCTGGTGTGACCTCCATCGTGCAGCAATAACTGCACACCGGCTTGGAGGAATTTTAGCCCATTCCTCTGTACAGAACAGCTTCAGCTCTGGGATGTTGGTGGGCTTCCTCACATTAACTGCTCACTTCAGGTCCTTCCACAACATTTCGATTGGATTAAGGTCAGGACTTTGACTTGGCCATTCCAAAACATTAACTTTATTCTTCTTTAACCATTCTTTGGTAGAACGACTTGTGTGCTTAGGGTTGTTGTCTTGCTGCATGACCCACCTTCTCTTGAGATTCTGTTCATGGACAGATGTCCTGACATTTTCCTTTAGAATTCTCTGATATAATTCAGAATTCATTGTTCCATCAATGATGGCAAGCCATCCTGTCTCAGATGCAGCAAAACAGGTCCAAACCATGATCCTACCACCACCATGTTTCACAGATGGGATAAGGTTCTTATGCTGGAATGCAGTGTTTTCCATTCTCCAGACATAACACTTTTAAACCAAAAAGTTATATTTTGGTCTCATCTGTCCACAAAACATTCTTCCAATAGCCTTCTGGCTTGTTTACGTGATCTTTAGCAAACTGCAGACCAGCAGCAATGTTCTTTTTGGAGAGCAGTGGCTTTCTCCTTGTAACCCTGTCCTGCACACCATTGTTGATCAGTGTTCTTCTGATGGTGACCTCGCCAACTATTACACACCTTGCTCTTGGCGTGATCTTTGTTGGTCGACCACTCCTGGGGAGGGTAACAATGGTCTTGAATTTCCTCCATTTGTACACAATCTGTCTGTGGATTGGTGGAGTCCAAACTCTTTAGAGATGGTTTTGTAACCTTTTCCAGCCTGATGAGCATCAACAAGTCTCTTTCTGAGGTCCTCAGAAATCTCCTTTGTTCGTGCTATGATACACTTCCACAAACGTGTTGTGACGAGCAGACTTTGACAAATCCCTGATCTTTAAATAAAACAGGGTGCCCACTCACACCTGATTGTCATCCCATTGATTGAAAACACCTGACTCTAATTTCACCTTCAAATTAACTGCTCATCCTAGAGGTTCACATACTTTTGCCACTCACTAATATGTATATATGGATTATTTTCCTCATAAATGAATGACCAAGTATAATATAATATTTTTGTCACATTTGTTTAACTGGGTTCTCTTTATCTACTTTTAGGACTTGTGTGAAAATCTGATGATGTTTTAGGTCATATTTATGCAGAAATATAGAAAATTCTAAGGGTTCACAAACTTTCAAGCACCACTGTATGTTTGTGTGCAAGAAGCTTGCCGTTACTTGCCAATGCAATACCATTTTTGTTATCACAAATATCAGCTCGGCATTTTCACACCAAAAAGGTTTCACTTCGCTGTCACGTTGCCAAGTAACATGGACTCTTCTAAACCTATCAGAATGTGTGGTTGGAACAAACTGTTGTATAATGTCCTATTTAATATGCATCCAACCTTTAATGGGTAAAATGTTGCTTGACTTTCAGATTTATATTCTCTGTCAGTTTTGTATTTATTGTGAACAATAAATACAAAACTCTTAAGTGAAATCTTAGTTAACTGAGACTTTGCATTTGGATTAATTCTCTCCTCTCTAGTGTCTTTGTTTGTTTTAAAATATAAGTGCAGTTAGCTTATCACTGTAGTCTTCTGTCTGTGTCTTGCTGCTTACTATAGCCAAGTTTGTTAGTAACCCAAAGTTCTAGTATAGTATTGATATACCATGCAGTATAGATGGTGACTGTATTGGATTAGTGGTTAAGGTACTGGGCTGTGGACCAGAATGTCCAGGTTTCTTTGAGTGTACATGATCAAGACAGTGTCCCCCACAGCTGCTTGGACTGCAAGACTGTAGCAGCTCTAAGACACACTGGATAAGGATGTCTGCTAATGACTAAATGTGGATGCAAATGTATAAATCCCTAATCCCCACACTCATGGGGTATAATTCAAAGTGTAGTCTATTTCAACATGACGCAGCAGAGCCTTGCAGTTTGTCATTATACAAACATTTTACAATGGTTTTACCTGCTATTGCCTGTTGACTTGACAGTAAACTCAATTTGCTGATCGACAGAAGTAATGCATGTTTATACTAATCTGAGAATCAATTGAGTCTGCAGTGGACTTTGGAGCAATGGTTAAAATACTGGTGTACTGAGGATTCCAGTCCCAGCATTGCCAAGCTGCCACTGTTGGACCCTTGGTAAAGGGAGACAAGAGCCTTAATTGCTTGGATTGTAGATTGAAAGACTAAAACTACCTGCAAATCTCTCTGGATCAGAGCTTCTGCTAAATGCTTCAAGTGTAAATGTACATTTGCACATTTTAAGCTGTTCTTGTGCGTTACTAATATTTTATTTAAGCCTTTTTTCATTTTAATGAGTTTTGCAATACCAGAAATGTTTGCAAGTAAATAACGTGCAGGCTCAGCAAAATGATTTTAAACAAGAATATAAACATAAAAGTACTGTAGCTCACAGAGAAGGCAACACACACAGTGTATTAACAATTCAAAGCATTTTGATTCAATTTCTGTTCTTATCTACAGTACTGTGCAAAAGTCTTAGCCATTCTATATTTCTACAATTACAGACTGTAGTCCATCTGTTTCTCTACATACTTTGTTAGTCTCCTTTTCTCTGTTCTCTAATGGTCAGGACCCCCACAGATCAGGTACTATTTGGGTGGTGGATCATTCTCAGCACTGCAGTGACACTGACATGGTCGTGCTGTGTTAGTGTGTCTTACACTGATACGAGTGGATCAGACACAGCAGTGCTGCTGGAGTTTTAAACCACCTCAGTGTCACTACTGGACTGAAAATAGTCCACCAGCATCCTGTAGAACGTGTCCTGTGAGCACTGACAAAGGATTAGAGGATGACTAACACAAACTGTGTAACAACAGATGAGCTACTGTCTCTGACTTTACATCTACAAGGTGGAGCAAGTGTTTGATAAGTGGTTATTCAATAGCGATCTTACCTTCTATAGAAATTTTAACATTATAATTTGGCAATTGCCAAATCTTACAATTTCAATTTTAGTGTCAAACACTGCTACAAAATGTCATTCCCTGTTTGTGGGAATGTTTTGGACATTGATGTCCAATGTTGTAGTAAGATTTTGTTCCACTCACATGTCTGTCCTTCTGCTTCTCAACAGATGGGGAATAACCTTGGATAACAAAACATTGCAGAAGTGGCATACAACTTCAAAAAGGTCCAAGACCTTACAACACACTACAGATTGCCAGCGACTGAAGTGAAAAGGACACAAAACTCACACAGCAGGGAAATAGCACAGCCCTCAAAAATGAGAAGGCTGGCAGAAGAGGGAGGAATATTCCTCAGACAGTGCCAACGATTCTTCAGTCTGACTCTGCCTTTGTAAGGCAACAGTGCACAGTGCTTTATAACAAATTAATCATCATCACTGCTGGATAGACAAATATGCAGGCGAAACAAGTGTTCAAATTTTATGAGGCTTATTGATTTGTTCATGTTTTGGACTTCACTGCTTGTGATATGTCAATACTACGCCATATCCAGGTGTGGTAAAGTGAACTGACATGTCTAGGCAGAATTCTAAGAATGCCAAGAGGGGGGACAGCACAAGAAAAATCACTCATCCTGGAACAACGCCTATGAATCAGCTATGCCGATGTAATACAGGCATTAAACAAAGGTTGGCTTAAGTCTAGCCCTTGGGTTGAGATGAAAGAAAAGGTCATGTTAGAATGTAGATGGCATGAGGGAGGTAAAAGAGACTGAGAATGTGAGTGAAAAAGTAACAGAAAATGAAGAAAATGTGTCAGGAAAGGTTGTTTTAAGGTTTGTTGAAACAATGAAGTCGAGTAAATTGGCGCACACAGAAAAATACTGCTGATCCCTTGTAATGTTCTCACCTTAACTTCAACAAATATTGACAAATGTAGGGATGTTCACATTTATGACCTACAGTGCTTCCCATACATGATGAGGCAGTAAATACAAATTTTAGATTGATATGTGATATTTTGTTTGAAGATCTTTTTGGAATGTAACATTATGAAAAGATTTTTTTGTACATTTTTGATTACACTAATTCTTGACTTAACTGTCTCCGTATCTGTGGGGAACAATTAGCGTCTATGACTTAGAAAGGTTGATGTTTTATGTTACCAAGACATGTCATCATACCCGGTTAGTTAAATACTGTCTCAGGTCTGGGCCTATGTTCTATTTTGTCACTGTAAAGTTATAATTATAGTACCAGACACACTGGTATCACAGAAAACCAAAGACTCCCTTATGCATCTACCAAGGTGCTTGCTGTAAAACAATGGATGTTTTCAAATTTGACAATTGATATGTTGGTTACTTTAAAATGTGGAGAGACACTTATCTTTTTAAATTTGTTGAAATAGTCAATACTATTTTTATTATGTAAATAAATCAAATCTGAACAGATATTTTGAGACATTTGCTCTTTAGTATTTGTTGAGATGTCCGAAGTGCCAGCAATAGGAGTAACGATAGTAGGAACAATAACAAATCAAATAACAAGGAATAGTAACCATCAGCACTGTCTATATGGAAATGTCACAGATGCTATAATTTTTTCTGAGAAGTGATGCCTTATCAGTGTTCCTTCTTTCAGATATTTTACACATGCATGAAAGATTCACCATGCTTCACTATTCCAGCATCCACATGCCTGTCTGTCACCTGGAGATTACTCAGGTCCTCCAGGAGATGCGCTACCTGCTCCAGCTTCTGGTGTTCTAAACATCAATGACACACAAATCAAATGAGATATTCTACAAATTGAGGGAGGAGGCCATTTTCTACTGAGTTGTACTAAATTACATACCAACTTTTAGTAACTGCTCTTTGGTGTATTCAGCTGACTGTACCTCAGTAGGGAGTCTCGCTATAGTCTGAGCAAATTGAAAATGTTATTTCATAAATACATTCAGTAATGTTTAAGGCATGTCCCATACATACATACATTGTCTAGGTTGTAGGAAGAAAAGTACACACAAAGAACCAACCCCTTCATTTTTTCACTTACAAACACAGTGCACAGGCTTTTGTGCTGTCCAATCAGTTGCTGCAGTTGATTTTCAAACTTCATCCTACAAGAGCATCGACTGTATTCAATATGTCACACGAAACAGAGCTCATGTTTGTTTGTTTATTAGTTTTATATAACGTTGCATGAACTTCAATGGCTATATTCACCACAGACACAAGATTGTATCAACACACTAGTCATGGGCCAATTTAGAGTGACCAGTCAAGCTAATGCATGTCTTTGGATTGTGGGAGGACACAAGGAGGAGCATCCAGAGTAATCCAATTCAAACATGGAGAACACATGCAAACTCCACACAGGCGGAGTCCAAGCTCGGGGTCGAATCAGGGATCTGGGAGATGTGAGGCAACTGCGCTAACCATATGCTCCACTGTGCCACCTCACGCGAAACATGAGTAGCTTACAGTAAGACCAGTCATTATATGAAAAATAAAATGACTAATTTGTTGTTATGAAAAAATAAGCTGGCAATAATACTCAAAAACTTCCTCTTGTGAGGTATATGTTCATATTCAATATAATATATTCCATATTCTACACTTTCTATATACTGTGTTATACAAACTGCGTTAATAATGAAAGCTATACCGGGTTTTCCTGTGTCTCAGTTTGACTTCTTGGATCTGACAGGTGTAGTGTAGGATAAGTTCCTCGTTTTGCTGCTTCACTTCAGAGTGCCTGCATGACAGCATCTTGAGCATTACCACAGCAAAGACCAAACAGCTGAGTGCCTTTTAATAACTGTCTTTCCCTGATTTCTCAGAAACCATTGTGTCAACATATAAACATTAGTCTTGTCAGTCTGGCAGGTGCTGTGTGATACAATAAACATAGAGAGGTTGCGGAACATTCGAGGTCAATGAAAGTCCAACATATTACAGTATATTTCGTTTTAAGACTTTATGATGGGAATCCGATAATACACATACATACAGATTCAGCAGAAACCCCATTCTGAATTATGAATTTGAATTTTTCCTGGGCAAGCGATATGCAGTACGGTACTCTCTCGCACTCTTCCATGCTAAATCCGAGGAAATCGGGAGTGGGGGACATGGAGGGAGTGATGAGCGCTGGGAAATGGAGTGACATGGACGTGACAATAACCATTTTTGTTTTTTTCTTTTAATACATGCAATGAATTGCATGAGGTATTCAACACTTGATTACAAAATAGTCTTTGTGTTACTGATTTTTTTCCCAACTATAGGTTAATGAAAGTGTTGTAAGCATGTTTAAGGTAGGCTACACTATGATATTCAGGTACTCCCTGAATATCAGATAGTCACAATGCTGATACGTTCTGACAATTCCATCGTAAGTTGAGGTTATCATAAATCGACAAGTGGAAAGTATGCTGCATATATCAGGGCGCAGCTTATGTTAAACACGTTTAATCACGACCATGGCCACGACTTTTCCTCACTACATTTCCTGATGCTCATCACTCAGGCCATGAGACTCCTTACGTCTTGCAGTGCCGAGTGCTGGAGAGTACTGTAGTGCTTATGTACCTTAAACATGCTTAAAACACTAATGCTGGACAAAGTCAGTAATGTCAAGCTTAGTATTTAGTATTTAATATCTACATAAAGTGTATATATTATATAAAGTATTTAATATCTCATACAATTTATGGAATAATGTATTGAAAAACCAAAAAACGATTATTGCACGGCCTCAGCTTTTCATCACTACATTACCCAGCTCTCATCACTCCCGCCACGTGATTGCTGTCGTTTTTAATAAATTTAAGTTTAAAAATTAAAAATCTCCTATAGAAATTAAGTGACAGAATGTTCACATTAGGATACGCCCCCACAAGCGGCCAAAAATATTAGGACACGCCCCTGGATGCGGTCAAAAGTATTGGGACACCATAGTAACCATCTGGGACACCATTGCAACCGCTTCGCAACACCATAGCAACCAGGTAAAACCACCTAGCAACCACATGGGATACCATAGTAACACCTAGTGACACCATAACAAACAACTGGGACACCACAGCAACCGTGTAGCAACCACCTAGCAACACCACAGCAACCACCTGGGACACCATAACAACCACTTGGGATACCTCAGCAACCACCTAGCAACACAACAGCAATGACCTGGGATACCATAGCAACTCCCTAGCAACGTCATAGCAACTACCTGGGACACCATACCAAGTGCCTAGAAACCACATGGGACACCATACCAATTGCCTAGCAACCACCTAGCAACACCATAGCAACCACCTGGAAGAGCATAGCAACCACCTAGCAACATCATTCTTTCCGTTTGACAAATTTCAAATGTTAGTAGTTCCTTCAGGGAATCAGATTACCATCATAAAGTCGAAATATCGTCGGGCCATTGTAAAACAGGGAGTACCTGTATATGGTATATATTAAACTCCTTGGTTTATGATGGCTGGATTTGTCAAAACGTATCCTCCACTGTAAAACGAGGAGTACTAGTAATCCAATTATTTAACATAATTATGGTTACATAAAAAGCATTAAGGAAACCATTAAATGAATGAGTGCCATCGTGTTCAAAACCCACTGCAATCAGGGAAATCACCCGTTTGGTTACATTTTAGTAGAACTAGTACATAGTGACCTAAATATATTTTGGAGACACATCTTTGCCACAAATACCATACACTTGACCAAGTTAATTAATCTAGTTTAATTATACCTATACTCACTTTAGTGACTCTTGTTCAAGGTCTTCACATTTCAACTGCAGAGATCTACATGTGTCTGTTGTTACACAAGATAATGAAGAATTAGTAGTTTGAACACGTCATGAAACCACCTTATTTATAGGAATGTCAGGACGGTCCATACTTTCACACTTATTCCAAATCTAGATCAACCAAAATGTGTCAATTTAGTTTTACACTAAGGCAACAAGGTTAATATAACCACCAAGTATTATAGTACAAGGTAGGTGTACATATCAAAACTGGAAACTGATTAGGTATATGAAGTGCATATGTATACACGTGTGTATGTGTATACAGTGGGGCAAAAAAGTATTTAGTCAGTCACTGATTGGGCAGGTTCTCCTACTTAAAAAGATGAGAGAGGTCTGTAATTTTCATCATAGGTACACTTCAACTATGAGAGACAAAATGAGAACAAAAATCCAGGAAATCACATTGTAGGATTTTTAAAGAATTTAATTATAAATTATGGTGGAAAATAAGTATTTGGTCAATAAATTTGGTTCAACTCAATACTTTGTAACATAAGCTTTGTTGGCAATGACAGAGGTCAAACGTTTCCTGTAAGTCTTCACCAGGTTTGCACACACTATAGCTGGTGTTTTGGCCCATTCCTCCATGCAGATCTCCTCTAGAGCCTGTGATGTTTTGGGGCAACACGGACATTCAGGCCACAAATGTGCATGTGTCTGCACAAACGGTTAGAAACTGACTCCATGAGGATGGTATGAGGGCCGGACGTCCACAGATGGGGGTTGTGCTCACAGCCCTACACCGTGCAGGATGCATGGCATTTGCCAGAGAACACCAGGATTGGCAAATTCGACACTGGCGCCCTGTGCTCTTCACAGATGAAAGCAGGTTCACACTGAGCACGTGACAGAGTCTGGAGATGCCATGGAGAGCGATCTGCTGCCTGCAACATCCTTCAGCATGACCGGTTTGGCAGTGGGTCAGTAATTGTGTGGGGTGGCATTTCTTTGGAGGGCCGCACAGCCCTCCATGTGCTCGCCAGAGGTAGCCTGACTGCCATTAGGTACCGAGATGAGATCCTCAGACCCCTTGTGAGACCGGTTGGCCCTGGGTTCCTCCTAATGCAGGACAATGCTAGACCTCATGTGGCTGGAGTGTGTCAGCAGTTCCTGCAAGCTGAAGGCATTGAAGCTATGGACTGGCCTGCCCATTCCCCAGACCTGAATCCGACTGAGCACATCTGGGACATCATGTCTCGCTCCATCCACCAACGTCACGTTGCACCACAGACTGTCCAGGAGTTTGCTTTGCAGGTGGATGCTTTAGTCCAGGTCTGGGAGGAGATCCCTCAGGAGACCATCCGCCACCTCATCAGGAGCATTCCCAGGCGTTGTAGGGAGGTCATACAGGCACGTGGAGGCCACACACAATACTGAGCCTCATTTTGACTTGTTTTAAGGACATTACATCAAAGTTGGATCAGCCTGTAGTGTGTTTTTCCACTTTCATTTTGTGTGTGACTCCAAATCCAGGCCTCCATTGGTTAATAAATTTTGTACAGAACAAAGTATTTAATGAGAATATTTCATTCATTCAGATCTAGGATGTGTTATTTCAGTGTTCCCTTTATTTTTTGGAGCAGTATATATATGTACACTCAGGTCAGACCAATTTAGTGTAATCAATTAACCTAATTCATGTCTTTGGACTGTCTGAGGAAACCAGCTCACCCAGAGTACACCTATGTGGACATGTGGAAAACATGCACGAAAAGGACCCAGGTCATTCCACCTGGTATCAAACTCAGGACCTTCTTGTTGTGAAGTGACCAAGCAACCACACTGCCCAACTGTCCAAGTTTGGTGGTGTTCTTATGTGATGTAAACAAAGCACAAGGCTTTTACTACAAGTGGAAAATTGTGTATGTTGTTTTTCTTTGTCATGACTTAAGCACAACCTGAATTTAAAAAAAGCCCATTACCATTATGATATATTCCAATTGGATTATGTACATACAAAACCACTGTTAAATAGATTGTTTACTTGTTATGACTTCACACTCAACTGTACCTTCTTTTTCATTCAAAATTCCCTGTAGCTTTAAAACCTCAGTCGCCACTGTGAATCAGACCACAGAATAAAATAGATATTAATATATACAAAGAAGTTATAACATTAAAATCAGTGATAAGTGATAACTGACCAAGTACAAACTCTTCATGGTAAAGTATCCCCTACTGTCAGTGCCCTCTTTCGGCAGGATAATGTGTCCTGCCACACAAAATTGTTCAGGAAAAGTCTGAGGAACATGGCAAAACGTTCAAGGTGCGGATTTGGCCTCCCATCTCAATCCAGTTGAGTATGTGTGAGATGTGCATGAGAAACAAGCCCAGTCTATTCAACTTGCAGAGTTGAAAGGATTTGCTAACATGTCAGTGTCTACCACAGGATGCTTTCAGAAAGATGCTTGCCTTGAAAGGTCACAGGCTTGGCAGCACAAAGGGGAACTACATAATATTAAGTTGGTGGTATAATGTTATGGCTCACCAGTGTAGACACTCACCGGCCAATCAGTTAGGTTCAACTGCTCATTAATGCTAATGTCATATCAGCCAATCACAAGACAGCAACTCAATGAATTTAGGTATGTAGACATGGTTAAGACACCCAGTTCAAACTGAGCATCAGAATAGGGAGCACAGGTGATTTAAGTGGTCAATCCTCAAGACCATACCATCTAGCAACAACAGCTGTGTCATGTTTAATTAAACATGACACAGCTGTTGTTGCTAGACGGGCTGGTCTTGAGTATTAAAGAATTACTGAACTTCTGGCATTTTTGGCAACCTATCTCTAAGATTAACAGAGAATGTTCCAAAAAAAGAGAAACTCTTTCCTTGTATCAATGGTTCAGGCTGGTGGGGGTGTAACAATGTGGGAGATATTTTCTTGGCACACTTTAGGCCACTTAATACCAATTGAGAATAGTTTAAATGCCACAGCCTACCTAAGTATTGGTGCTGACCCCGTCCCTCCCTGAGCACAGTGTACCATCTTCTGATGGCTACTTCCAACGGGAAAATGTCACAAAGCTCAAACCACCTCAAACTAGCTTCTTGAACATAACAATAAGTTCACTGTACTCAAATGGTCTCCACAGTCAGGCGTACTCCACAGTGCATCTTAGTGCCATTACTTTGCCAAGTAAATGGTGCACATGTACCACGCAATCCATGTTCAGGTGATATCCTGCCTCAGACCATTGTCGATAAGTAAACAAACCAGCACCCCACCAAAGCTTTCCATTTCAGAGATCTGACCCAGTCACCTGGCCATAATGACTGTCTCACACATCCAACACGAGAACTGAACCTAATATGTATTAGCGCTGTTAAATTTAACATGGTAATAATTTATTCACTTCCTTATAGGGTTTTGCTCATTACTGTGTGTCAGCATATTCTGTCGCATAAACACACTAACAAATTCCATTGCATGACTCACAGGGTAATAGCCTGCACATGCTGTTTCTTATAAAAGTATCTAATAAGTATTCTGTATTAAAAAATGCATAGTTCTGATAATCGCAACATCTTGGAAGCCCTCCATCAGAAAAGTCAAGGCAGCAAACAAGATAATGTGAATTATTTAAAAAGTTTATTTGGTTTATTTAACGTTGCTATCAGCATCAGTGGCCATTTCAGCAACACACACAAGGTTACATCTATATACAAGTTTACTTCAAGACAAGACAAGTATATATATTAACCTAACACGCATGTCTATGGACTGTGGGAGGAAACCGGAGTAAACCCACACAGACTCGGGGAAGACATGCAGGCCCCATGCAAAAAGGAGTCCCAGGCTGCTCTACCCTGGGATTGAACCCAGGACCTTCTTGCTGTGATGCGGCGGTGCTACCCACCATGCCACGCCATATTTAAAAAGTAATAAATGCATTCTGTTGACATTTATGTTGCCACTCATATTGTGTGTAGTACTCTTTTAAAGGGAACAAAACCTTTTCTTTAAAGTCAAAATATCAAAACGTGATTTAATTGTGAGAAAATAAATTACTTTAATATTCTGGCAGCCGTAACATAGATAAATAATGGCAGTCTTGCTTTTAATATTTAATGCAACCTCTGTTGTCTCCAAGTTGTCTCTCATAATGCTTTATAAGAATCTGAGAGAACAGAACCTCCAGGATACCATAGATTTTCGTTTGGGTTTAGGTCAGACAATGGTGTTGTCTTTCCAAAATGCTTAATTCTTAATGCTTAAGTCAGAGTCGCGCTGCAAATGTAGCAGTTTGCAGCTAAAATGGTGTTCAGCGTTGAAAACGCGGCTCTTCTGAACGTGTCATGGTTGTTAGCCCGTGCTAAAGCCATTGCTTTCTGCTAGCTGGAAGGCTAACGTTCGCTGGGATTGAGTCGTTGCTGTCAGTCAGTGGTTATGCAGAAATGTTACCCTCCGTAAACCTGCCTGCGTTTTATATGACTGTCTCTTTATTTTCGCCCAAGGAGGTTGGGTCCCTTTTTGAGTCTTGGTCCTCCCAAGGTTTCTTCCTAGAACTAGGGAGTTTTTCCTTGCCACTGTCGCCCTAGGCTTGCTCAATTTGTGAGATTGGACGTAGTTATTAGGAGATAATCTAAACTTGTAAAGTTGCTTTGAGACAATGCTCCATTGTAAAAAGCGCTATATAAATAAATCTGACTTGACTTGACTTGAATTCTGTTGTAAATTTACCACATTTGTTTGGCTTTAGACGGATATTTGCTGTAATATAACACAGACAGGCTAAGACACTGTAATAGATTTGTTTTTTACTAATTCTATATCCATTCATCTGAATTTTGCTGATTTACTCACAAGCATTTTCTTCATCCTCTAACATATTTCTCAGGGAAAGGACCTCTTTCACATCTTCTTCAAGAACTCGTTTGTCTGCCAGTGACAAATGCACACAGAAAATAGCAAGTTGTGCCTTTTAGAACCTAGAAGTCTACAATTAAATGTCACTTTTCCAAAGACACAAAGCTATCCTTGTGTTACATACAAAAGGCATGTCTGTGAAAGCAAACTGACCTTGTTGCAATTGTCTGAGCTGGCTAAAAAATTCCTCTACTTTTGGCTCCTTCAAACTGACTGTAAGGGTAGAAATAAAACTTTAGATTTAAAAATTTTTCGTAGAATCCATAACTGCGGTCAAGCTATCCGTGCTTCAGAGATTCACAGTCAAGCCATCCGCACTTTAAATCCGAATGCTCCTATATACGCGATATTACGGTATTGCGCTGTTTTTAACCGTTTTGATAGACTTTACCATTGTTTTAAAAGGTTTTGGTGTAGCAACCCACTTTAATTACATATATAAGTACGAAACATATTTTCAGAATTGAACTAGTTTACTTTAGTTTACTAGGGGTGCCAGTCTTGGAAGGTCAGTGGAATGGTTTTGGCATTATGGGTAATTTTTGAGAAACAGATAACCAAAATCAGCCTTTATGAAATGTGTGTATTTGGTCCCCTACAGGTAGCACAAGTTTAACTTGGATTTATGAAAAAAAATGATACAGTGAAATTTGTCCAAACGTGCACTGCTGACAGCTAAGGGGTACCAGTCTTGGGTGGCAGTGGAATGGTTTTGGCATTATGGGTAGTTTTAAATATATAATTGTTTTATTCTAATAATAATTATTCTAATAATGCAAGTAAACATATTCAATTATGAATATATATTTCGTTCTTATATATTTAGTAAATGTGGGTTTCTACACCAAAAAAAACGGTGAAGTCTATCAAAACTGTTAAAAAAATGTTAGTCTGTTTCTCTCTGCGTAAGCAGCGTCAGCTTGTAGCGAGCAGCGCAATACCGTAATATCGCGTATATAGGAGCATTAGGATTTAAAGTGCGGATGGCTTGACTGTGAATCTTTAAAACGCGGATAGCTTGACCGCGGTGAATCCATATTGGAAGACAGCATCATTATATTCTGAACCCCTTAGAATATACAGAAACAAATAATTAGTGTGATTTCTTTCATTACACTTTCCCAATTAAAATGAACGACTACAATCATCGCAATCACTGTGCTAGCGAGTATTTTGTTGTTTAACGGCTATAGCGAACCTGACAATTCTTATTTTAGCAAACTTACCGAACATGTCCATTTCCGGCTCCTGTCCAAATGAAAATGGTTCAATGTATATATAATTGTTTATAGATTGTAAGTATAATCTGCAATGAAAATGTAATTACCTAGTTTAAATGTAGGAGTGTGTCGGTTAGGACTGATACGTAACTGACACCAATCCCCTGCTCGCGCGCAAATTTTGTTTAAACATATTCAGCAGTAGTGAATGTAAACTAGTGATGGGAATTCCGTCTCTTTTCAGAGAGCCGGCTCTTTTGGCTCGGCTCACTAAAATGAGCCGGCTCTTTCGGCTCCCAATTGGCTCTTTAGATTTTTTGTAGCTTAATTTATTACCAATCTATGTGTAAAATGAATTACTAATGTAAAACACATAATATACAACGTTAGTTATTATTAATATGGTTTTTATTTATATACTCACAATGGAACACAGTAAAACAGAATACAAAAACTAAGACCCATCTCAATTACAGGTCCAATCTGGTCTCAGGTCTCTGATTATGTGTATTATTTGTAAATTTGCAACTATATACAGGGAAACAAGACATCATCAACAAAACATCACTCAACAAAATATAAATAAAAATGTGCAAATAAAAGAAAAAAGCAGCATCCAGGTTACAGTTTTTGATGAAGACTGGCATTAAAAAAATCTTTGAGGGGTTTATTCTGCTTCTCCTTTATACAGGTCCTTCTCAAAAAATCAGCATATTGTGATAAAGTTAATACTTTTCCATAATGTAATGATAAAAATTAAACTTTCATATATTTTAGATTCATTGCACACCAACTCACAAAATTAGCACATCATGAAAAGGTTCTCTAAACGAGCTATTAACCTAATCATCTGAATCAACGAATTAACTCTAAACACCTGCAAAAGATTCCTGAGGCTTTTGAAAACTCCCAGCCTGGTTCATTACTCAAAACCGCAATCATGGGTAAGACTGCCGACCTGACTGCTGTCCAGAAGGCCATCACTGACACCCTCAAGCAAGAGGGTAAGACACAGAAAGAAATTTCTGAACGAATAGGCTGTCCCAGAGTGCTGTGTCAAGGCACCTCAGTGGGAAGTCTGTGGGAAGGAAAAAGTGTGGCAGAAAACGCTGCACAAACGAGAAGAGGTGACCGGACCCTGAGAAGGATTGTGGAGAAGAGCCGATTCCAGACCTTGGGGGACCTGCGGAAGCAGTGGACTGAGTCTGGAGTAGAAACATCCAGTGCCACCATGCACAGGCGTGTGCAGGAAATGGGCTACAGGTGCTGCATTCCCCAGGTCAAGCCACTTTTGAACCAGAAACAGTGGCAGAAGCGCCTGACCTGGGCTACAGAGAAGCAGCACTGGACTGTTGCTCAGTGGTCCAAAGTACTTTTTTCGGATGAAAGCAAATTTTGCATGTCATTCGAAAATCAAGGTGCCAGAGTCTGGAGGAAGACTGGGGAGAAGGAAATGCCAAAATGTCTGAAGTCCAGTGTCAAGTACCCACAGTCAGTGATGTTCTGGGGTGCCATGTCAGCTGCTGTGTTGGTCCACTATGTTTTATCAAAGGCAGGGTCAATGCATCTAGCTATCAGGAGATTTTGGAGCACTTCTGCTGAAGAGCTTTATGGAGATGAAGAGTTCATTTTTCAGCACGACCTGGCACCTGCTCACAGTTCCAAAACCACTGGTAAATGGTTTACTGACCATGGTATTACTGTGCTCAATTGGCCTGCCAACTCTCCTGACCTGAACCCGATAGAGAATCTGTGGGATATTGTGAAGAGAAAGTTGAGACGCGCAAGACCCAACACTCTGGATGAGCTTAAGGCCGCTATCAAAGCATCCTGGTCCTCCATAACACCTCAGCAGTGCCACAGGCTGATTGCCTCCATGCCACGCCGCATTGAAGCAGTCATTTCTGCAAAAGGATTCCTGACCAAGTATTGAGTGCATAAACATAAACATAATAATCTGAAGGTTGACTTTTTTTGTATTAAAAACACTTTTCTTTTATTGGTCGGATGAAAGATGCTAATTTTGTGGATAGGAATTTTGGGTTTTCATGAGCTGTATGCCAAAATCATCAGTTTTAAAACAATAAAAGACTTGAAATATTTCAGTTGGTGTGCAATGAATCTAAAATATATGAAAGTTTAATTTTTATCATTACATTACGGAAAAGAATTAACTATCACAATATGCTATTTTTTTCAGAAGGACCTGTATATTGTCATTACGCATTTACAAGTACAACGCAACGAAATGTATTTTAGCATCTAACCAGAAGTGCATTAAATTCAAAAATATATAAATCGGCTCACAATCAGGAACCGGCTCCCGTCGTTCATTTCAAAGAGCCGGCTCTTTGACCCGAATCGGTCGCGACCGACACATCACTAATGTAAACTCCTAATGAAAAGTTTCATCGGTTTCACTTTATCTGAAGTAAAGTATGGTGACATTTAACTCACAGCCATATAGACACTATGTAGTATAATCATCTACCGAAGTAAAAGACCTCGTTTATGTTTCATCACAGAATCCAAAAGCTTTCTAGCGCAGGTTGTAAAAATTTAAATCGATATAAGGAAAATACACTCACCGGGTACTGGTACACCTACCGAGTTGGGCTCCATTTTGCATTCAGAACTGCCTTAACTCTTAGATTCTACAAATGTGTTGGAATCATTCCTAAGAGATTTAGTCCATGTCACAACATCACCATGCAGTTGCTAAAGTGAAATCATTGTCATGTTCAACAAACTTGCTTGCAGTAGCCATCAGAAGAGGGATGGACATTATCAGCAACAATACTCAGGAAGGCTGCTCACTTGGTTTTAAGGGGCCCAAAGTGTGCAATCCCCCACACCATTACACCACTACCACTTTGAACCGTTGATACAAGGCAGGATGGGTCCATGCTTTCATGTTGTATACACCAAATTCTGACCCTACATAATGGATTTCCCAATGTCTATTGTCCAATTTTGGTGAGCTTGTGCGAAGTGTAGCCTCAAGTTGCTTGTTCTTACCTGACAGTAGTAATTTGAGTTTCTGTGGCCTTTCTATCAGCTTGAACCACTTTGGCCATTCTACTGTGACCTCTAGTATCAACAAGGCATTTTAGCCTACAGAACTGTCGTTCAGTGGATATTTTCTCTCTTTTGGACCATTCTCTGTAAATTCTAGAGATGGCTGTGCATAACTATCCCAGTAGATCAACAGTTTATGAAATACTCAGACTAGACCTTCTAGCACCAACAATGTCACCTTTCTTTACCATTTTGAAGCTCGGTTTGAACTTTAGGAGATCATAATGGCCATGTATACACACTCAAATGCATTTAGTTGCTTCCATGTGATTGGATGATTAGATATTTGCGTTAACAAGCCGTACCAGCTGTACCTAATAAAGTGGCCGGTGAGTGTAATTTACACAAAAATTCATCAAGTTCATCAAGGAAACTTTTACCTGCTACCAAAATGTACTAAAAGTTCACTATACAGTGATTACCACTGCCTGTTACTTATCTCTAAACCTGTGCACCACAACAGAAATACAGTATAACAACTGGGTGGGAAAATGTACAGTGATGCTTGAAAGTTTGTGAACTCTTTAGAATTTTCTGCATTTCTGCATAAATATGACCTAAAACATCATCAGATTTTCCTAAAGTCCTACAAGTAGACAAAGAGAACCCAGTGAAACAAATGAGACAAAAATATTATACTTGGTCATTTATTTATTGAGGAAAATGATCCAATATTACATATTAGTAAGTGGCAAAAATATGAACCTTTGCTTTCAGTATCTGGTGTGACCCCCCTGTGCAGCAATAACTGCAACTAAACGTTTTCGGTAACTGTTGATCAGTCCTACACAGTCCTGCAATTTTAGCCCATTCCTCCATACAGAACAGCTTCAGCTCTGGGATGTTGGTGGGTTTCCTCATGTTAACTGCTCACTTCAGGTCCTTCCACAACATTTCGATTTGATTAAGGTCAAGACTTTGACTTGGCCATTCCAAAACAATAACTTTATTCTTCTTTAACCATTCTTTGGTAGAACGACTTGTGTGCTTAGGGTCGTTGTCTTGCTGCATGACCCACCTTCTCTTGAGATTCAGTTCATGGACAGATGTTCTGACATTTTCCTTTAGAATTCTCTGATATGATTCAGAATTCATTGTTCCATCAATGATGGCAAGCCGTCCTGGCCCAGATGGAGCAAAACAGGCCCAAACCATGATACTACCACCATCATGTTTCACAGATGGGATAAGGTTCTTATGCTGGAATGCAATGTTTTCCTTTCTCCAAACTTAATGCTTTTCTTTTAAACCAAAAAGTTCTATCTCGGTCTCATCCATCCACAAAACATTCTTCCAAAAGCCTTCTGGCTTGTCCACATGATCTTTAGAAAACTGCATATGAGTAGCAATGTTCCATTTGGAGAGCAGTGGCTTTCTCCTTGCAACCCTGCCATGCACACCATTGTTGTTCAGTATTCTTCTGATGGTGGACTCATGAACATTAACATTAGCTAATGTGAGAGAGGCCTTCAGTTGCTTCGAAGTTACTCTGAGGTCCTTTGTGACCTCACCAACAATTGCACGCCTTGATCTTGGAGTGATCTTTGTTGGTAGACCACTCCTGGGGAGGGTAACAATGGTCTTGCATTTCCTCCATTTGTGCACAATCTGTCTGACTGTGGGTTGGTGGAGTCCAAACTCTTTATAGATGGTTTTGTAGAGATCGTTTTCCTCAATAAATAAAAGACCAAGTATAATGTTTTTGTCTTATTTGTTTAACTGGGTTCTCTTTATCTACTTTTAGGACTTGTGTGAAAATCTGATAATGTTTTAGGTCATATTTATGAAGAAATATAGGAAATTCTAAAGGATTCACAAACTTTCAAACACCATTCTAAAAGTTTCCTCAGTACGACTGGGAGGAAATTGTAAACAGAAAATGCGCAGCGCCTGAAAATGTAGCAATTTATTTGCACCACCTAGTGCCCAAATGTTGAACAACGCTACAGACATGACAGACCACAAGGTTCTGTTTTTTTTTTCCAGAAAGAAATCAAGATGCGTTTGGAAACAACGCACAGTATGTGATATACACTCACCGGCCTCTTTATTAGGTATACCTTGCTAGTACCAGTTTTGGACCGCTTTTTGCTTTCAGAACTGGCTTTGTCGCATAGATAAAAAAATGTGGTGGAAACATTCCTCTGACTGTTTTGTCCATATTGACATGATAGAATCACGGAATTGCCGCAAATTTGTCCACCATTCATAAATGATTTGAATCTCTCATTTCATCACATCCCAAAGGTTGTGTTTTTCTGTTTTAGAAGACAATGGTATCAATGGCTAACTGGTGTATTCTAGGGAATAGGTTAATTATTCTGGAAACTTTGACTTAACGCACATTTATTTGTATACTGTTAATGTACAGCACATGTACTGTAATTAATGACAGAATTATTATATTCGAATGCATCTGTAGTTAAGGACAGCAAGCTGTATTTAGTGTAAAACAAGTCCAATATGTTAAAAAATATACTGTAGCATAGAAAAGACAGGAATATCAGGAATATTGCTGACTATGTAGCTTGTAGAAGATTGTGTATGTAGATGGTAGATAAGTGGCCTGAGCGCATATCAACTGCACTACACATTAACAGAAATGTTTGAACCTGTTTAACTATAATCATTTAGTAAAGTGCAGCACGAGCCATTTTAAAATCACGAGAAAACCCTAGCATAACAGACTTGGTGGGTAGCACCATCGCCTCACAGCAAGAAGGTCATGGGTTTGATGTCATGTGGAGCGGCATGGGTCCTTTCTGTGTGCATATATGCATGTCTACGTTGTTTTACTCCGGGTGCTCCGGTTTCCTCCCAGAGTCCACAGACATTCATTCATTCACTTTCCACTTGATCCTGGACAGAGTTGCAGGAGAGCTGGTACCTCGGCAGCATAGGGCGCAAGGCAGGAACAACTTTAGACCGGGGTGCCAATCCATCGTAGGTCTCACACACTCACATTAACCTAACGTGCATGTCTTTGAACTGTGGGTGGACAGTAAACCCAAGCAGACACGGGGAGGACATGCAAACTCCACACAGAAAGGACCCAGACCACTCCACCCTGGGTTCAACCCCAGGAGCTTCTCGCTGTGAGGCGACAGTGCTACCCACAGAGACACCGTGCTGCCTAGTTCTGAAGAGGGGTGCAGTGGGAACCATAAGCTTGGCCTCCGTACAGCCATTTAAATTAGGAGTGAGTTACGTAAGTAATCATCTGCCTACAATGCACATTCAGGTAGGAAGCAACACACACACACACACACACACACACACACACCAACATCATTCTACAGATTTTAAAGTAAATTTCATGTCCCAAGATATACTATTGATAATGTCAGAACATCGAAATATAATTCAGTTACTGCATTTCAATGTTTTGCATGTTTTCAATATGCAGTACAAAAGAGAAATTGAAATGTGTTGTTTTTTGGACTGTTAGCACTTTTCCATTGCTCCGTTAACTTTCATTTTTCTCTGAAAAAAATCTGGATTATATATTATAAAGTCATTCTAACATTCTTTTTCCAAAAATAATTATATACACTTTACACTATTTTTATTAATCACTAGACACTAGAGATTTATCTATGTCATTGGGATAGTGAAGAGACAGGAAGCAGAGCTGGAGGTGGCAGAACTTAAGATGTTGAGGTTCTCTTTAGGAGTGTCTAGGGTGGACAGGATTAGGAATGAGATCATCAGAGGGACAGCACAGGTTGGAAAATTGGGATGCAAAATTCGAGAGGGAAGACTGAGATGGTTTGGACATGTGCAGAGGAGGGATAGGTGGATATATTGGTAGGAGGATGTTGGAGATGGAGCTGCCAGGCAAGAGACGGAGAGGAAGACCAAAGAGGAGTTATTTGGGTGTGGTAAATGAAGATATGCAGGGAGTTGGGGTGAGAGTAGAGGACGTGGAGGACAGGGTGAGGTGGAAACGTTTAACTCGCTGTGGTGACCCCTGATAAAGGGAGAAACTGACAGAAGAAGAAGAAGAAGAAGAAGAAGAAGAAGAAGAAGAAGAAGAAGAAGATTGGGATAGTGAATTCTGTTTCTGTGATGAATATATACCTAAAAATGTAGGTATATTATAACCCTAAATTTTTTAAGGTTCTGCATATGTATTTTTTAAATTAAGTAGTGGAATGGAGTGTTTAAAAGACGAACTGCTTTAAAAATACTTTTTGCCCTTAATAAAAGACATCCTGTTGTTCATGTTGGCTAGCTATAATTTAATTCAGCTATAATCTATGATGTAATTTAATAACTAGCTAGGTAGCTTGCATAAGTTATTCCCACCATAAATTCATTAGAGAAAGTTTTTGTGAAATAATAAAATAGGTGTTTGTGAAATTTCTCAAAATTAAGTGTGATGCCTGCACGAACTAGCCACGTTTTGCCTGAGGAAACCAAGCAAACATTTTTAGTTACATCTTAGTTAGCTATCCAATGTTATCCCTGCTTATAATAGCCAATTACAATGTTTCCTTTCGTAATTAAGAGTTACAAACCTTTGCATTTTCATTTCATTAATTGCATTTGATATGTACAGCACACAGCATGCATCATCTGAGAGAACTGCTCACTGAGTACATAATTTGTGCATAAATGCTTTGTGTAATTTACTCTTGCTGTTTGTGTTTAGACTGTTATAGTCTATAATGTGGCTTATGTGCTATTATTTGCTGGGTTTGACCATCCGCAGAATTTTTAAAAAATGAATATATTCAGCGCAGCTACCGAGTTTGTGTAAGCCATTGCCACTTGCATTTCCAAAGGTACAGTGGGACACACAGTTATCTAGTTGGAGTTCATCTAGTTGTCATCCTTCATCAGGTCTCAAAGTTTCACAGAAGATCTCAGAGACATTCTGAAGCTCTCTCGCCATTCTGTATCTGAAAATTAATTGAATCTTACTCACTCCTACCAGTCCTTTCTATGAAGGCACATCCAGCAGTAGGGGTGGGTGATATGAGCTAAAATTAATATCACAATAATTTTCACTACCAATACGATAACGATATAATATCATGGTATACTAAAACATGAATGAGACTTTCTTAGTTTTTATTATTAACAACTTCTAAATGGCATTCAAAAATAGTCATAATAAACATTAAATTTTGTCTTACGTGTGTGCCGTGGCTGTTTCTGATTCAGGATTTATCACGGTATCCGCAGTATAGAAAAATCCATATCATGGAACAGCTTCATAACAGTATTCACTTAAATACTGGTATACCTCCCAGTCCTATCCAGCAGGCATGGTTCTTTGTATGTAGGGACACACATGCTGGCTCCAAGAACAAATGCTCATTCAAAACAAGCTTGTCTTAGTCTTTGTAGCAATATACAGAAAGCTGTAAGAAGAGCAGACTTGTATACTATTAGAAATCATAAAAAATACAAAGATCCGTTTTGCCGGTAAAGTGGCTTCATGTTTACAAAAAGCTGCAGGGGGAAGTTTGATGTTTACACCACCTTCTTCTGTGAGATTATTGGCTGTTTGCAAAGTAGCATTATTCGATTACCCAAGTGCATGTAAACTCTTTGATCAGATCAAATCTGATTTTCTGCAGTTATCAGATTATTAGGTGCATATAAATGCAATCAGTGTTTTTTGACAGTGTCTGTTCTGTAAGAAACGAGAGTAAGGCTGCAGAACAATACTACATTAGGCACTGGCTTCTGTAATATAATTTGTTTTGGGTTTTTTTTTTTTCAAAACTGTTCTTTATATTGTATCTATAAAGGTCTGCATGTCTGCACTGGTTTCTATAATATAGTATGAATCTAGCATTTTATGCAATGCCTTATTTATATATTATTTATATTGTATATATAATTTGTTTTATGTCATTTCCAAAGGTACAGTGGGACACAGTTATCTAGTTGGAGTTCATCTAGTTGTCATCCTTCATCAGGTCTCAAAGTTTCACAGAAGATCTCAGAGACATTCTGAAGCTCTCTCGCCATTCTGTATCTGAAAATTAATTGAATCTTACTCACTCCTACCAGTCCTTTCTATGAACGCACATCCAGCAGTAGGGGTGGGTGATATGAGCTAAAATTAATATCACAATAATTTTCACTATCAATACCATAACGATATAATATCATGGTATACTAAAACATGAATGAGACTTTCTTAGTTTTTATTATTAACAACTTCTAAATGGCATTCAAAAATAGTCATAATAAACATTAAATTTTGTATTGTATCTTTATATTGTATCTATAAAGGTCGGCATGTCTGCACTGGTTTCTATAATATAGTATTAATCTAGCATTTTATGCAATGCCTTATTTATATATTATTTATATTGTATATATAATTTGTTTTATGTCATTTGTTTCTTTGGGGCTTTTTACTGTTTAATGCTGCTTTTTGTTTGTGAAATAATAATAAAAAAAACTCAAAGATGTAAAGCTATGCAGTCTCAATTTGAGCCCAATTAAACAAAATGATCGATTGATGAATGAAAGAATGAATGATTCAAGGGGCACCAGCCAAAATATTGCCTATTTTTGGTCACAATGGTCAGAGCCGCCTCTGGAACCACCCATCTAAACAGGCACTTCCTTTCACCTTTCCCCAATATAACAAAAGGCAGTATCATGCATTCGTTATGCAGCCGCAGTGATATGTGCTGCACAAACATTACCTGCTGTGGCACAGTCATATCATCCCCCCATCTTTTTAAAGCAATTTAAAGATATTTGGTAACCCAACTTCATGCCCAAGCTTTACTTTTTGTAGATGTATGTTATCTGATAAACTTTGTCAGCACAAACTGATGAACTGGCAACATTTCAAATCATGGACGTCGTTAGACCTGTTTTAGGGGAGCTCCTGGGGGAGGCGCTGCTGCCCCATAACGTCCCTGAAACTGTGCTCTGAACCGCTTTACTAAAATACACAGGTGAAAAGATCTCACAGCCAACATATATGATTATTTAACCTGTTTCTATTTGATTGTAAAAATTAAAGTTAGCTTGATCTAGAACTAGCATTCTCATAGTCAAAGTTTTTGATGTATTTATTGGATTTAAGAAAAACTTTAGTCTGCTAACAAAATTCAATTTAAAAACGCTATTTTGGTTAGTACTGCTTATTCCTTTTTTGGGGGGCATGGGGTTGATTTACCAATAGCCCTTTTGCCCTCTGGTTGGTAATGGACTTTGATTTGTTTATATTTCCTGTGTGAAAGTAAATTTAAAAAAAATTGAGAAACTAATTTTCTGTTGTCAAATGTAACATCCTAAACCCATGGACACATCATCTGAGCAGAGGGGCTGCCAGAGTGAGTGATTTCAAAAGCCAAGGGTATCTGATGAGCAATAGACAACGAGAGGAGGAAGCTGGTATAGATGATAAAAAAGGGACTGCTCCACTTTTTGTCTGGTGAGTTGTTTCACCTTGCAACTGACATTCCACAGACACTGGACCAACACCCAACTAAGCTGAAAAAACATGATGAAGAGGGCTGCATCAATTATATATGCACATACATGGACAGTACAGTTTTGCTTGAGTTAGAAGATGAAGGAATGTAACAGTTACTCTCTTTAAGATTGACTGACTATTTTGCAGAGGGTGAAACAGATGTGGCTATATTCACTGCTAATGTTACTTCACTTTTACCGTCTAATGTTTGTGCCAACACATATTCAACAGGTATACACACTGAAACTGCAACAGACAATTTACCTAATACTCACACTAATGTTCTTGAATCACAGCTAACTAAACAGTGACAGTAACAGAGCTAAAGAGCTTCCTTCAATCACACCTAGAAGAGAAGAGTGACACTGAACTGTTTCAGGAACTTATGAACGCCAAACAGCATGAGCATGAGACACCACAGCAGTTCCTTTACAGAGTCATGTGGCTCAAACAGCGAGTGATATTCACATCCAGACAGGCAGATTCAGACATTAAGTATCACATTATTTTCATGTAAGCATCAGGGCTTAAATGAAAAGAAAGATGATCTCAGTCAAGAGTTGAGGCCACTCTATTCAGACCCTACTGTTAATGACATGGCACTCCTAAGACAGCTCACCAAACCAAGTGAAGAGTGTGAGAGGAAATGACCCTTGGGATGCAGCACCTTTGCAAGGATAGCTCACGTTCATAGCAGTGAAACCAACATTAGTGCTAAAGATGAGCTAATTAACCAAACGTGTGCTCATGTACGCCATGACGAAGGCAGCAAACTCCCTACAGTCAAATGACATGGCAGCAGCGAAGCCACCAATATCTCCAATAAACAGAAGAGACAGTTAAAGAAAGAGAGACTACAGTGGTGATTGAAAGTTGGTGAACCCTTTAGAATTTTCTACATTTCTGCATAAATATGATCTAAAACATAGTTGGCGATGTCACAAAGGACCCAGGGTAACTTCGAAGCAACTGAAGGCCTCTCTCACATTGGCTGATGTTACTGTTTATGAATCCACCATCATCTGCAGTTTGCTCACCAACTATCACAAGCCTTGCTCTTGGAGTGATCGTTCTTGGTCGACCACTCCTGGAGAGGGAAACAATGTTTTTTCCTCCATTTGTATACAATCTGTCTGACTGTGGATTAGTGTGGTATAAACTCTTTAGAGATGGTTTTATAACCTTTTCCAGCCTGATGAGCATCAACAACTCTTTTTCTGAGGACTTCAGAAATCTCTTTTGTTCGTGCCATGATACACTTCCACAAACATGATGTGAAAAGCAGACTTTGATAGATCCTTGATCTTTAAATAAAACAGGGTGCCCACTCACACCTGATTGTCATCCCACTGATTGAAAACACCTGCCTCTAATTTCACCTTCAAATTAACTGCTAATCCCAGAGGTTCACATACTTTTGATAGTCACTAATATGTAATATTGGATCACTTTCCTCAATAAATAAATGACCAAGTATATAATATTTTTGTCTCATTTGTTTAAATGGGTTCTCTTTATCTACTTTTAAGACTTGTGTGAAAATCTGATGATGTTTTAGGTCATATTTATGCAGATATATAGACAAATTCTAAAGGGTTCACAAACTTTCAAGCACCACTGTAGTCTAGTCCTAATTCTGAGTTATGTGCATTTCTGGGCATGCACTTACCCAGGGAGTGAATACATTGGATTAGAAAAGAAACAAGTAAGCATGTAGCCCTCGTTTAAATTTATGATTATTTTTATATACTAATAAATACAGTGGTGTGAAAAAATGTTTGCCCTTCCTGATTTCCAATTTTTTTTGCATGTTTGTCACACAAGTGAGATCCTATTGAGATGCTGTGGCATGACCTTAAAAAGGCCGTTCATGCTCAAAACCCTCTGATGTGGCTGAATTACAACAATTATGCAAAAATGAGTGGCCAAAATTCCTCCACAATGCTGTAAAAGACTCATTGCAAGTTATCACAAATGCCTTGTTGCAGTTGTTGCTGCTAAGGGTGGCCCAACCAGTTATTAGGTTTAGGGGGCAATAACTTTTTCACACAGGGCCATGTAGGTTTCGATTTTTTTCTCCCTAAATAATAAACAACTTCATTTAAAAACTGCATTTTGTGCTTACGTGTTGTCTTTGACTAATATTTAAATTGTTTTGATGTTTCAAAACACTTAAATGTGACAAACATGCAAAAAAAATAGGAAATCAGGAAGGGGGCAAACACTTTTTCACACCACTGTACATACTTAAACCATAATAACGGTTGGCAGGAGCTACTGGAAACCTACGTAGGGGTTAAGAGAACACGCATACACAACAACCAGTCATTCTGTACCTTCATACTGGCATCATGACTATAATAGAACGTATAGCACCACTAAAGGGGCGTCCACATGATGACACTGCCCTAATTGCATATCCAGCAACCGAACTGTCTGTAAGCACTGTTTTGCTTGTGGGGAAGAGGGGCACCACCTCCTCAGTGAGCTTCTGGGAGACACTAAGCTGGACCTCACAGCAGCTAATTGAGGACCAATACCATATGGATGGGTCGAGCTTACCTTTAACTTACCTGGCAACAACGATCCAAACCTCACCAGTGTGCCCTTCCTGGTCAGCCGTGTGAGCCTGATGAGACTGATGAGACTGATACTGGGCTTCATTGTGATTCAAGAGCTCAGCTGGGGGCAGGAGTGTGAAGTTGAAGTTGTCATAATAATTGTCATGTGGCTGAAAGAGGCAAAGGAGATTGACAGTGACAAAGCTGAGGCCATTGTAAGCTTCATACAGACCCAAGAGCCCATTTTCGGCCATGCATTGGTAAGAGTTGGTCGGCAGGACGTGGTTGTTCACCTTAGCCAGATTGCTCAGGTACCTGCTAACTTCACGTCATGACTTGAGACTGGAGCAGTTAGATCTTGGTGATGACCCGGTTGAGGTCCACCACACTAGACAGCCTTATGTTCAAATCCCTGTGTGCAACCACATCCAGCACAACATTGCGCTTGGCAACTTCACACTTTTGGGTAGTATCCATTCAATTGATAAGATAGTGGAAACAGCCCAGAACAATAGCATTGAGCTCAACCTTGTCAGGAAGGATGGCAAAGACCACACCAAGCAGCCACCTTAGCAGTTAGTGGGCCTATATATAGGGCTTCAGGTAGTCTCTGTGCTGTTTGGTGACAAGGTGTGTACCACACTCAACATGGACCAGAGGAAGCAAAGGAAAGAGCTGTCTCAGGACATTAGAAAGAAAATTATAGATAAGCATGTTAAAGGTAAAGGTTATAAGACCATCTCCAAGGAGCTTGATGTTCCTGTGACTACAGCTGCACGTATTATTCAGAAATTTAAGACCCATGGGACTGTAGCCAACCTCCCTGGACGTGGATACAGAAGGAAAATTGATGACAAATCAAAGAGACAGATAATACGAATGGTAACAAAAGAACCAAGAAAAACTTCTAAAGAGATTAAAGGTGAACGTCAAGCTCAAGGAACATCAGTGTCGGATCGCACCATCCGTCGATGTCTGAGCCAAAGTGGACTTAATGGGAGACGACATTTGAAAACAAAATATAAAAAAGCCAGACTGGAATTTGCCAAACTACATGTTGACAAGCCACAAAGCTTCTGGGAGAATGTCCTATGGACAGATGAGACAAAAATGGAACTTTTTGGCAAGGCACATCAGCTCAATGTTCACAGACGGAAACATGAAGCATATCAAGAAAAGAACACTGTCGCTACTGTGAAACATGGAGGAGGCTCTGTTATGTTCTGGGGCTGCTTTGCTGCATCTGGCAAAGGGTGTCTTGAATCTGTGCAGGGTACAATGAAGTCTCAAGACTATCAAGGGATTCTAGAGAGAAACGTGCTGCCCAGTGTCAGAAATCTTGGTCTCAGTCGCAGGTCTTGTAACAGGATAATGACCCAAAACACACATCTGAAAACACCCAAGAATGGCTAAGAGGAAAACACTGGACTATTCTGAAGTGGCCTCCTATGAGCCCTGACCTAATTTTACTGAGCATCTTCGGAAGGAGCTGAAACATGCCGTCTGGAAAAGGCTCCCTTCAAACCTGAGACAACTGGAGCAGTTTGCTCATGAAGAGTGGGATAAAGTACCTGCTGTGAGGTGCAGAAGTCTCACTGACAGATACAGGAATCGTTTGATTCCAGTGATTGCCTCAAAAGGTTGAGCAACCGAATATAAAGTTAAGGGTGTCATCATTTCTGTCCAGGCCTGTTTCATGAGTTTATTTTTTTAAATAATTCTTTTGAAGCATGGTTGAAAAGTAATGTCTGACTTTCATTTGTTCATTTTCATAGACTTTGTATTTATTATTACTTTTTGTCAGATTAAAGTTGTGGGTTTTTCTTTCATTAACTGAGGGGTACCAACAATTTTGTCCACGTGTGTATCTAACAATTGTTTATTTTATAAGTATCATAAATATTTTGAACAGAATTTCCACAAGAACGTTAAAAGAAATTTAAACAAACTGTTGAGTATCTTCTTAATTAGCCAGCTGGTCCATACTGAAATGAAGATTTCTGGTCACATTCAAGTGACTTAAATCAAAGAGGAACGTAATTAAATAAATATAATGGTGACTGTGGAGGCCATTTGACTACAGTGAACTCACTGTCATGTTCAAGACGACTATTTGAGCTTTGTGACATGACACTTTATCCTGCTGGAAGACCATCAGAAGATGAATACACTGTGGTAATAAATGAAACAGTGGACAATACAAGGCAGACTGTGGCATTTAAATTATGCTAAATTGGAAGCTTAATTACACTACCACCATCCCGAACTGTTGAGACAAAGGCAGGATGGATCCATGCCTTCTCGTTGTTTATGCAAATTCTGACCCTACCATTGAATTTCGCAGCAACTCATCAGACCTGGCAACATTTTTCCTGTGGCTTCACCTGCCCATTCTTAGCTGACCGGAGTGGCACCTACTGTGCTCTTCTGGTGCTGTAGCCCATTTGCTTCAAGGTTCGATGATTTGTGCATTCAGAGATGCTCTTCTGCATGGGAGAAAACCCACACAGACATGAGTAGGACATGCAAAGAGTCCGATGTTGGGATGAACCTCGAGGATCTCTGGAGCTGTGAAGCGGCCACACTAACTGCCTGTGCCACCATGCACCCCTTTCCTGCCACATTTCTGGTTATACTTATTTTTTACAGAACACAATTATGTGTAGTACAGATGCTCTACATTTTAGGTGAATGTTATACGCTGAAATTAGCAGGCTAAATGTTCTCTACATGCCTTTTTTTTTTTTTACGTGTGCACATGCACACAAAAACTAAGGAAAAATAGACAACGTCAGAGGTTTTATTTATCAAAATTCATCTCCAAAAAATAAAACTTCCATTTAAGAGGAAAACAGCCATTTAAATTAAAATTAATGTGTGTATCCAAACTGTACACTATCTTGAGAAATACACATTTAATAACACTGCTGGTAAAACTAGCTAAAACAAAAACTAGGCTGCTTGTACTCGAAAAAAGGTACATGCACATGTGCTTTGCCAGTAACAGCCTGGACTTGTACTACATTCAACGGACCACAGTACATGTTTACATTTACAGAATTCAGAACACTGAGAAAGAAACGTTAAGGCCCCTTGTATGCTTGCTATTCATATTTACAGATTAAAGCAGCAATGCTTGAGTTTCTTCTCTCAGATTCTTCTTGCTTTTTCGTTCTGTAAAGGAGAAAACCAATGTAATAAATAATCATTAACAAACACAGACTTTCAATCATTTAGGGAAAACTTGTGTAAACAGTACACTTATGAACTCACATGGATGACTGGATTCCATATTTCAATTAATGTCTGGATTCCGAGAAACTGTCAAAGAACTGCAGATTTAAGAAGAAAAGAAGTACATTTCCATTCCAGATTCCATCTAGTACCTCAAGGCAACTGAAGCATGCATTAGGAGTTTTGTAACGTAAAATATTGTTTATATACACTCACTGTCAAAAATAAACAAAGAAAAAAAAAAAAAACCTCACCAAGGAGGAGTTGCTGGAATTGTATGAAACTTTATATGTGCGAATGTAATGATGATATATGCAAGTGATTACCATGTTAGAACAAAGGGATAAGTATATTGGGGGAAAACTTTGCAGTTGAATGGACGCTCTAGTACCCTCTTGGGTCACCTCTAGCCTGGATACATGATGATATATGGATGGGCATGGAGGCACACTGGTTCCATATGGTAGTCTGCAGCATATTTGCCCACAGATGTTCCAGCTGGGCCTGTAGATCCTACACACTCGTTGGTTGCCAAAGCTGGCATCACAGCTGGTTCCATAAATGCTCAATTGTCAATAAATCTGGCAACCAGGCAGACCAAGGAAGCTTTGCAATCTGGCAGAGACAGATTACTGGGTAACCTTTACTGTGTGTGGCCGTGCATTATTCTGCTGAAAATGGCACTTTTAAGCCATGAGAGGCAACGTGTGTCTGCAGGATGTCCCATAACATATCAGTCTCATCACTACTAGGGGTGCCCTACTTTCGCATGCAATGGCTCCCCAGGATCATCACACCAGCAGTTGGGCCGGTGTCGCTCCACAACAAAGGCATGATTGAAGCACTCATCAGTAGGCCACCATACTGGAACCCAACTGGCATCGGATCCCAAACAGAACCTGAATTCCAGTCCATAACAGTCCAGATTTCTCATCACGACAACACTGCAAACTGTTGCTGTCAATGGAAGGACACGTAATGGGCACCATAACAACAAATTTCCTTATGCTAAGTGCCTGGAAATTGTCTGGGCAGAGACAGGGTGTGTAGTGAAAGTGCCATCTGTGTCTGGAAGGTGGACACCAAAACTGTGGGAGCTGTTCGTGCTTGTTGGCAGAACAAACAATCCTCTCTCCTGGTGGTCTGTCTGGGCCGTCTTGAGCCTGTTTGCTGTCTGTGCATGCCCTCATGAAATCCCTGCTCCCAAGACCTCCTAACAGCTAGGTCAGAATGATCCAGATGGCCAGCAAATTCATCGAAATGACCATCCTGCTTCTCTCAGCTTGTCGATTCAGATCTAGCAGTCAACGATCTCTCACCAAAAAGTAGCCTCTGAGAGCCTTTTTATAGGACAGCAGGGGAAGCAATTTTATGCCCTCTTGTGGCAAGACCCAGTGTCTAATCAGACCACACCTGTAATCGTTTGCATATCTGCTTGAGACATAACTGCATGCCGAGTTCTACAGCAATGTGACATTTCTATATGGGTGCGTTTTCTTTGTCAATGTGTGTATAAAGTAGTTTATATACTGATATATAAAACTATTTTATGAGATAAAACTATTTAAATTCCAGACTTACTTGTGACCACCTCACTAGTGACTGAAGACCACCATCATGACCATGTGTAGAAGCAGTTGGAGTGACACTTTCACCGACTGTGGATGTTTGGTTCTGGGGATGTGACTGATTGACTGAAGTATATAAAGGATAGTAGGCTTGATATGCTTCTGTGTTCTGAAATGATTGATTAGCCTGGTAAACCTGGTGTGATTGATAATCCGTCTGGGAAGTGTAATTTGCATTAGTAAGGTAGCTACCAATCACAGAAATATCTGTGGCAGCTGCTTCCAAATATGGGGGCCTTTCTCCCACTGGCACTGCACAATTAGGTGCCACAGCATTAGGTGTACCAATGATTTGTGGGAAAGCATGTTCAAACATGGGGTATTGATGAGGCATGGTATATTTAGGTGGCAACTCACTGGTTACACTATCAATGCCATATCCAGAGGCCACAGAAAGGTTCCAGTTAGCATTATGAGCCAGAAGAGGGTGTGATGTGCTGGTGGCATAATCATTAACTGACACAGATGGCCCAGCGGGATTGTCTATACAAGCATAGGCTGAGGCATCTAAATAATTAGCAGAACTTTTCCAGTCGTAGGAATTGGGCTCGTTCTTGGGGATCTGCACTGAATAGGGCATGTTTTGCCCATTGTTGGCCACGGTCTTCCTAGAGGTTTCAGCCATTATGTTTGTGTCAATTGTACCTATGCCAGAGCAAAACTGTCGGTTTTCATAACTCCAGGGATTCTCTTTTGACCTCTTTTTTACTAGTGGCCTAGTATCAGCTAGCCGAGCAATTTCCTTGCCCTCCAAGACAGGGAGAACACTAATGGTATTAGTTTTGGCACAGGAGTTCTTTTGCTTAGCTGTCAACATGTGTGAGGACAATATGTTGACTTTTGACACGGTTTCATCCACAGAAATTGTGCTCTTACAGGGCTGATTATTCTGTTCTACACTCTGTGATGGACTTGGGGAAGGCTCAGAAACTGTGACTGATGTACAACAGGGTATTGGTGATCGTTCTGAATGGATTGTCGTCAAAGCAGTAAGCTCACTTTTCTCATAAACATTGTCTGAACTGTTTACTGAGCTTTTCTTCCGTTTTACTTGGGATTCCAATTCTGGAATACAATTTCCTGTGTAAACGGGCTGTTTGACATGACTGGAGGGGTCTTTTGAGGATTTTTTCCTGGATGAACACTCCTGAGATGAATCTGGCTCCTGAGCCCCACGCTTAACAGCCCGCCGAGACTCAGGAGAACCTACAAAATAACAGGAGAGAATAAAAGGGTTGTGTAATTACACGGTTAAAAGATTAAGGTATTGCATTTTTATTTCACCATAACTTACTCATTCCAGGCAAATCACCCATATTCACTTCTGTCTTTATCCGCTCTTGTTTTATCAGAGCTAGCAATAAATAAATAGAAATCAGGAGCCGCACAGGTTTTGCCTCATTGTGTCTGCCCATTGTATGACATGCACAGTCTACAATATCCTTTTGGACATGGATATGCAAAACCATTAAGCAACTATGCATGCATAGGGTTAGAAAGCACTAACATCGTCTCAGTGGCTATGTTCACACAGCAGATAAAAGTGGCCCAAATCCGTTTCGTCATATGCGACACAGATGTTATCTTTGGAGCAGTGTGACCGGAAAAGAAAAACACTGAATCTGACATTTTCTGTTCAGATTTGGGCCACATTCATGTGATACTGAAATCCGATGCACATCCAATAACAGCCAGATAGGAATTCGTCAGCTTTTACATCATTCCAACTTCACAATCCTAATAAATGCACAGTGAGGAGAAGGGACAATGGACAACAGCAGTGAGGGACATTTTCAGTCGTGGGATAGTGATGTAACAGACCTCAAATATTTGGGCTAATGTCTCTGTGCAAACAAAATTAGAAGGCACATAAACCAAATTGCTCCGTGTTTCAGAAAATTCCTACAGAAATGGCTGAAGGCCGTCACAGAAGGACATCGCTGCAGTTACAAAGGAATTTATTTTCCTGGTTTCTTAAGAAACCAAGGATGCAAACCAAAGAAATGGCCGAATAAGGTGCCCTTTTTAACAGGACCATTAAAGAAGTGCCTGTTACTGCTGACTATTTGTTTACCTCTGGACGAGCAGGTCATGTAAAGCATTGCTCTTTTGGGATTTGGTGAGAAAATAGGATTTGGGTCACTGCTGTGCGAACGTAGCCAATGATACCATAAACTGACAAGTAGAAAAGACAATTTCTGAATTCAATACTTTGACAGTGCTCAAATGTTATATATCCACCTGTTGTGATCTTGGGTACAATGCACGTTTGGAGAGCACAAAGTTTCTGCTCTTTTCTGATGTCCTGTATGTGTGCGATGGCTAAGAAAAACAGAACAGAGGGAAAGTGTAGTTACGAATGGCGTACCTAAAAACAAATGTAGGCTGTATAACATTATCAATATTTAATGCGAAATCAGAGTTAAAGCATCTACCTTTATCATATGACATGCCCTTTATTGCCTTTAGGTCATCACATTTGAGCTTCATCTCCTGCAAACAGGAAAAACCAAAAATTATCTATTCAAATTGAATCACTGAACTAAGTTACTACATAAGTGGTTAATTATTGAATAATATCAATTGTATGCAGTCTAAATGTTGTCCAAGAGATCTACTGCTGCAATCTAGTGCTGGGTGGTATACCTGTCCAATCGGTACACCGGGGTTAATTTCCCGTATTGTATGCATTTTTTAAATGCCTCCATACCAGTGCATAGCAGAAACACAGCTTTAACAAATAGGGAGCAAATTATATAACATTTTTCTCCGCTAGAAGCGCTGCTTAGTGCTGAATAGAAAGACATCACCGAACAGCATGCTGGGTAAAGCTCGCTAGCATAGCATACAGAGACTGTTGACAGCTGGGAAAGGCTCCGTCAGAATAAGGAACAGAACACAAATGGATTATGAAGTGAGATCTTTTATGAATTTTGAATGCTGTAACTCTGGAGACTGACTCTCTCTTTTGAAAGTTTTTAATACTTTGCAAATTGCACAATAAAAACGTAACATTTGGTAACTGTTTCATGCATTCTGATTTGTGTAATTTTGTGGGGCGAAGTAAACCCTGTAGTAATCAAAGCCTTTATTATATACAGTGATGCTTGAAAGTTTGTGAACCCTTTAGAATTTTCTATATTTCTGTATAAATATGACCCTAACCATCATCAGATTTTCACACAAGTCCTAAAAGTAGATAAAGAGAACCCAGTTAAACAAATGAATATTATACTTGGTCATTTATTTATTTAAGAAAATGATCCAACATTACATATTAGTGTGTGGCAAAAGTATGTGAACCTCTAGGATGAGCAGTTAACTTGAAGGTGAAATTAGAGTCAGGTGTTTTCAATCAATGGGATGACAATCAGGTGCAAGTTGGCACCCTGTTGTATTTAAAGAACAGGGATCTATCAAAGTCTGCTCCTCACAACATGTTTGTGGACGTGTATCATGGTACAAGCTAAGATTTCTGAGGACCTCAGAAAAAGGCTGGAAAAGGTTACAAAACCACCTCTAAAAAGTTTGGACTCCACCAATCCACAGTCAGACAGATTGTGTACAAATGGAGAAAATTCAAGACCATTGTTACCCTCCCCAAGAGTGGTCGACCAACAAAGATCACTAAGAGCAAGGTGTGTAATAGTTGGCGAGGTCACAAAGGACCCCAGGGTAACTTCTAAGCAATTGAAGCAAATGTTCATGAGTCTACAATCAGAACAATGCAGAACAACAATGGTGTGCATGGCAGGGTTGCAAGGAGAAAGCCACTGCATCTGCAGTTTGCAAAAGATCACGTGGAAAAGCCGGAAAGCTATTGGAAGAATGTTTTGCGGACAGATGAGACCAAAAAAAGACGTTTTTGGTTTAAAAGAAAAGCGTTATGTTTGGAGAAAGGAAAACACTGCATTCCAGCATAAGAACCTTATCCCATCTGTGAAACATGGTGGTGGTAGTATCATGGTTTGGGCCTGTTTCGCTGCATCTGGGCCAGGACGGCTTGCCATCACTGATGGAACAATGAATTCTGAATTATATCAGAGAATTCTAAAGGAAAATGTCAGGACATCTGTCCATGAACTGAATCTCAAGAGAAGGTGGGTCATGCATCAAGACAGCGACCCTAAGCACACAAGTCGTTCTACCAAAGAATGGTTAAAGAAGAATAAAGTTAATGTTTTGGAATGGCCAAGTCAAAGTCCTGAAATTAATCTAATCGAAATGTTGTGGAAGGACCTGAAGTGAGCAGTTAATGTGAGGAAACCCACCAACATCCCAGAGCTGAAGCTGTTCTGTACGGAGGAATGGGTTAAAATTCCTCCAAGCCGGTGTGCAGGACTGATCAACAGTTAGAGGAAACGTATAGTTGCAGTTATTGCTGCACAGGGGGGTCACACCAGATACTGAAAGCAAAGGTTCACATACTTTTGCATACATTTCTTAATAAGTAATATTGGATAATTTTCCTCAATAAATGACCAAGTATATTTTTGCTTTTGTAGTTTGCTTTTGTTTAACTGGGTTCTCTTTATCTACTTTTAGGACTTGTGTGAAAATCTGATGATGTTTTAGGTCATATTTATACAGAAATATAGAAAATTCTAAAGGGTTCACAAACTTTCAAGCACCATTGTACACACACATGCACACACATTTTAAATATATAAAAAAAATGGATTCAACCGGTTTTAGGGTGATCGGTGTCAGTCGGTGATTAGGCGTCAGTCTCATATAACCAATTCTGTGCTGGTTAACCACACATGAACCGCACAGTGCTTTTACTAGCTTTAATTCATAATTCAGTTTGGTGTGTAAACCTTCAGGCCCGTGAGAGTTTAAGAGGTGTTTAAGTGTTTGTTTGCTAGCATGATGAGAAGGAAGCATTCTAAATTTCGACTGTGTTCTGAGTACTACTTAGGTAGTCAACTAGATACCGCATTACTGATGATGGACTAGGGACACAAATAAGGAGTTAATGATCTATTTTGAACACAACCACATCTCCATCATGGAAGCTTTTGCAGTGTGCTGCTTCCAATTATATACACTTATCGAAAAGTAAACGGTCAAGGAAGGAAGCGATCAGAATAACGAATTTTATAAGACATTTAAAACAGCATCACCCCAGTGAATATGCACAGTTTGACAAAGCAAACTAAGTCAAAGAGGCTGACAAAAGCTAACGAGAGCACACAGGCAAGCACAGCCCCTGCTATCTTTTTTTAAAGGAGTATTCAATCTTTATTTGACTTACTCCTGACAGAAGAGCAAGTTACAACTCTATATAAAACCCTGTTGTCCCAGGGGGAAAAAATGTGATAATTCCGTGAAACTGGTTAAATCCTTAAAAATACCGTGATACAAATTTTTGCTCGTACCACCCAGCACTACTGCGACCTAATATTGGGGTTTACCTGTAGCTCCCCAGGCTCATCCTCGTGCATAGACTCTGCATTGTGAGAGAGCCACATGAGTCTCATGGACCTCTCAGATCTACTATCTGATTCAGACCAATCCGCAAAGAAAGATGGGTAGCGAGCTCTCTGAGGAAATCACAAAGACAACTGATTAAAAATACGACATGCATGGAAACACCTATTTCAACATCAAAATCTGCTAGTAAAGCTGTAACAAGCTTCTCTGCAAAATCACTATTGCATGATGCATCATGGGGTCTTAATTAGCTAGATTTGAACACAAACGTAAGGTCTTATTAATTTAATGATACATACCAGATAACTGTATCGGTGTCCACACTTTAGCAAGTGGTCAATGATGAGGTCATGGTTGAGTTTGCTGGAGCAGGACACACATAGGTACAATGGAAATTGACCCTCACTTCGGCACTCGATCACTGAGCTCAGACCTGTGGCAAAAGTAAAAAACAAACAAACAAAACAAAAAAATAAAAAACTTAAAAAGGGTAAGATACAAAGTCAAATGTAAATCCAGTGAAAACCCATGCTACTTACCAACTATAGCATGTTGCACTGCTCTTTTATTGCTTATATACTCCTTTAGGTCGTTTGTGTGCTTGGAAGTACTACCTTTGTAAGCAAAACACAATTATTTATTAATACATTTAATAAAAAGTGAATCTGCAACCCGGAATCAGAAAAAGTTGAAAATAGCACATTTTAAAACTCCTCCTTACATTTCATTGCAGACAATATGAACCCACGATATTCATGTTTGTCTGAGCAACATCATTTCATTCCATTCCAGCATTTCAGGCCTGCAACACATTCCAAAAAGCTGAGACGGTAAAGCATTTATTACTTTGTAATGTTACCGTATCTTCTCACCACGTTTTGACATTGAGGATACCAAGAGATGATATGCTTCAGGTGTTATTTTGTCCCATTCTTCCTGCAAAAACATCTTAAGGTGTGCAACGGTATGTGGTCAATGTCATCTCCACTCATTATCAACTGGGTATATGTCAGGACTTCAGGCGCCACCAGTCTAGTACCAGTACCCCATTACAAAGACCACGCCTTTGTAAAGTGTGCAGCTTGTGGTTTTGCATTGTCTTGTTGAAAAAAAGCACGGAAAAGATGTTGTCTTGAAGTCAGCATATGTTGCTCTAAAATCTCAATGTACTTTTCTGCATTAATGCTGTCATCAAAGAAGTGTAAATGACCATGACAGAGCCTGGGTCTTGGTCTTGTTGCTGGTAACAGTCTGGATGGTCCTTTTTGTCTTCCAAAAAAGATCTGGAATACTGATGGATCTGACCACTATACACATTTAAACTGTTTAATGATCCATCCCAGATACCTCCGAATCCAGAGAAGTCAACGCCGCTTCTTGATAAGATTAACACATGGCTGCTTCATTTGCACAGTAAAGTTTTAAGTGGCATTTGTGAAAATAAACTCCGAACTGTAGTGCATCACAAATTGTTGTCAAAGCAATCCTTTACCCCTGTAGTTATATAGCTCTTGATGCAGTGAAATCTGAGGGATCAGAGATCACGGGTGATCAGTTTAGGCTCGTGTACTTGACCTTTATGCACGGAAATTCCTCCAGATTCCTTAAATTGTTTAAATGATATTATGCACTGTAGAAGGAAAAATATGCAAAACCCTTCCAATCTTTCTTTAAGGAACACGGAGTCCAGTACCCGTACCCTCTTCTTCCACAGCCATGCCTTTGTAATGTGTGCAGCACGTGGGTTTGCATGTTCTTGTTGAAAAATGCATGGACATCCCTGGAAAGCATGTTGCCTTGATGGAAGCATATGCTTCTCTAAAACCTAAAAATCTACTTTTCTTTTTCTATAAACTGGGAATCCTCTGCCCATCTTTGCTCCTCAAAGACTCAGGGTTTCATCAATACTGCTTTTGAACCAAATCATGACTACAATCACCTGTTGGCATTGCCTGTTTGAAATCACATCATTATCTTTGATTACTAGCTCTAAATTGCCCCTGTCCCAACTATGTTTGGATTGTGTTGTAGGCCTGAAATACAGGAATGGATGTTTATTTACAAATGAAATGAAGTTGACCAGACAAAACATGAAATATCTTGGGTTCATTCTGTTTGCAATGAAATAAGAGTCAAAAAGACACTGTAGTTTTTTTGTTTGTTTGTTGTTTTTTTTCTTACTGTCCCAGCTTTTTCTGATTTGGGGTTGTATTGATATATTTATTAAAAAGTGAACCTAGTATATATACAAATTAATTCTCCCAGGTCATCTGCAAAACAGAGAAAGTATATTAAAACAAGGAGTATTCACTTTATTCTATATCTCTCACCTGTAGCTTCTTTGGGACTTGGCGCTTTCAAACGAGTCATCATAACTACCACTACAGAAATGAAGCAGAATATATGTTAAAAATCGTATGTTCCACCATAATGTCACTCCCTGACACGAAAATCTGAACCCAACCTAAAACAAACATTTACAAATTGGCTACATTACCGTCATCATCATCAAGTTTCTCTTGCTTGATTCTGATTGGACAGGGTAACAACTGTTCAGACCTTCGTTTTTGTAAACCGTGCATAGCAAACACTGGAATCTGTAATGCATTTTGATTTGGAGAACCTGAAAAATAAAGATGATGATCTGTTTTAGTAAAAGAAATTGAAAAAGTTCAACTGTCTTTAGTGCACTTAAACAGTTATAATTAATGTGGAATCTCCTAACAAATGCAAGAGATCCAGTATTGTTTCCAACTTGCCTACCTGACTGTTCAGCCATACAAGAGTTTTCAGGTGTTCTACGAGCGTGAGGCTTACGGTATTTAAGCCCAGCACTTGTCGGGTCAGACTCCGCTGTCAGACATGTTTGTGTTACAGACTCATACTTGGACTGCTTTGCCTGAGTAATGCCCTCAGGCAAGGCTTTCAGAGTGCTCTGACCCTGCAGAGTGTGATCCCTTGTCCTGCTGCTGATCACAGTGCTGCTGCAGAGTTTGTCCTGCATACTATTAAAATCTGGAAAACAGTTATTATAAACTTATTAGTTTGAATCTAAATAGTCAGCTGTGAAATCAGAGCAGGCATTACTGCTTGATTTTATGGTTTGCACCTCTGTGTGGTACTTGGCTGCTGGGAAGGTCCTGCTGTGGTGTGTTGTCAAGGTTTTGCTGAGCCTCATGTCTATCTCTTTGTTGTTCATTCTCCACAGTGTCTGGCACTGATGTTGGTGTAGACATTTCTGAAATACAATAAACATCATGAAGAACAAACACGTGACATGTGACCTATCATTTAGTGTGTTTACATGCACTTAATCTGATTACAGTTGGATTTCTGCAGTTATCTGATTATTCAAGTGGTCATATAAACAGCAACTAGAAATCAGATTAACAAATCCAATAGAGAGAGCTGGATTTTAATCAGATTTCTCATAGCATATATACCAGTTACCCGATTTCAATTGATTTTCTCAGTCTGTGCAAGCCTAATCAACACGGTTGCCAGGTCCACTTATTCTAAAGACTTGGCTTTATTTGGGCTCCTTTTCGAATGACTGTGGCATTTGTTTTTTCTTGTGGAATCTGGAAATCTGGAAATTAAACCACGGAATTAAAGGCAATGAAATGGCTATCAAACACCTTGAAACACTCTGAAATGCAATACATACTCGAGAAAATGAGGAATTTGATTATTTAATATTAAAGTTTGAAGTTTACGTCACATTTTTGTGGATTTTGGATTATTATCAATGATCTATGATGGGACTGTGGTAGCCTAGTGGGTAAGGTACTGGACTATGGACCAGAAGATCCAGGGTTCAAATCCCACGTCTGCCAAGCTGCCACTGTTGGGTCCTTGAGCAAGGCCCTTAACACACAATTGCTTGGATTGTAAGATTGTAAGTCGCTCTGGATAAGGGCGTCTGCTAAATGCTGTAAATATAAATGTAAAAATCTAAAAATGTGATCAGGTGTGTATTGTTTTTAAACACTTGGAGGTGGTAGAGAACAGAATTGCTGTGGTAATATTCCTACCTTTGTTTCTTTGATCCTGGCCTGTAAGCTGTAATGGCAGAGGATCCTTGCTCTGGTTTGGTCCATACAGCTTCTGTAGTATTTTAATTCCTAGAACATACCAGCACAGAACTAGTTGACAAACACATATATAACTGATGACATTTAAAAACATTAAGAGGCTGCTCAATCTATGCCACGAAGACTTAAGGCAGTTCCCCAGGGGAAAGGGAGTCCAACTCTGTACTAGCAAGGCATACCTAATAAGGTGGCAGACTACATGGCTAGGTGCTTTTGTACACCTGTGGCAATGGGATTGAATGCTACGGGTGTATAAAAGCATTATATGAACACTCACTGATATCAACAAACTGGTATCTGTTATGGATTATTTAATAAAAATTTTCTAGCAAAAAAAAGTTAGCATGTATTGCCATTAGGGAACTGAAATCCTGGCTGCTGAAAATAAAACTTCACAGTCATTAGTTACTAATAAATTATAAAATCAGACATTCCATGCCATATTAGTCATCTGGGTATCCACTCACCATCGTGGAAATCGGCAGAACACAGAGCTTCGTACTGCTCTTGGTCCAGTTGGTCCAACTTGATGACCTGTGCAAAACAGTGCATTTAGCTAAGGCTTATACTACAAAAATGGATTTTAATTAGTGCTCAGAATTATAGCGTTACACTGTCTGGATCAAGCTTGTGCAGTTTTGTGATATGGTTGAAACTAATTTAAAAATCACACCTTGTTTTCTTAAAATCAAGGAAATTGTTCAGTCAGGACTAAGTAATAACTAGATAGCTTACCTTAGCATCTAACCCCTTCTCCTGCAATGCTATATTCGCAGCCAAGTCCAAAACAGTCATCGTACTAATGGTCTGCCACTGACTGTGCTGTAATATCTCAGGATACTGAGTTATCTGAACAGGCCAAAGATCATATGCCATATTAATTTACATTCCAAGCATAATTACAACACACATTTAAACATATATAAAATTTAAACTATAAACACATTACAAAAAATTATACAAACACTACTTCACATACAATGGTGAAGTACTGGTGCCTCTCACTGGTCATATGGTTACAAAAGTGCAGTCTGCTAACATTCTCAGAGCAGTTCAGACATAGATAAAATGTAGGCTGTTTCATTTTGCGGCACTCCAGTATATTTGACAGACCTGCGACCACATAAACAAAGCACATTTTGGAAAAACATTTCTTTACAATGTACCATACTGGAATGCCAAATTAAAAAAGTTAAACACCAACCTATAATTGGCCCTGTGTCTTGAAGGCCTGTAGCACTGAGAAACCCAGAAGCAAAGCTTTGTCCAACCACTGCAATGCAAAGTCAGCAGAAGACATTCAATTTAGAAAATAAATCAAATTAATTAAAGAAGCAGTTGATTTTTTACATCCCAAACCAGAAAAAGTTGGGACAGTAAGAGAAGTGCAAATAAAAAAAAAAAGTTTGACTTTAATTTCATTGCTTTTATTTCTCTCTCCAGTTCCTAAAATCATTAAACAATTCAATAATTATGGAGAAATGTCTGTACATATAGGGCATAAGCTAAACATACTCCAATCCCTCAGACAGCACTGCATCAAGAACCATCATTACTCAATAGCTGATAGAACCACATTTCTTTGGAAAACCTTTGTCAAGCACTACAGCATGGAATTACATTCACGTGTGTCACTTAAAACTTTACTGTGCAAAAAAAGAAGCTTTATGTTAACCATGTTCAGAACTCTAACTAGAAACTTAAATCTGGTTATGTTTCTGCACTTGTGCAGTTGTAGAAAACCAAGAGAGATTTGATTAAGCTTATACATGCACAAAATAACCTGATAAAATCCAGACCATCATTAAAACTCTGAAACACCCGTTAAATGCCACTGTATACTGATTATATGAGCAAATGAAAACTCAGTCCTCAGAAGGGGCTTACAGAAACTGAAAGATATGAAGACAATATCAAAATGGCACAAACCTGTGGGTAGGTTTAGAAAACTGTACAGCAGTGCAGTGTTGTCCTCTTTCAGCACAGACCGGCTATAGACTGCATGATTCAACACATAGTATTAACAATTTAACCAGCCACTAAATATTGAATAATGCACATCAGTTAAACAGCAGTTACACCACTACAACACAAAATCTCTAGCCACTGCATGATGAAAATCTAACTCATGAGCTGTGTGTTAGGCATACTTGCAGCTTGTAAATCAAATTCTTAACAAATACCATGTACATTCAACTTTTATTTTATTATTTTTTAATCTGTATCTGTGTTTTCCCTATTTACCAGTGATTTCCATGTGATTTTTTTTTTTTGGGCATACATGTCTAACAGCTATTTTCAGAATCTTTTCAATTAGCATTTTGGGAAAAATGCAACTGAGTGTGAAAACACATTTCCAGTATACAATAGATACCCTAATGGCTTGCCAATGCACCCTGGATACACACTGCATGCTGCATCCATCACCAATGTTACTTCATTTGCAAAACACAACAAACGAAAAGAAATTTCAATTCAAGTAGCATCCAGTTCCAACCTACAAATTCATCTGTACATACAGTGCTGCTTGAAAGTTGGGGACCCCTTAGAATGTAATATTTTTGTAATAATATACGCTAAAACATCAGATTTTCACACAAGTCTTAACAGTAGTTAAAAAATATTATACTTATTTATTTATTGAGGAAAACAATCAAGGATCGATCAAAAACTGATCTACAAATGTTTGTGAGTGTATCATGGGACAAAAGAAAGAAAGAATTCTGAGAAAATTGGTAGGGGTGTAATGATGCATCAAAGTCCTGACCTTATTCCAATAGAATGCCATGGAAGAAGTTCAAGAGAAAAAACCCACCAACACTGCAGAGTGGAAGAATGGGCTAAATTTTCTCCAAGCTGATGTGAAAAAGTAGCAAACAGTTACTTGAAACATTTAGTTGCAGGTATTGGTGCAGAAGGAGGTCACATCAGATACTGGAGCAACGGTACACATACTTTTGCCCTTCACAGATATGTAATGTTGACTCATTTTCCTCAATAAATGAAATCAAGTGTAATTTAGTAAATTAAAGTAAATCTTTATCTACCTTTAAAACTTGAGTGATGTTTTGGGTTATATTTATACAGAAATGTAGAAAATTATAATGGTTTAACAAACTTTCAAGCACCACTGTGTACAGATGCGAACAAAAAGATAATTGAAACAAAGATGCATACCTTCTGAATAGTGAGGAAATTAAAAGCAATTGTCATATGTATACAGGTCCTCAGTGTTTTACCGTTATGAATAATAGTTTTTAGCTTTTCTCTTCCAATACTTTATTCAATAAATTACAGAGATATTAAAATGTATTATAAAACAGGCTTTATGTTAATTATTTTGCCCAACTGTAGTTTTATGTACAGTGGGGCAAAAAAATATTTAGTCAGCCACTGATTGTGCAAGTTCTCCTACTTAAAAAAAATCCTACAATGTAAAGAAATTCTAGACCTCTCTCATCTTTCTAAGAATTTAATTGTAAATTATGGTGGAAAATAAATATTTGGTCAATAACAAAAGTTAAACTCAATACTTTGTACCATAACCTCTGTTGGCAATGACAGAGGTCAAACGTTTCCTGCAAGTCTTCACCAGGTTGCACAAACTGTAGCTGGTATTTTGGGCCATTCCTCCACGCAGATCTCCTCTAGAGCAGTGATGTTTTGGGAATGTCGCTGGGCAACACAGACTTTCAACTCCCTCTACAAATTTGCTATGGGGTTTAGGTCTGGAGACTGGCTAGGCCATTCCAGGACCTTCAAATGCTTTTTACGGAGCCACACCTTCATTTCCCGAGTGGTGTGTTTGGGATCATTGTCATGCTGGAAGACCCAGCCACATTCCATCTTCAATGCTCTCACTGATGGAAGGAGGCTTTGGCTTAAAATCTCACGATACATGGCCATTCATTCTTCACTTAACATGGATCAGTCGTCCTGTTCCCTTTGCAGAAAAACTTGGAATGCAACTCAGCATTCTTCTTTCTCCAAACAAGACGAGTTGAATCTTTACCAAAAGGTTCTATTTTGGTTTCATCTGACCACATGATATTATCCCAATCCTCTTCTGAATCATCCATATGCTCTCTGGTAAACTTCAGACGGTCCTGGACATGTACTGTCTTAAGCAGGGGGACACGCCTGGCACTGCAGGATCTGAGTCCCTCTCGGCGTAGTGTGTTACTGATGGTAGCCTTTGTTTCTTTGGTCCCAGCTCTCTGCGGGTCATTCATCAGATCCCTCCGTGTAGTTCTGGGATTTTTGCTCACCGTTCTCGTGATCACTTTGACCCCACAGGATGAGATCTTGTGTGGGGCCCCAAATCGAGGCAGATTATCAGTTGTGTTTTCCATTTTCTTACAATTGCTCCCACAGTTCATTTATTCACTTGCCTATTGTAGATTCACTCTTCCCAGCCTGGTGCAGGTCTACAATTTTCTTCCTGGTGTCCTTCGACAGCTCTTTGGTCTTGGCCATGGTTGAGTTTGGAGTCTGACTGTTTGAGGCAGTGGACAGGTGTTTTTTATACAGATAACGAGGTCAAACAGGTGCCATTAATACAGGTAACGAGTGGAGGACACAAGAGCTTCTTGAAGTTGTTACATGTCTGTGAGAGCCAGAAATCTTGCTTGTTTGTGGGTGACCAAAAACTTATTTTCCACCATGATTTACAATTAAATAATAAAAAAAAAAAAATGCTACAATGTGATTTCCTGGATTTTTTTTCCTCACTTTGTCTCTCATAGTTGAAGTGTACCTATGATGAAAATTACAGACCTCTCATCTTTCCAAGTCGGAGAACTTGCACAATAAGTGGCTGACTAAATACTTTTTTGCCCCACTGCAAGGGTTTTAAGCCTGTTTAAGGTTCGGTACAAACTATGATACTCTTCCTTCACTCGACAGTGCCTGATGTAGGAAGTGATTAGTACTGGGAACTGTAGGGAGGAAAAGCCCTGGCCGCATGTTTAATGTACACTACACTGTGATATATACAGTATATATTAAACTCCCCAGTTTACAATGAATTCAACTTTTTTGGAGTGATTACCTGTAAGGGTTGTGTAAAAACAAACAAACGAAAAAAAAAAAAAGGGATGGGTGCCATCATTTTTATCCAAACCTCTTTCAGTTGTTTTACTATTTACTATTTAAAATATTATATTGATTCCAAGATAAAATGAACAATCTGATTTGTATTAAATATAGAACAAGCAATGAAGGATGCCAGTTACATTTGCCAGTTTCAAGTTTTACAAGAAGTTTTTGGGTTCCTTGTCCACGTCTGTGCATGATCATTGATGACATCAAGCTTATACAGTCATTTGACGACAAAAAAAAAAAAAAAACCTACAAAGTTTTATCCTGATAGAATGATGTTTTGATTGCTTCAAAATTTGGTACTCAGTTATGTCTCAGGCAGATATATATATAAACGATTACTGGTGTGATCTGATTAGACACTGGATCTTGCCACAAGAGGGTGTAAAAGTGCTTCCTCTGCTGCCCTAAAAAAGGCAACACAGGAAAGAAGCAGGATAGACGTTTCGACTGATTGCCTGCCATTTATGCCATTCTGGCCTAGCTGTTAGGAGGTGTTGGGAGCAGTGATTCTGTGAGGGCAGGCACACGGCAAACAGGTTCCGGACGACCCAGACAGACCACCAGTAGAGAGAATGGTTTGATCTGCTGACAAGCACAAGCAACTCCCACAGTTTCATTGTCTACCATTCAGCCACAGGTGGCACCTTCACCCCACGTCTCTGCCCAGTCCATTTCCAGGCCCTTAGCAGAAAAAAATCTGTTGTCACAGTGCCCATTAAGTGTCCTTCCATTGACAGCCAGCCATCATCGCCTTCATTTGGTGTGGTGTCGTGAACAAGAACCCTGGACTTCTAAGGACTGAAACTACACTGCTCAAAAAAATAAAGGGAACACTCAAATAACACATCCTATATCTGAATGAATGAAATATTCTCATTGAATACTTTGTTCTGTACAAAGTTGAATGTGCTGACAAACAAAATCACACACAAAAAATCATCAATGGAAATCAAATTTATTAACCAGTGGAGACCTGGATTTAGAGTCACACACAAAATTAAAGTGGAAAAACACACTACAGGCCGATCCAACTTTGATGTAATGTACTTAAAACAAGTCAAAATGAGGCTCAGTATTGTGTGTGGCCTCCACGTGCCTGTATGACCTCCCTACAACGCCTGGGCATGCTCCTGATGAGGTGGCGGATGGTCTCCTGAGGGATCTCCTCTCAGACCTGGACTAAAGCATCCACCAACTCCTGGACAGTCTGTGGTGCAACGTGACGTTGGTGGATGGAGCGAGACATGATGTCCCAGATGTGCTCAATCGGATTCAGGTCTGGGAAACAGGCAGGCCAGTCCATAGCTTCAATGCCTTCATCTTGTAGGAACTGCTGACACACTCCAGCCACATGAGGTCTAGCATTGTCCTTCATTAAGAGGAACCCAGGGCCAACCGCACCAGCATATGGTCTCACAAGGGGTCTGAGGATCTCATCTCGGTAACTAATGGCAGTCAAGCTACCTCTGGCAAGCACATGGAGGGCTGTGTGGCCCTCCAAAGAAATGCCACCCCACACCATTACTGACCCACTGCCAAACCAGTCATGCTGAAGGATGTTGCAGGCAGCAGATCGCTCTCCACGGTGTCTCCAGACTCTGTCACGTCTGTCACATGTGCTCAGTGTGAAGCTGCTTTCATCTGTGAAGAGCACAGGGCGCCAGTGGCGAATTTGCCAATCCTGGTGTTCTCTGAAAAACCCACATCTGTGAACGTTGGGCCCTCATACCATCCTCATGGAGTAGTTTTCTAACCGTTTGTACAGACACATGCACATTTGTGGCCTGCTGGAGGTCATTTTGCAAGGCCCTGGCAGTGCTCCTCCTGTTCCTCCTTGCACAAAGGCAGAAGTAGTCCTCCTACGGCCTCCTTCACGTCTCCTGGTGTACTGGCCTGTCTCCTGGTAGTGCCTCCAGCCTCTGGACACTACGCTGACAGACACAGCAAACCTTCTTGCCACAGCTCGCACTGATGTGCCATCATGGATGAGCTGCACTACCTGAGCCACTTGTGTGGGTTGTAGAGTCCGTCTCATGCTACCACTAGTGTGAAAGCACCACCAACATTCAAAAGTGACCAAAATATCAGCCAGAAAGCATAGGTACTGAGAAGTGGTCTGTGGTCCCCACCTGCAGAACCACTCCTTTATTGAGTGTGTCTTATTTCCCAATAATTTCCACCTGTTGTTTATTCCATTTGCACAACAGCATGTGAAATTGATGCTGTTGCTTCAATGTGTTGCTTCCTAAGTGGACAGTTTAATCTGTTTTAATCAGTTTAATCAGTTTAATCAGTTTAAATCTGTAATCAATTAGCTAAATTCTACTAGGCCAAAAAAAAAAAAAAAAATCCAGTGCAATTTATGTGGAAACGTTTTTGCAGTAAAGCCTTTAACAACCTTGCAGTTGCACGACAGTGTATATTTTGGGTCAGTATACCATTTTTTTAAACACAGCCCATGTCTGAATATCAAATGACTCAAATGTTGAGTATAAGCTACATGGTTTGTAGGTACTGAGGATGCATAAACACAATTTGTAAAGACAGAGAGAGAGAGAGAGAGAGAGAGAGAGACCTACCACTTGCTGGTTCTTCATTCATACTGTGGCCTGGTCTGACTGCGCCAGGAGGAGTAGCAGAACTCGACAGACCAATGTGAGGTGACTGCCGGTGGGCAAACACAGGAGGAGGAGAAACAGGTTCATACAAAATAGCAGGTGCAGATGGGCAATGTGGCCAAGTGCAAGACTGAGACGATACGGGAGGTGTATTAGGGGCCAAACATGGCAAAGAAAGGGCAGGAGAGACTGTGCTGTATAGGAAAGGTAGTGGAGGTGAAACAGGGCTATAGGGACGAGGTGGAACAGAAATTGTAGAGGGCCCCAAGGCAGAAGTGGGGTTGTTAGGAGCAGATGAAGTAGAAACAGGGAATGCATTGGGAAGGGATGAACGAGGAAAAGATGAAAAAGAGCAGGGATCTGGAGGAGGTGTGTAGTGGGAATCCTGTCTTGTCGTTTCAGATTCTGGATTTTTATCTAGAAAAAGTAATACAAAGATATGGTTATTTATAGTTTGCCAGGAAACCGACACCTTTAAATGTACAGGGGGCAAAAAAGTATTTAGTCACCCACTGACTGTGCAAAGTCTCCTACTTAGAAAGATGAGAGAGGTCTGTAATTTTCATCATAGGTACACTTCAACTAAAAAAATCCAGGAAATCACATTGTAGGATTTGTAAAGAATTTAATTGTAAATCATGGTGGAAAATAAGTATTTGGTCACCCACAAACAAGCAAGATTCCTGGCTCTCACAGACCTGTAACAACTTCTTTAAGAAGCTCTTCTGTCCTCCACTCATTACCTGTATTAATGGCACCTGTTTGACCTCGTTATCTGTATAAAAGGACACCTGTCCACAGCCTCAAACAGTCAGGCTCCAAACTCAACCATGGCCAAGACCAAAGAACTGTCGAAGGACACCAGGAAGAAAATTGTAAACGTGCACCAGGCTGGGAAGAGTGACTCTACAATAGGCAAGCAGATTGATGTGAATAAAACTGGGAGCAATTGTAAGAAAATGGAAGACATACAAGACCATCGATAATCTCCCCTAATCTGGAGCCCCACGCAAGATCTCATCCCATGGGGTCAAAGTGATCATGAGAACGGTGAGCAAAAATCCCAAAACTACATGGAGGGACCTGATGAATGACCCGCAGAGAGCTGGGACCAAAGTAACAAAGGATACCATCAGTAAAAACACTACGCCGAGAGGGACTCAGATCATGCTTAAGACAGTACATGTCCAGGCTCGTCTGAAGTTTGCCAGAGAGCATATGGATGATCCAGACGAGGATTGGGAGAATATCATGTGGTCAGCTGAAACCAAAATAGAACCTTTTGGTAAAAATTCAACTCGTCGTGTTTGGAGGAAGAAGAATGCTGAGTTGCATCCCAAGAACACCATACCTACTGTAAAGCATGGGAGTGGAAACATCGTGCTTTGGGGCTCTTTTTCTGCAAAGGGACAGGATGACTGATCCATGCTAAGGGAAGAATGAACGAGGCCATGTATCATGAGATTTTAGGCCAAAACCTTCTTCCATCATTGAACATGCAACGTGGCTGGGTCTTCCAGCATGACAATGATTCCAAACACAGCGCTAGGGGAATGAAGGAGTGGCTCCGTAAAAAAACATTTCAAGGTCCTGGAGTGGTCTAGCCAGTCTCCAGACCTCAACCCCATAGAAAATTTGTGGAGGGAGTTGAAAGTCCATGTTGCCCATCGACAACCCCAAAACATCACTGCTCTAGAGGAGATCTGCATGCCAAAATACCAGCTACAGTTTGTGCAAACCTGGTGAAGATTTACAGGAAACGTTTGACCTCTGTCATTACCAACAAAGGTTATGTTACAAAGTATTAAGTTGAACTTCTGTTATTGACCAAATACTTATTTTCCACCATAATTACAATTAAATTCTTTAAACATTCTACAAAGTGATTTCCTGGATTTTTTCCTCATTTTGTCTCTCATACTTGAAATGTATCTATGATAAAAATTACAGACCTCTTTCATCTTCTAAACAGAAGAACTTGCACAATCAGTGGCTGACTAAATACTTTTTTGCCCCACTGTATTATCAGTGAGTGAATTCAGATGCACACTAATCATTAGAGTATTTATTATCCATTTTCAGCAAGAGCTTGTGTGCACTTACTATCATTAATCAGAATAAAGCCGTTGTCAACTTTTGGGTAAAAATAAATAAATAAAATAAAATAAAATTAAATTAAATAAAATTAAATAAATAAACAAATAAAAAGTCATCAAATAAAATAGCCCCAGAGTTGCTCAGTTGGAGCAGTGGGTCTAGATAGTTGTAAAGCTGCTTTGAGACAATGCTCTACTGTAAAAAGCGTTATATAAATAAGGCTACTCTCTCACACTTTTCACTTTAAATATACTCACCCAGATAGAAACATCGAATTGCTGCAAAACTCAGCATGCAGTTATGTTTCAGGGAGAGATTTAAATGATTAGAGGTGTGGTCTGATTAAACACTGGGTCTTGCCGCAAGAGGGCATAAAAGTGCTTCCCCTGCTGCTCTATAAAAAGGCTCTCAGACTTTAGGATAATGCAACTCTGGCTAAAGTTGCTGCTAGACATGCCTCTATGACGCACTCGAAGACATTTTTCCCAGTTGACAGACTGAGAAGGGGCACATCATAGGACTGAGAGAAGCAGGACAGATGTTTTGACAAACTGCCTACTGTCTGGGCCATTCTGACCTAGCTGTCAGGAGGTGTTGGGAGCAGTGGTTCTGTGAGGGCACACAAACATGGCAAACAGGCTCCGGATGGTCCAGACAGACCACCAGTAGAGAGGATTGTTTGATCCACCAACAAACACAAGCAGCTCCCACAGTTTTGTTGTCGTCCATCCAGACACACAATGTCTACCCTGGTCTCTGCCCGGACCATTTCCATGTGCTTAGCAAAAGGAAATTTGTTGTCTCTGCACCGATTGAGTGTCCTGGAATTGACTGCCAGCCTCTATTGCCTTTGTTTGCAGTGGTGTTGTGAATGAGAAACCTGGACTGCTATGGACTGGAAGCAATTCATCTGTAGCAACAAATCCAGGGTCTGTTTGGGATCCGATGACGTTCGGGTTCGAGTATGGAGGCCTACTGCACTTCAATCCTGCCTTTGCTGTGGAGTTGCTGGTGTGATGATATGGGGACCCAATGCATACGACAGTCAGTCACTCTTAGTAGTGATACGAGGGATACTAACAGCTCAGGATGTGCAGGACATCCTGCGACCACATGTTGCCTCTCATGGCAGGGTTTTCAACTGGCACTTATCAGGAGGATAATGCTTGTCCACACACAGCAGGAGCTTCCCAGGAATGTCTCCACCAGATTGCACCACTTCCTTGGGCTGCCCAGGTGCCAGACTGATCACCAATCAAGCATTTATGGGAACAGCTGGGACACCAGCTTCAGTAACCTACAAATGTGCAGGATCTACAAGCCCAACTGCTACATATGTGGGCAAATATGCCACAGGATACCATACGGAACATGTATGCCTCTATGGTCAACTGTATCTCATCTTGTATCCAGGCTAGAGGCAGCACAACAGGGTACTAGAGCCTCCTTTCAACTGGACAGTTTTCCCCCAAAACTTCACTCCAATATTATAATCACTTAAATATATCATCATTTCCTTCACACATAGAACGTTTCACTTGAACTTTATCTTGGTGCATTAGTTTTTGTCAATGAGTGTATAATGCTATTTTAGTGTGCAACTGCTTCTTTTTTTTAATAAAATTTGGTTTACAAAACATATGGTACACAACTGCTAACCTCAAAATTATGCTACATGATATCAGACAGAAGGCCTTTTTAAATCATTTAGGTTCATTCTTCTTTTAAAACTTATGAAAAAAATGCTTTAATTACCATGTTCATGGACTAAGGTGTTGTTAGAGCTGGGTTGGAGACGATCAGTTAGGTCCATACCGGCTACCAAATCTTTCTTAAGAACTGACAGTTGGCTCAAGGCTGGTCATAAAGATAAATAACAACACAACATTAAACACTGCTAACAGTGACAAACACAAACTTGCACCTTAAAGATTTAGCAAAAAACAAGGCTTGTCTAATGACTGACAGCAAATGACTTACCATGACTTACAGGAGCAAATTGTAGGGTGGCAAATACTTTTGCAGAGACTTTCAGTTTCTAAAGAACAGAAGAAAAGTCATTATTTAAATACAGACCATAAATGTACCAATTAAGTCCTTAGGGAAACAATCCTGAAAACACTGCTTACCTTCATTCCCATTCCTGTGCATCTGTCTACTTCAGCTAAATGCAGTACCATCTTGTTCAGCTCTTTCTCCAAGTTCACACCGCTTGCAATCCAACCGGGATATTTATATTCCTGTACAATATAGAAATGTTACCCATTCATTATCCATTATGCAGACACAAATGCAAGCAAGATACTATGATAATACCATCTCAGGACCTACCACATAGGTTTTCCTATGGGTCTCTCTAGACATGTGGTCCACATCACACCGGACAGAGCACAATTCACAGAAGAACAGCTTCTTTTTGCCATGACTCACACAAGTGACAAAATTTAAGCCTGCAAATTAGGTTCAGATGGGCTATTACAAAACTGTCAGTATCATTCTTGCAAAAAATCCAACCAGATACCAGCTAATATACATATAAATATGACAGATGTTAGGGTTTGAGAATTAGATGATGAACTGAAAGGTTTCCAGCATATCCTAGATAATACTCACCAACCACATCACTGAGTTTGTTCTTTTTCTTTTTGCTCTGCTTGTTTGTAGGATTTAGCCCTTTGTTGTTTTGATCCTGTTGCTCTGTGGATACTTGCACCAAAACAGACATGAATAACCTTTAGAAAAAGTTTGGATAATAACACTTGATCCTGTGTCACTACACCAAATTAAATCTAAAAATCTATCAGCGCTTAATGTTTTTCACCTGCTTCAGCACTGGTCTGAGAAGGCTCTGGTTGCTGGGCCTTGGATGGTGTCTGAGAGGGCTCTAGTTCCTGGAAGTCAGATGATGCATCATAGGGCTCTGGATCCTGGAGATTAGATGATGCCTGAAAAGGCTCTGGTTCCTGGGCCTTGGATGGTTTCTGAAAGGGCTCTGGTTCTTGGGAGTTAGATGATGCACCATAAGGTGCTGGTTCCTGGGCCTTGGATGGTTTCTGAAAGGGCTCTGGTTCTTCAGAGTTAGATGATGCACCATAGGGCTCTGGTTCCTGGAGATTAGATGATGCCTGAAAAGGCTCTGGTTCCTGGGCCTTGGATGGTTTCTGAAAGGGCTCCGATTCTTGGGAGTTAGATGATGCACCATAGGGCTCTGGTTCCTTTAGATTAGATGATGCCTGAAAAGGCTCTGGTTCCTGGGCCTTGGATGGTTTCTGAAAGGGCTCTGGTTCTTGGGAGTTAGATGATGTACGATAGGGCTCTGGTTCCTGGAGATTAGATGATGCCTGAAAAAGTTCTGGTTCCTGGGCCTTGGATGGTTTCTGAAAGGGCTCAGGTTCCTGGGAGTTAGATGATGCATCATAGGGCTCTGGATCCTGGACATTAGAAGATGCCTGAAAAGACTCTGGTTCCTGGGACTTGGACGGTTTCTGAAAGGGCTCTGGTTCCTGGGAGTTAGATGATGCATCATAGGGCTCTAGTTCCTGGGAGTTGGATGACGTCTGTGAGGGATCTGGTTCTTGGGCCTTGGAGGAAGTCCCAGACTCTGACAAACATCACAATTTTAAATTAAACGTGCATAAACAAAGTAAAAACAAACTGTTGCATGGCCAGCTATCTAATTGATAAGTATTGTTATGCAGGCTACAATAACTACAAAGTTTTTTGGCTTGTAAAGCAAATTAAAAAGAACCAACTTGGAATCCATCTGGATCAGCACTGTACCATTAGTGTTTACCTAATCCCTTCGCATTTAAACTCAGAGTGCAAAATTAAATTGAAAAACAATGAGAAAAAACAACAACAACAACAACAACAACAACAACAACAACCAAACAAACAAAAAAAACAAAAACATTTTGACTGTTCTATCTGTACAGCTTTTTTTGAGTTTTAGTTTGTCATCATCTTACCTTCTGTTGGCAGCTGTTTATATTTTGGAGTTTCTTTATCCACCACCTAAAACAAAATGAAAACACAATGTCACCCATACATACATAGCTAAGTTTAACAGTTTTATCAGTAAATGAGAACAACCTTGATGCATCCCCAGCCCTCAATGTCCTGCAAAATCTGTGCCTTCACTTTGAGCTCTGTAATTTTGCAAGTCAGGTTGATGTCATCTTTCCAAAGTGCCAAAAGCTCTGGGTGCTTAATTTTCTGTTAAAAACAACCCAAAGTCTTTTTAATTTCTATTAAACAAAACAGGAAAACTACAGCACACTGAGCAAAAAAAAAGTTCAGAATCTAATGACATACAATGTAATTGAAGTGGTGCTGGTGGCTACTCAGATGATCCACATAATTAGACGTAGCAAGTATTACTTCACAACATGAACACAGGAAGGAGTTCTGACCAGTGGAGCTACGATATTCTGTTATCATACTCAAGCCTTAAAAGAAAAAAAGAAAAGTTACAGAGGTTGTACAAAAAAATACATTTATTGCAAGAAGTGATTCAAGAGGCAGAGTGACACTAACCAATTACAGGCTCTGATCGAGTGGGACTGGTGAGGTAAGACCACAGATGGGGTGAATTCTGAGCAGGATCATCAGTACCTGGTACAAAGATACAAAATTTCATTCAGCAAAGTTACCGACGATATATAGTACCAGTCAAAAGTTTGGTCACACCTTTGACTCATTCAATGTTTTTTCTCTATTTTTATTATTTTCTACATTTAATATTAATATTGAAGACATCAAAACTATGAAGGAACACGCACGGAATTATGTAGTAAACAAAAAAAAAGTGTTAAAGGAACTACAATATGTTTTATACTTCGATTTTTCGAGGTACTGGCATTCACACAATCAGCTTTACAAGGTAATCACCTGGAAAGGGTTTCAATTAACAGGTGTGCATTGTCAAGAGTTAACTTGAGGACTTTCATGCCTTCTTAATGTGTTTGCAACCATCAGTTTTGTTGTGCTGCGGTATGGTTGAAACACACAATCTAAAAAGTATAAAATTTATTCTGGTTTGTTTAACACTTTCATACCCAGCCAGCACCATGTCTTGAGATGCCTTAAGACATGTCTTAGGACACATTATGAAGATGTCTTAAGTTATCAATTAAAACAGAATAAAAAGAAACCATTTTTGTCATTGTATATGCTATAGTATTTACGTAAATGTTACTATATGCTATAGCAACATTTCCAAGAATACCAGCCTAAATTACTAAAACAAGCCAAAACCATTATTACGTCTCCACCATGCTTTATGATTCCCACTAGGGGTGAGAATCGCTAGGCACCTCACGATGTGATTATGATTCAGAGGGCTGTGATTTGATTATTAATTGATTATTGATACATCATTTTCTTTACAGAATTTCTTCTTTCTCGCAGTGATTCTATGATTTTGGTTTTGGTCTCATTGTAGATTGTGGAGATCCCTGTGTCAGTAATGTCAGCCTTACACCAAATGGCTTTCCAAGAGATTTTACTGTCGCAGACTAATTTCCAATGTCGGAAGTCTTGCTAGAGTTGCTTCAAGCTCGTGTCACCTCGATCGTTTGGTGTAAGGTGATCAGAATGGCTGTCTTAAATTTGTATTTTTCCTGTCTTGATATTCTGATAAAAACAACCATGTTTAATATTATTATAATATTTGCGATATTTACTGTTTAATATATTTGTCAGAGATGTATGCAAATTATTGCACTTTAAAGTGTAAAAGTAATTAAAAAAATTCAAGCACTGAAATAACAAAATGTAATACTGTAAATAAAAAAATGAAATGTGTGTCCATTTAATCTGAAGACCATTACAGTACTTAAGAAGCCTCTTTGCTTATTTTTACAGTCAGTGGAGCAGACTAAACTGCTATTTTTAGTTTTTATTTTTAAACTTACTCACTCACTCATTCACTATATTATCCGCTTGATCCTGAACAGGGTCGGGGGAGGGCCGGTGCCTAGCCAGCAGCACAGGGAAATCACATCGCGGGATTTTTAAAGAATTGAATTGTAAATCATGGTGGAACATAAGTATTTGGTCATCCACAAACACTGGCTCTCACAAATCTGTAACAACTTCTTTAAGAAGCTCTTCTGTCCTCCAATCATTACCTGTATTAATGGCACCTGTTTGACCTCGTTATCTGTAAAAAAGACACCTGTCCACAGCCTCAAACAGTCAGACTCCAAACTCAACCATGACCAAAACCAAAGAGCTGTCAAAGGACACCAGGAAAAAAAAAAACGTAGACCTGGACCAGGCTGGGAAAAGTGAATCTACAATGGAATAGCAGATTGGTGTGAATAAATCAACTGTGGGAGCCATTGTAAGAAAATGGAAGACATACAAGGCCATTGATAATCTCCCTTGATCTGGGGCTCCATGCAAGATCTCATCCCGTGGGGTCAAAATGATCAAGAGAATGGTGAGCAAAATTCCCTGAACTACACGGATGGACCTGATGAATGACCTGCAGAGAGCTGGGACCAAAGTAACAAAGGCTACCATCAATAATGCACTACGCCGAGAGGGACTCAGATCCTGCAGTGCCACTCGTGTCCCCCTGCTTAAGCCAGTACATGTCCAGGCCTGTCTGAAGTTTGCCAGAGAGCATATGAGTGATCCAGACAAGGATTGGGAGAATATCTTGTGGTCAGATGAAACCAAAATGGAATTTTTTGGTAAAAACTCAACTCGTCGTGTTTGGAAAAAGAAGAATGCCAAGTTGCATCCCAAGAACACCATACCTACTGTGAAGCATGCGGGTGGAAACATCATGCTTTGGGGCTGTATTACTGCAGAGGGGACAGGACGACTGATCCGTGTTAAGGGAAGAATGAACGGGGCCATGTATCGTGAAATTTTAAGCCAAAACCTCCTTCCATCAGTGAGAGCATTGAAGATGGAACGTGGCTGGGTCTTCCAGCATGACAATGATCCCAAACACACCACTTGGACAAGGAAGGAGTGGCTCTGTAAAAAGCATTTCAAGGTCCTGGCGTGACTTAGCCAGTCTCCAGAACTCAACCCCATAGAAAATTTGTGGAGGGAGTTGAAAGTCCGTGTTTCCCACCGACAGTCCCAAAACATCACTGCTCTAGAGGAGATCTGCATGGAGGAATGGGCCAAAATACCAGCTACAGTGTGTGCAAACCTGGTGAAGACTTACAGGAAACGTTTGACCTCTGTCATTACCAACAGAGGTTATGTTACAAAGTATTGAGTTGAACTTTTGTTATTGACTAAATACTTATTTTCCACCATAATTTACAATTAAATTCTTTAAAAATCCTACAATGTGATTTCCTGGATTTTTCTTTTCTGACTTTGTCTCTCATAATTGAATTGTACCTATGATGAAAATTACAGACCTCTCTCATCTTTCTAAGTAGGAAAACTTGCACAATCAGTGGCTGACTAAATACTTTTTTGACCCACTGTATGCTGGAATGCAGTGTTTTCCTTTCTCCAAACATAATGCTTTTCTTTTAAACCAAAAAGTTCTGTTTTGGTCTCATCCATCCACAAACCACAAAACATTCTTTGATCTTTAGCAAACTGCAGACGAGCAGCAATGTTCTTTTTGGAGAGCAGTGGCTTTCTCCTTGCAACCCTGCCATGCACACCATTGTTGTTCAGTGTTCTTCTGATGGTGGACTCATGAACCTTTACATTAGCCAAATGTGAGAGAGGCCTTCAGTTGCTTAGAAGTTACCCTGGGGTCCTTTGTGACCTCACCAACTATAACATGCCTTGCTCTTGGAGTGATCTTTGTTGGTCGACCACTCCTGGGGAGGGTAACAATGGTCTTACATTTCCTTCATTTGTACACAGTCTGTCTGACTGTGGGTTGATGGAGTCCAAACTCTATAGAGATGGTTTTGTAACCTTTTCCAGTCTAATGAGCATCAACAACTCTTTTTCAGAGGTCCTCGGAAATCTCCTTTGTTCGTGCCATGATACACTTTCACAAACAAATGAGAAGAACAAAGCTGGTCTTCTCATTTGTTTAACTGGGTTCTCTTTATCTAGGACTTGTGTGAAAATCTGATGATGCTTTAGGTCAGTTACGCATAAGAAAAGAACATTCTAAAGGGGTCACAAACTTTCAAGCACCACTGTAAATATTTAAATGATCAGTTTTTGACTTTTGTGAATCGATGCAGAATCGTCAACATCCTCATTGCGATGCATCTGAGAATCAATTTTCTCCCCACCCCTAATTGCCACCATGTATTTGTGCAGGTAGCCTGCTGCTATTTGCCAAACGCAGATCTGTCTATCAGACTGAAATATGGTGAGCATTAATAAAGCTGAGCACTTCAGGTTGGTAAGCATTACAATTAAATGCTTTAACACTCCAGAAGAGTGATTTTTAGACAACTCCTGCTGATGCTTGCCATTGTGCTCATTATCTAGGTTTGTCTGGAACTGCTTGACCTTGGAAACTGAATCCAATATGTTCCCAGGTAACAGTTATTGTGCTGCTTTTCGTTCCAGGCAACTGGGTAGTGTTAGGGCACATCAGGTTTTCCCATGAGCCACTACAGCCTCTGGCATTATGAAATATCTGTGCTTATTTCCGTTACTCAACAGTCAAACTTATGTCCCTCATGTTAGATGGGTCACAACATTACACGTGTAGTGTATTTACGTATATTGTAGATCTGGATTATTGTTAGTGAAATACCTAGTGGTTCCTGCCACCTCTGTTGTATTTTTTCTGTTGCAGGCATGTCTGTTAATCACGTCATTCAAGTCATTACACGTGTGACCAATAATAAAAAAATCAAACAGTTACCTGGGAATATTTATTATATGCAGATACCACTATATTATTGTGATATAATATTCGGATACTGAAATTATGAGTGCGTTTACATGCACTAAATAATCCCAACCATTTCTACGGTTATCTAATTATTCAAGTGGTCATGTATACAGCATACTTCAAGCTAGAAATCAGATTAAGAAATCCGATAGAGAGCTGGATGTTACCCAAGTAATCAAATTACTCATAGCATGTATACCAGTTATCCAATTATAACCCACAACTGCTTGGATTGTAAGATTGTATCAATTGTAAGTCGCTCTGGATAAGGGCGTCTGCTAAATACTGTAAATGTAAATCTATGCGGGCCTTCCCCCATGGTTGCCAGGTCTGTGTATTCTAAAGATTTAGCTTTATTTGGCCTTTTTGATTGACTTTAGTTTTTTTTCTGGCAACCCTGGAATTAACCTGAGGGTCACACCCACATACCATATGGTTCTCATACTCATACATCTTAAAAATATAAACCATCCCTTAACCAATTCGGTAAAGACGGTACGGCTTTTTTGGCAAGTGACTACAATCCACACCCCAGGTATGTTTCTGGTCTGAACTGAAAGAGAAAATTCTCCAACACACAAAAACAAAGTCTCCCTCGATGGACTCGAGAACCTGGTGGAGATCACAGTAACACTCCAAAGGAGTTGTCCACCCTGCTGACTATGCTAAACTGTTGTTCCAAAAATATAAGCAGAAATGAACAGGCAGGGATCATTGTCAGGGAAACTTTTCAAAGTTATTTTCAACTTAGGAGAGTCTGTGCAGTCACAAACTACACAGAAGCTCCCGCTCCATTTGCCCAAGCATTATCCTCATGATTTTTTAATTTTGGTATGTTAGGACAGCCCAAAGCTAGCACTGCCACCTCACAGCAAGAAGGTCCTGGGTTCAATCCAAGGTGGAATGGCTTTGGCCTCTGATGCTGATAGTAATGTTAAATAAAACAAACAAAACAAACAAACAACCTAGTCAACAGATTAGCAACGTGCTAGCAAACAGACGGTTACCTAATGTACTGGCTAATGGATGGTTATTTTTATTTATTTATTTTTTAAACACACCTTGTTTAAGCGTTCCTCTTCTATGATCATGTGCACTAACTTTTTCCTCCTTGAGCGTTTTGAGAGCTAGAAAGAAATACCAGAAGAAAAGCAAATTAGTCCTAAATTTATGTAACAACTGTCTACAAATAAAATTGCAAACTAAAATACACAATTACAAAATGTATTCACTTTCTTCATTTTTCACATTATCAGAGCATGCTGCCACTGGGCTTCGAGCACTGATCTCCGAAGTCAGCTTGAGTAGGCAGTCCCTTATCTTTCCCAAAGCTTTAAATAACACAATTTAGAAAAATATAAAATTGTTACACATCCACATTTAAAGTGTTTTCTATTTTGATTGTCATGCACACCAATACAGTCAAAATAAACATTATATACTATATTTTAGCTTACCAATTATTATAGGAGCATTAAAAATCTCATGGTAATCTTCAGCATCCAACTCAAGTACCTAGCAAGAAAAAGTGAGAAATATGAATACAGGCAACTACAGAATTTACATTGCATAATGACCTTAGTATAAGCACATAGCAAAATAACACGTATAATATTCCAGCCATACATCTGATAAAACAAAAGTGGAAAACAATAAAAGAATTTTAAAAAAAGTAGACAAGACCTCTGCATCTCCATATCCTTGTTTTTTCTCCACCAACATGGCTTGGGTGTGCAACCATTTTGTCTTCACCTTTTTTTTGCACATCAAGGGAGCATAGTCTATTGATTCCTAAAGCAACCAACAAAACAAAAATCTGCATAAAATACCAATTTTTTTTCTCCCCAAACACACACACAGTTCATGTTCAGTATTGGTGCTAGAATATTTACCAGATACTTGCGTTGGTGGTCACGGCATGTGAGATGTGTAATTATGAAGTTCTCATCACATTTTTCTGCACATGTCACACACACGTAAAATGGAGGCTGACCATCAGTGTGGCATTCAATTACAGACTTTAAACCTTAAAAACAAACAAACAAAAAAAACAATTATATAAAAGTAGTGGTTTAGAAGTATAAAAACGTCTACATAAACATCCAACTTTTTAACAATGTGTATTACTTAAATTATAAATCTTCTCTACCAGCTGGTCTGCAAAAAGGGGTCATAATGATATAAAACATGTATCTCACGTGAAAATGAAAAAAAAATTGAGTGGAGAGCTCTAGAATAATAGTACAAATCTCCTAAATATGAATTTTGAAAAAGACTAAATTTACTTTATTGTCCAGTACAGTTTAATGCCACATCAAATACATTTATTAAGTTATGTACAGCCTATAAACAGGTCAGAAATTAGCATTTTGAAAAGCAAGATTTCATAGAAACTTTAGGCACTGAATAGCATTCCAAAGACTCCAAACAATCCGTTTACAAATTGCAGGTGAATCTGTCACAAAACTGGAAATTATTAACACTTTAATAATTCAAGCCAGGCCAAGTACCAAAACCCCTTTGAGGAGCGAAGACGCAGAGAGGGGTCTGGCTGCAGACATGCATTCTCAGCCCCACATGCACTACCAGCCTACTCATGACATCAGTGTACCCTCAGACAGGAAGCGGAAATCCGTAGCGTTTGTTGTCATTTATTGAAGAACAGATAGGAATACCGTAGCTTTACGTGAATGATTCGTAACACTCATGACTCATGAATCGAGTTTCAGCTGAAACGAGTCACGTGGGTTGATTCACACAAGTTTAAGCAAGTGCGCCAAAACGGAGACAAATTTTTCTAGTCAAAATGCGTGTCCAAGAACCGAGGTACCGCTGTGCGTGTGTATATCACACACAAATAATACACAAACTGCTCATAACTGCATTTACATCTGAGGCGTGTGCATTTCTGTCCTCTAATTTCATTACATGTACTATGCACACAAGTGCTTTTAGTCTACTCTTGTTATTAATGTATCACTTCCTAACAACTTTCATTATTAGGAAGTGAATATATAATAGCAAATAAAGGTAATAATTATAGGTTCTAGCAGATTTTCAAAAGGATATATAGTTTATACAAATATACATGTAGCCTATATTTTATATGCATTCTTAAACATGTACTAATAATGAATTATTTTCTAATACAGACACAGTGATACGGTTTATATCTGCAATTTCTATGACCATGTATATTACGTAGCGCTGATATTCATGTTGCTTCCAGGGACACAAACGAACAACTAACTTTTTACGCACAAATAAAATTATTTTCCTCAGAAGCTGCGTACATAAATTTGTTTTGCATTTGTATTTTGTAGTAGTATTTGTTTTCTAACCAGGTTTCAGTTTTCTCATGCTCCCATACTGGAATCTTCATTGTCTGAACTTCACATTCCTCTCATACTGTTACTATGCTCAAGCCTAGCAAACTTGCAAATCAATAAGCTTGATTCTCTTTTCCAGAGGATGGATGTCTTGTGGTACTACTGAGTGCCCTCAACCTCCCTACAGATGGCATGTCCATGGTCACTCACACCATCAAACTCGCGTAGTAGCCCACACCCCTCATGTCGTCTTCACTAAGAACTCTTCCATATCCAACCTAACCGGACCTAATCTTCTTACTTCAGATCACTTTTTAATGCATCTTCCAATGCTTCTTATTGCCACTTCCACTCCGTTTACTACAGTGTCGATCAGAAGAAACAACAAACTCTGTCTCATTCTCTCGTCTCGTCTGCCGACACTGCTGCTGAAACTCTGCAAATCCTTCCAAGTCTCTGAACTCCATCTGTCGCTCTGTGGTCTCACAAGGAAAAATTTGCCTCCAAGAACTATTGCTACCAGGACTTTTTAGTGTTGCATTCCGACCACCAAGAAAACGCTGTGTGACGATGTGACGCAGGCCGCCCAAATTTAGCTTACATGACTCAAAATCACGTTGTACCTCTTCTGCATATATACTCAGTAAAGCCTGGACTTTACTGTCAGTCCATTTGTCTTTGTTTTTTTATTTCAATTTTAAGTGCAAAGGTCTGTTGTTTACAGTGCACTTGGAAAGTTTTCAGACCCTTTCACTTTTTCACATTTTGTTATGTTGAGGCCTGTACTCAGTACCCCATAATGAGAAAGTGAAACAGAATTGTAGAATTTGTTCTTTACAAAAAAACAAACAAAAACAATTTCCCACGGACATAAGTATTTGCTATGCCACTTGAAATTGAACTCTGAGGGCCTCTCATTTCTCTTGATCACATCTGAGATGTTTTGACACCTTGATTGGAGTCCAAGACACATGAAAGCCCACCTGGAGTTTTTCTAAGGAGAGGCTTAAATCTGGCCACTCTGCCATTCAGCTCAGATTGGGGGAGTGCTACAGTGATGGTTGACCTACAGGATGCGTCTCCTATCTGCACACAGGATCTTTGGAGCTCAGACATTTTACCAATGGATACTTGGTCACCTCTCTCAACAAGGTCCTTCTCCCACAACTATTTGGTCTATAAGTCCTGGTTGTTTCAAACTTCTTCCATTTAAGAATTATGGAGGCCAATGTGCTCTTGGCAACTTTCAGTGCAGCAGAATTGTTATGTAGCCTTCTCCAGATCTGTGCCTTCACACAATACGGTCTCTGAGCTCTACATCATGTACATCATGGTTTTTGCTCTGATATGCATTTTTAGCTGTGAGACATTATATAGACAGGTGAGCGTCTTTCCAAGTCATGTCCAACCAACTGAATTTACCACAGGTGGACTTCCATAAAGGTGTAGAAACATCTCAAAGATGATCAAGAGCAATACCTCCAGGGAGGGTAGAACAAACCCCATACTCGTTTGATCCAGTGCCATCCACACTTCTCCAAGCAATTACTAGCAATCCTGCGTAATATACCACAACAATGACTAGCAGGTCAGTAAAATCTGTCCTGGTTCCTTCACTTTTCAGGATGGTGGTGTTTATTTCATAGCGATGCTTTGTAGATGAAGGAAAAACTCCGACTGACACCTTCTTACTTGTATATAAAAAAGATGTTTATTACACAGAAAGAACAGCATCAAATCAAGCACCCAGGATTGCTTGAGAGAGGACCCAAAGCCTCTGTGGAGCCTCTGTCTTTATTCAACAGCTTTTATAGACTCCCCGTCTCTGCACACTCAGATAGAAAACATACGATCTTAATGTAAAACGATCTCCTTATTTGGTATGGGCCAGGAGAATCTTTTGTCCTGTTTATATTAATCTTAGGACCAGGAGTTCCAACTTAAAGATTTATCTCAGATATTCCAATGTCAGGGAACACCAAGAAACATCTGGTTCTTCAGACTACATCATTGCATTACTACATTAATCATATATAAAACCTTAAAATATATTATTTATAATAAAATAAATGCCAAAGATAATACCTCAATGGCTCATGTTACACTTCTACTTTAGATCCCATCACTCAACTCAGCTGACATGTCCAACTACAGAACAGTTTCCCCTCCTTCAACTCCTGTCCAAAACTCTCAAATGTGGTATACATTGACAGCTGTCCTCCTCTCCAAGAAACCCTCCTTGCCTGATATCAACCAGCCTGGTTACAAGGGGGGTTATTTTACAGAAACCACTCTATTCACAGTAACTGTTAGGTAGCACAGTGGTGCAGCGAGTAACGTGGTTGCCTCACAGCTCCAGCATCCCTAGTTCAATCCTCATCATGGCCATGATGCTGAAAGTTACAAACAATCAAACCTACAACTGTCTGATGTGTTTGACATTGCGAATCATCAGATTCTCATCGCCACTCTTGCCAACTCAGGCATTAGGGACCATGCATTTGCCTCGTTCTCCTCATACTTACAAGACTGATCCTACCAAATATCATGGCATGGGGCGATTCACTTTCAGCAGCTCAAGATTCCTACAGACGTTCTTATGGGATCAGTTCTTGGTCCACTGTTGTTCTCCCTCTACACTGAGGGTGCACTCCCACTGAGCATGGATGCCTTGAACCGTGATGGAGCATGACTGTCCTCCCCTCCCCATTTGTCTTTACTCACACCACACTGTTTTTTAAAACGCTCCCGAACACGCTTTCTTCATCATGATACTTTAAAAGATGTGCTCATAGAGCACCGTGGACTTTGTGGTTGTACGTACTAAGTGGATTATTATTTTTGGTTTCATTTTGGGTGCGCTGACACACAGTCATCTCATATGCTTTATAATAAATGCAGTGATTATGAAACACTGATTTTCTGCTTCTCATGCTGCACATATAGAAGGATTTTACAGAGGCAGCTGAAGCGGTGTTCTGCTCTCGGGTGTGATTATAAATCACACTATATGCATAACATGCCCGCCTCTTCAATCATGTCCAGGCGTGGTTCAGTGTACCCTGCCCCCACACAATACGGAGCGATCACAGTCAAATGAACCACCCTTTGGGGGTCAATTGCGCCTAGGGCGCAGAACAGATTGCCTAGCGCGAGTACGGCCTAAATTTCTGGACACCCATGGCTTCTCATCACTGCTATGCAGATGACAACTTTATTTCTTCCATCTATCTCCCAAATTACAAAACCGGTGCCTCTCTGATATCTCTTCCTGGATGGCAAAACACTATCTGGTGCTCCACCTGGACAAACTTCACTTGTTGGTGTGCTTTCATGTTCTATTCCTCCACTACAGAACATTCAGAATAGTGTAACTCACTATGTTATTTTTCATTCTTTGATCATAACTACACACCCTGCACACCAACTCAGTTCTTCAGCTTTAGGATGCCAGCTACATACTTCTCTGACATTGAGCCAGATACCAGAGTCCTGGGTCCTCAGTGGTGGACACACCAGTCAGAATGGCCCAGTGTCTCTTCATGGCATCATGGCATCTTCAATTTTGTGCATGTCTGCCCAATGACTAAAAGTAATTATTACCTTTATCAAAACAGAGGTTGTGATCAAAAAGGTTGTGTTCAACACAAAACATCTACTGCCAAATTGAGTGGGGCTCCATAATGATATGAGCAACCATCTCGTTAGTCCAAATGACCGTTTTGCATGGCTATATAAAAGTAAATAAGTATCAAGCAATTCACAAGACCCAGTGTGCATCTGATTACAGAAGTATAGGGTGTTGATAGAGGTAAGAAGTCAATTGGAATACCATTTACCTTTATTACTTTTGTATTCCCCATTCATTATAGCAAGTTAGATGATACCAGGCTAGAATATTTAAAAAGCCCATATATTTTAGCACAAAATCAGACAGCAGAAGTTCGAGTAATGGCAATCGCCCATGCACTGAAATAGTAAACCCTAGTTAAACACTAATCAAGTGATCCTTAAATATACCGTTTTCTTCTTTCCCCAAAGAAAATGAAAGGTATCAAAGATCAGTACAGACCAGCTACAAAGTGTAAAATCCAAACAGCACTTTAGCAAAGCAGCACAGCTCTCTTTAGGAAAGCAATCGCCTCTTGGATCGGTCTCACAGACATCCCTGTACATATGTATAGCTCCTCCTCCTCCAAATACCAAACTTTTTTCTCTTTATAACCCTTTTACCATTCATTCACCTGTTTTTTTTTTTTGCTTTAAACAAACTAATCTCAGAGAGAGAAGATGCAAATGCATTTAGCACTTTGTGCCAACATAACAGGGTCTTCACAATTGGGAGAATCACAATTCTTTGGACACATTTCTCAAGATGGATATCCTGACAGTTTCCTTTAGAATTTGCTTGTATAACTGAATTGTTCCATAAAGGATGGAAAGCCTTCCTGGCCCAGATGAAACATCACCAAACCCATGACACCACCACCACCATGTTTTACAGACAAGTTGCTAGAATGCAGGGTTTTCCTTTCTCCAAACAACGCTTCTCATCTAAACAAAAAAAGGTTTACTTTGGTTTCATCCAGCCACAAAATATTTTAGCCTTTAGTAAACTGCAGCCAGGCAGCAATGTCCTTTTTGAAAAGCAGTGGCTTTTCTCCTTGCAACACTGCTACGCACATCACTGTTGTTCAATGCGCAACTGATCCTGGACTCATTCATTCCTACTGGATGAACATGTTAACATTAGCAAATGAGGGGCCTTTAGTGGCTTTGACGTTACCCTGGGTTCCTGTGTGACCTCACAGACTATTGCATGCATAGCTCTTGGAGTAACAAATTGGCAGCCTGCCTCTTGGCAATACAGATTACATGTGAGCACTTCTGCTATTATTGGAGATTTTAGTTTTTAATCCTAAAAGCAACAACAGATCAACTATTGGCTAAAAGAATACATAGGGGAGTACTCCATGCAAAACAAATGGTATGTAGAAATGTCATTTACAGACACTTAGCATATGCCCACGTGTGTCATACTATCACCTATCTTTTGGGATCACCTGGAACAAACTTTCTGGGTTATGAACAAAATCATTTTTGATCAAAATGTGGAAAACTATTTAATATTAAGTACAAGGACCAGAACAGAATCCATTTCTTCTTGGTCGAAAAGGGCTACCTACATGGTCGAAACAGTTCCAACCTGATGAGGCATCCGCTCTAAGTGACCTCTGAAAGTATTCTGCACTATCTGGCACCAAGATTTTAGCAGCAGATTATTTTCAAAGTCTGGCAAGTTGTGAAGTGGAGCCATAACAGACCAGACCTGTAATTCCACACATGCGGAATTGGTTTAAGGACATGGGGAAAATGAGGCCAGAATGTCGCCTCGAATTTGTTATGCTCCTAAAAACCATTCCCAAACTGTGTGTGCAGTGGGGCAGAGTGCAATGAAAAAAAATAGGCCACTTCCAAAATGGAATACGATTGCTGTGAACCACTGTACCTTTTCCGCAAGTGATTTTAAGTAGAAGGCACAGGTCAAACTGACATCTTAATGTTTAGACCAAGAGTCTTTCCATCAGAAGTCCCCTAATTCAACAGGGTCCACTGTGTGAAACTACAGTGTCATACAAACTGAATACAAATACATCATGTTCTGGAAGGTACAGTGGTATGAAAAAGTTTGGGCACCCCTGATAATTTTCATGATTTTAGTTTATAAATCATTGGTTGTTCAGATCAGCAGCTTGAGTTAAATATATCATATAGCAGATGAACACAGTGATATTTGAGAAGTGAAATGAAGTTTATAGGATTTACAGAAAGTGTGCAGTAATTATTCAAACAAAATTAGGCAGGTGCATAAATTTGGGCACCCCAGCAGAAAAATTACATCAATATTTAGTAGATCCTCATTTTGTAGAAATAACAGCCGCTAAACGCTTCCTACAGCTTCCAGTCTGGATTCTGGTTGAAGGTGCTTTGGACCATTCTTCTTTAGAAACATCTCCAGTTCAGTCATCTTTGATGGTTTCCAAGCATGGACAGCCCACATTTTCAGTAATATTCATGTCTGGGGACTGAGATGGCCATTCCAGAACGTTGTACTGGTTCCTCTGCATGAATGCCTTAGTAGATTATGAGCAGGGTTTGGGGTCGTTGGCCTCGGTGCAACTTTGTCACTGATTCTTGAACATTGTTCTTAAGAATCTGGAGATATTAACTGGAATCCATGCGACCCTCAATTTTAACAAGATTCCTAGTACCTGCACTGGCCACACAGTCCCGCGGGCATTATGGAACCGCCACCAAATTTTACTGTGGGTAGCAAGTGTTTGTCTTGGGATGCTGTGTTCCTTTTCCGCTCCTTGTTATGTCCAAATAACTCAATTTTATTTCATCAGTACACAGCACTTTATTCCAAAATGAAGCTGGATTGTCCAAATGTGCTGTAGCACACCTCAAGTGACTCTGTTTGTGGCGTGTCTGCAGAAAAGGCTTCTTCTGCATTACTCTCCCATACAGCCTCTCCTTGTGCAAAGTGCGCTGTATAGTTGAACGATGAACAGTGACACCATCTGCAGCAAGATGAGGTTGTAGGTCTTTGGAGGTGGTCTGTGGCTTGACTATGACTGTTCTCACCATCCTTCGCCTCTGCCTATCTGAGATTTTTCTTGGTCTGCCACTTCGGGAGTTCCTTAACTAGAACTGTGCCTGTGGTCTTCCATTGCCTCACTATGTTCCTCACAGTGGAAACTGACAGCTGAAATCTCTGAGAGAGCTTTTCCCTTTCCCTGAACCATGATGTTGAACAACCTTTGTTTTCAGGCCATTTGAGAGTTGTTTTGAGGCTCCCATATTGCCACTCTTCAGAGAAGATGCAAAGAGGAGAAAAACTTCCAATTGGCCACCTTAACCCTTTATCATAGTTGGACTCACTTGTGTATGTAGATCAAGGGTCAGTGAGCTTACAAAACATATTTTGTGTTCCAATAATTAGTGCTAAAGGTATTCAAATGACAGGGTGCCCAAATTTATGCACCTGCCTAATTTTGTTTGAATAATTACTGCACACTTTCTGTAAAACCTATAAACTTAACTTCACTTCTCAAATATCACGGTGTCCATCTGCTATATGATATATTTACCTGAAATTGCTGAGCTGGACAACCAATGATTTATAAAGAAAAATCATGAAAATTATCAGGGGTGCCCAAACTTTTTCATACCACTGTACCGAAGTTTAACAGCATACCTACACAAAAATATTGAAGACATAAGCTATCAAAACAAGCCTGTGACAAAAAATAATCAGGATGTAGTTATTAAAATATATTGAAACTTAACATTCAATGGAGTACCAGTCAAGCCATTACTACAGTTTTTCCACAAATGTTTACACAATAAAACTGGACTTTGTGGTGCAATAATGGAGAACTAAAATTCCTGTTGCAAATCCCTGAACTACTCTTCAAATTTCAGTTCAATTTACACTCAGCTGTCTATTCTTAAATCACACTTTTTGCAAAGCAATACATCATTCTCTACAACATGCACAACATTAGTATTCTTCTGTAAATGTGTAAAGATGAAAGAACTGGAAAGTATATGCCACAGCTGTGACCCTGCTTAGATAACGCTATCCAACGATAGTCAGTGACCAATTAAGGATAGAAATAAATCAGAGGTACCCAAGAGGCTGAAGGTTACTCTGAAGGAGCTGGAGATATCAGCAGCTAAAACAGGAAATGCTGTGCACAGGACATCCATTTCCCAGACATTGCACAAAGATGGTCATTATGGAAGAGTGGCAATAAACTGTTCTTGGCCAACTGAAATGTTTGCCAAAAGGTATGCTGGAGATTCACAGTTCTGAAAAAGTAGCCCTGTCTTGAACATTTTGGCCTTGTTGAACAGTATTGCAACAAACCAAATACTGCTCATCAGCAGGGACATGGAATCTGGTAAAAGTTACAGACAAACCTTAAAACACGGTTTCAGTCTGCAAAAGAACGGAGACTAGACCAGAGGTCTGCATCACAATGACAAGACAATGACTCTACATACTGGCAAACCTACACAACAGTAGTTCAAAAGCAAGATGGACTGTTTACTGACATATCAGCACATTTCTGGCTATCATCACTGATGCTTACATTTAGTCTATATCACCAGTTACAACAAATGTTTTACATTTATATGTTTCAAAGACAAGAACTTCTATCTACTAGAGTGGACACACCTCAATCTGAGAACATGGCAAGATTTGAAAAGTGCTGTCACAATATTTTCCAATCAAACTGACAGAGCTCCAGTAATTTTGCCACATACAACGGGCAAACATTTCATGATCCACATGTGCACCTCTGAGTGGAACAGATCTTAGAGGTCTTGTAGCTGTAACTGGAGCAAAAGTTGGTGGAACAAAGTTTTTGATCGAGTGGGGGTGAATACATGTACACATATAGATGACGTCTCAGAGGCCATAATTAAACGCTCAATAAAACTTTCTTTGCACTGATTGTGTGTTAACATAACTTATGATAATGGCTTTTTTCTCTACTCAACTCAACACCCAGGTTCCAGGGTCATTCCTGTTCTCCAGCATCCTAACAACCCTGCCACAAACTCTTTTCTGCTACTCATTTTCTCCTACTTTTTCAATCTGCCACCAATACCTTTCTACACATTCTTCATCAATTGACCTACTCTTCCCTCTCTCAACCACAGCAAGGTATCTCCCATCCTGCAACATTACTTTTGGATATGCCACAAAGAAGCTGAATAGATTTATCAGCTGCTGACAAAGTAGAAGTCAAGTTTGATGCAGATGTCATATAGCTTTCACCTTTGCAAGTTGTCCTTTGATTGGCTTCTAAAAGGAAAGCTAGGTCTTTCTGCTACTGAACTATAAAGAATACATACAATCACTTACATTTTACAACCCACTCCTCCTTATTCATTACACACCACAATGTCTGACTGCTTAAAAAAAAGAAGAGGCTCACACTAAAAAGCAGTAATTATCTGATAAAACAATAGGCAATAAAAACATGAGTCACTAGGACAGCAACAGGCTAAGGAGAGGAAGAGTTGGTAAAATGCTTGGTGGTCCTCCCAGGTAGTATGGCTTTCAGTCTTCTAGTTACTGAGACTAAGTAGGAAAGATCCTTTTAATAGATATCTCACTAGGTAACACGTACAGCTTCGCATTAAATTGCAAACTCCCTGCTTATACCGTTTAAGTTATCCTAACAACTATAAAAGCAGTTTATAAAGCATTTCATAATTTAAATACATTCTGAAGAACAGTACAGTGGTACCTCGGTTCTCGATCACCTGGGAACTCAACGAATTTGGTTCTTGGAGTATTTTGACCCGAAAAATGTGTCTTGGTTCTAGTCGTTTGCTTGATACTCTGCACACTTGCTTAAACTTTGGAGTTGAGCCGAAATTTGATTCACACTTCAGTACACAGTGATTCAGATTCACTTCACTGAGCACCGGCTATTGTGATTCGCCGTCATTTCTCAGACAAGATCTCAGCTATTTTCGTAGTGTTTTTCTTTATTTTTACATCTACAGAACTATATTCTCAGTGTAAATAAGTCTCCATGGGTCATAAAAAGGTTATATTGACTGCCAACTGGAAACTGGAACTTAATGCTCAAGACACAAACAAGCTGCAGTTAGCATTAGCAGCTATGCTAGCATCCAGAGTTCACCAATAAAGTACGTTTTTATACTTTTCACTTTCAATACATTACTCGCTACATTACATGAGATTTTAACACTTTATTATAAAGTTTTGTGTTAATAATTTTGGCCAACTGTAGGTTAATGTAAGTGTTTTATACATTAACTTATCATTACTTGTCATAAGCTCGGCTATGATACAAAACACTTGTTAAACTCCTCGGTTCGTGATAGTTTGTCGGAATGTATCCCCATCATAAATCAGAGAGCACCTGTACTATACAACTCCATTAATGCATATAATACCTTATACAGTGTGGATTTTCTGGGTGTCTGGAATGGATTCATTCAATTTACATTATTCCTTAGGGGAAAAATCTGCTTTGTATTTGTCGTTTTTGGAACAAGCCTTCTGGAACTAATTAACAGCAAGAACCGAGGTACCACTGTATTTTAAAAAACCCTTAAATTAAGAACCTTGGTAAATTAGAGCATAACATTTTGGCAGGCTCCTTCCTTCAAAAATTAGTAGGATGTGTAGAGGGCCTTGCTTTGTCTTGTACTGACTGCAGCACATCTGCGACCGCAGGTCATCATTAGTTTCTCACACTGCTCTGGTTTGATCTCTTCCACAGTCTGATAACTGTAGAGGGTGTCTGAGCCATAACTTTGTCACAAAGGGCTTTCCAGTTATTCTCAATGAGGTTTAGATTCGGACTTTCAGCTGGCCATTTCATCATTTAAATATTCTCAGTCTCAAGAACCAGCTTTACCCATCCGGCTATATGACAGAGGGCATTGTCTTGTGTGAAAAATGGAGGCAGATTAGGAGATGCTCGCAGGGAAGGAGCCACATGTTGCCAAAGGAGGTTGCCAAACAGTGTTTCTCGTTGGATCTAAATAAATTAAATTGAACTTTAAACCAGCTCTCCTCTGTCCATACAACATGCTCCTCAGCAAAGGTTAGTCTAGCCTTTTGATTCTTTTTGCTGATGAGAGGATACGTTACTTCAGAGGGGGCTGTTAGCCTGAATTGTCTTAAATGGTTACACACCATGCCGAGACAGAGCTTTAACCTGTTCAGCATTGAACTGGCATGTAATTCCAGCTGCAGTATTGAACAGATTCCCCTCAGAGAGTCTCCACCTTAGCCTGTCCTCTCATGCCTTTTTCGGAGGACTTGACTTACTTGGTATTGTTGTAAACTGCAATATTCTAATAATCACAAACTTGGAACAACCAACTTTTCTTGCTGAAAAGGGTCATTCCTTTCGTCTTCATTTGGACATCCAGTCATATTAGGCATCATGGAGAGGAGGTCTGTGATGTAATATTCTTGATAATATTGCTACAAGTTTTCTACATGTTATGGTTTAGCCATATTGCAATATTGTCACAAGTATGAGTGAAGAGTAATTTAAAAATACAAAAAAAAGTGTCACTGAAAAGCAGGCACTTTTCACTTGGCGAAGATGTCAACCGAAACTGAACTGGATATGAATTACAAACAAGTCATAGCATAATAGAGATGGATGACACACTATACAGTAAGTCAACCAATAATAAATTCCATTACACTAAATATTTTGCTATAATAATTTGCTTTCTGAACATGTGGGTTTATTTTACAGATTTTGAGCTGCAGATCACAAAAATGATCTTAATTATCCAGCCACATACCATTTTGTTGATGTAACATTGGAATTTCCCATCATAATTTAAGTCTACTAGTATATTGCCAAAAAAGCAAGCCGTTTTGGTCACTCCAATCACGCCTGGGTATGCACTCAGTGTACGGGCTATGCAAATGTTCCCTTAGGCATGCCTGGTTAGGTTAGATGCTGATAGACTATAAAACTGGCTCATATCAGCAGATGCCGTTTGGATGCATGTTAATGCACCTGTTCTTCAGGTAATAGCATACTGCATACACTTAGAAGGATTTGTTTGTTTGTTTAATTTAGCATCACTAGTCACCATCAATGGCCATTTTAATGACAGACACACATGCTTACATAGAAACTAGTCATATTAACGCACACGATTGTAATCAATTAACCTAATGCATGTCATTCGACTGTGGGCGGAAACCGGAGCACCCAGAGTAAACTCATGTGGACACATGGAGGACGTGCAGACTCCACACAGAAAGGACCCAAACTGTGCTGGGATTGGGTTAGAACCCAGAACCTTCTTGCTGTGAGGCGACGGTGCTTCCAACCAAGCTGTCTATTTGAATTTGTTAAATGAATCTGAATGACCTTGACAATGTAGAATGTACAGTCACACCTCAGTACTCAATCACCTTGAACCGGTTCACACGTGCATTATGGTCTTGCACATCCTGCTCGTGCTGTCAATTCTCCGCAGCATTAGCAGCTCTGTATTCACATGAGCTCACTCGAATAGTTTCTGGACTTTGTACTAGGGGCTAGCTGGATAAAGTCCGGGTAACGTACAAGAGGTTTGTATAGAACATTTGCTTTCACACATACAGCTCCTCCAGGAGTTTTCCACAAATGTTCTGGGTTACTCTTCACGTGTGAAAGGGGCTTTGGTGACTACACTGCACCAAACTACATCAAGCTTATTGACAACAGGCTGAATGGATACAAAACCAAGTGCAAAAATGTCATTGAAAATTAATTTTCTGTACACGCTTCACACACTTCCCTGCTGACCTAAGTGATGTCAGTGAAAGTCATGGTAAGAGGTTTCACCAGGACACTGACCATGAAAATGCAGTGTCACAGCAACTGGAATCAATCAATGCTGGCTGACTTTTGTTGGACACCGACACTAGAGGCACCAGACGCTCAGTACGACCAAAAATCAGCTGCAAAACATTAAGCTATGCTGAACTAACACATCGTCCGCATCATTATGCAACTTGACATGACTGTGGTAGCCTAGTGGTAAAGGTACTAGACTCTGGACCAGAAGATCCAGGGTTCAAATCCCATCTCTACCAAGCTGCCACTGTTGGGTCCTTGAGCAAGGCCCTTAACCCACAATTGCTTGGATTGTAAGACTGTACCAATTGCAAGTCGCTCTGGATAAGGGCGTCTGCTAAATGCTGTAAATGTAAATGACATAGTCTAACCTAATCCCACGTTTCCTTTCAGGAAGCAAAACTTTAAGAAAAAACAACAAAACAACAACAACAACAACAACAACAACAAAAAAACAAAACAAAAAAAACACATTGTCCAGTGTTATTCTGCTCAATCACAAAATCTGTACAAAAAATACCAAGCCATAAATTGTTGCAGAAGATTTGGAAACGAAAAACACCTATACAGAGGTAACCACAGCTTTTCTGTGCATACCTGTTAATCATTACAGACACCAGGTACATCCCCCAACTGGAAAAATCCAGAAGGGTGACTATGTATTTTGTCAGAGAATTCCATGATTTCCAGTAAAAGTTGCTAAAACCAACCCTTTAACACACGTACAAACAAGCACTGGTTTCAGCTCACTAACATCTGTTGGTAACTATGAAGCTTCAATAAAGCATCATTTTATCTCTGTACTCTCTTTGTATATTCTTTATTTTGGATCCATCTCACCCTCCCAGAGGCCTCACAGACACCTTTTGCTAACAGAATAAATACATTTATGAAAAACTGGCATTGCGATTATTTTGCTGAACTAGAGTTGTATAAACATCATGAACACTCAACGTTTAATGAGTTCTCGTCCACTCATACAAGTGTCAGTAAATCTCTACCATTTCCCTTTACTTGGTAAAAAGAAAACTGCACAACAGATGTGAAGCACAGAGTTAAGGCAGTTTGTCAAATATGGCCATTTAAGACTAGATTATACATTTAATAAACCATCCTCATGCTGCAGTCTCACAGCTTAAAGAAACAGGTGTTGCAGTTCCATGCATTCCCATGTTGCACAAGAGTAGAACGTCTGCCATAATTTCAGATTTTCTTTATGCTTGTGCAGATGACATTACATTAAATTACATAAATATATTCCATGAGATTTGCCATCATTTATCAAGTCGTTTAATAGGCGTGCCTCACATTTCAATATGAAGTGAGACCGAGTACATATTCTTAGGCACACTCTGATTCCAAAAAGGTGTAGAAATTAGCATCCTATTAAGCACTTGATGTTAAATTTAACTGTACACCAGAACAGTGAATTTTAGGTCATTATAGTTAACCTCGGTTTTTAGGCCAAGTTTAGTTGAGGGAGAATAAAACTGCACGTGTATCAAGTCTCATTATTTATAAAATTAACTGTCGCACTGTAAATGAAGTACAAGATGCAACAGATAGCCTTAAAGCAAGTAAGATCGCAAGGGAAATCTCGGGTTTCATTCACCTTAGAAAAGCTTTTGCACATCTATAACTAAAGAACATTGTTTTGATTACCCAGTCCTCATCTGTTCCTTTAAACAGCAAGTCTCTATACAGTACTCACAGTACAGTACTCACATGGCTTAATGCATTAAAACAATTAAAATTTCAAATCATTACTTGCAACAGTGCCAGAATTCAAACATTTCAAATAGATTCCACTGATTAACACTGAGGTTGTCCAGGAGCTCTGCTGGAAATATTCCAAAAACCTCTTCAAATGTGCAGTTCAATTGCACTTCATTTAGTTACGTGGCTGGCTGAAGTATACCACATTTACATTTACATTTACAGCATTTAGCAGACGCCCTTATCCAGAGCGACTTACAATTGATACAGTCTTACAATCCAAGCAATTGTGGGTTAAGGGCCTTGCTCAAGGACCCAACAGTGGCAGCTTTGGCTGAGGTGGGATTTGAACCCTGGACCTTCTGGTTCATATTTCTGCACCTTAACCGCTAGACCACTAGGGACTATTCCAAACCATAATGTTAAAGCAATCAGCTATGGACTACCACAGTATGTGTGACACTTAACTGTGTAAGAACAGTGAAAATACACAGCACAATATATAGATATTTTAAGAATAGGCAAAAACAATCATTTCCTCAACCATACCTGGTACTGCTATATTCTTGTGTGTGTGTAACAGCGAATTTCTTTACATTTTAAAGCACTGGAGAGAAGCTACCCTGGAAAAACTGGAGAGACTTGGTAACTGTCATTACATGTATAAAGTGCTATTAGATATTGGTATCACTGCTTTTTCTTTGGACTGAGTAACTGAGCAGTACCGAGCTGATACCCAAAACCAGCATCAGAATCAAAGAATCCCTACTTAAATATAAAACCACAAGCTTATTAACGCTTACCATAACATTGCATTCTTTAAAATCATGCCTTTAATGCATTCTTAAATCATTTTAATTTACCATGTTGTTGAGGACCCCCTCGTGGTTTTGCATGGTTATGCATGGAACTCCACATTTTGCATTCAGCGATATTTTTCTATCACAGTTCTATAGAATAGAGTATGTATAAGTTTTCTGTGCTTTTCCAGTCAAATGAAACATGATTTTTTGCTTTGAACCACAATCATTTCTTCACAAAGTCTTGAGATGTAGCATACCTTTAAAAAACAAAAAATAAAAAAAACACCAATACAAGCTACTTTAGTCTACACTGTTCCAACAGCCTAATTACAGAAAGCCTTTACACAAACCAAAAATTGTCCCAAGCAAGTCACAAAATACTAAATTAATTCAATATAATACCCACTTAATCCCATTCTGGGTCACAATCACCACCATAAACCAACCCTAGACCAATCCATCACAACACAGCAACACTTTAGACAGGTCAAATTACCCAACATGTCTCCATAATGTGGGAGTAAACTGGAGTTTGTTTCACAAAGACACAACATAGGAGACCATGTCAACTCTACTCGTACAAAATCCAAGCCAGCCAGTATCTCTGAAGCTGTGAGGTTTGCTTGTTTATTTGAATGCCATCAGCATCAATGGCCATTTTAGCAACAGACATGGTTACATCAAGACTAATCATACATAGCCAGGTTGGACAAATTTAGTCTAATCAATTAACTTGGTGCGAGTCTTTGGAATCACCGCACCGCCCGAGCTCTGAGGTACTAGTGTTAAAGCACTGTACCACCCACAAAATACTACTATATCAATTATATCAAAATGATAAACTGTTAAACCTACTATCTCCAGTAGACCATTTTTGGTTTGGAAGACTATCTGCATCAAACATGCTCATCAGTGCACGTTAAACATAATCTCACAATCAGAACTACACCCTCACCCATTTACACAACTTTCCTTGCCAAGCACTCCAAACGGTGGATGGCTGGATTTAGTCACATTAGCATCAAAGAGCAATTAATGACAAGAGCAAGGTTACATCAATACTAGACAGGCCATTCAGTGTGACCAATTAACCTAGTGCATACTTTTGGAATCTAGGACCAAACTGCAGGACCCAGAGTAAAGTTGGTGGGGGGTTGACATTTTGTAGAACATTTCAAAGCACCTATCCAATCACCTGAAGGCTCCAAAAGCCTTCTTGAATGGAAACAGAAACCATGTTTCACTGGCACTTTACACAGATAGTTATACATGCACAAGGTTTTATACAGAATGGCACAAGCCTAAATTACAAGTATTTACAGTACTGTGGCCACCATTAGACCTGTTGTTTTAGTAATGGTATACATATCTTGGGCTTTTCCCATGTTCCACTTCCCCCTTTCACCCTGTTCCCACTTTTCTTGGCTGCCACACTTCCAAAAAGACCACTCCTGATCAAGCTTCTTCAGACAGTAGTAGGGTCAACTTGGCATCCATGACAAAGCTGCCAGATGCTGCCAATTAAGTGCAAGGGGAGGTCACGTTTGAGCCTATAGAAATAGCTTTTTCTGATATTTTTCCTGGTTTTTAAATACTGCATACAATTTTCCTATTTTCTGGTTGTATCCTAACTAAGAGACTGTAATTATTACATACGGTCATAATACCATTGCTAAAACAATGCTATATCCAATCTAACAGTGGCCTAAAACTTTTGCACAGTAATTAATTTAAAATGACCCAAAATCAGAAAAAATTGGTACAGTATTGAAAATGCATACATTTTTTAAAAAATGTGGTACATGACTAATTTTATTGCAGACAGTATGAAGCTGAGATATTTCAGGTTTTGTCTGGTCAACTTTATTTCATTTGAACACGTTCTCAAAAATGTTGGGACGGTAAAGCATATACCGCTTTGTAATGTTGCTATTCCTTTTCACCACACTTAAAAAAATGTTTCGGCACAGAGGATAGCAAGCGATTTAGTGTTTCAGGTGTTTTGTCCCATTCTTCTTGCAAACATGTCTTAAGATGTGCAACAGTACGGGGTCACCGTATTTTTTGTTTCAAAATTCTCCACACATTCTCTATTGGCCAGTCCAGTACCCATACACTCTTTTTCTGCAGCCATGCCTTTGTAGTGTGTGCTGTGGCATGTGGTTTTGCATTGTCTTGCTGAAATATGCATAGATGTCCCTGGAAAAGTACTTTTCTGCATTAATGCTGCCATCACAGAAGTGTAGATTACCTTTGCCAAGGGCACTGACACAGCCATACTCCATGACAGTCCCTGGCTTTTGGACTTGTTACTGATAATAGTCTGGATGGTCCTTTTCATCTTTGGTCCGGAGCACATGCCATACATTTTGCCCAACAAAGACCTGGAATACTGATTCATCTGACCACATTATTTCCACTGTGTGATGGTCCATCCCAGATGGCTCCAAGCCCAGAGAAGCCGATGCCACTTCCGTTAACATGAGGCTTCTTTTTGTGGCACAGTAAAGTTTTAAGTGTCATTTGTGAGTAATACGCCATATTGTAATGGCCTTTACTCAATGAAATTCCTCCGGAGTCCTTGAATCATTTAATGATATTATGTAGTGTGGAGAGAGAAATATGCAAATCCCTTCCATTCTTTTGAGGTACATTGTTTTTAAAGACTAATAATTCTCAGGCATTTGTTGACAAACTGGAGATCCTCTGGCCATCTTTGCTCATCAAATATTCTTTCCTGGATGCTGCTTTTGTACCAAATTATGATTGCAATCACCCGTTTGAAACATCGTTTTTTTTTTTTTTAATTAATAGCTCTAAATTGCCCCTGCCCCAACTTTTTTTTGGAAGGAGTTGCAGGCATGAAATAGAGAAATAAATGTTTAACAACAAATGAAGTTGACCAGACAAAACATGAAATATCTCCGGTTCACACTGTCTGCAATGAAATAAAAGGCAAAGTAAATGTTAAACACTTTTGTTTATATGCATTTTCCAACTCTTTCTGATTTTGGGTTGTACATGTAGTGACAAGTCATCAGGTAGTTATCAGAAAATCCACTGTATTGTTTTTATCAGTCCCTCATCTGGTCACAGCAGCAGAGAGATTGCCTAAGCGTAGTAGGTTCTTCTAGTGTTTTTCATTACTTTCACAGGATAGTAGCACTCCAGCGAGTTGAGTTGTGTGAAGATTTTCTTCAGCTCTTGTTGAATACCATCTCGGACACAACACAAAGCCAATGCAGAAATCACAGTGCAAAACAAATTAGAGCTCTCAAATTCTGTTCTTCTTCTTCTTCAAAAAAAACAAAAAAAAAAAAAAACAACAACAACACACACACACACACACACACACACACACACACACACACACACACACACACACACACACACACACACACACACACACACACACACACACACACACACACACACACACACACACACACACACACACAACTAAAAAAAAAAAAAAAAAAAATCCTTAAATACTCTTAACCCTGTTTACACCTAGCTGTACATCTCATCTGGAAAATATCTGTAAAGAGGTCTTTACACCTGTAGCCAAATGCATCTCGCCAGATTTCTCCATCATGTGCATCACCAATGGCTGCCAAAGGTCTGAGACCACTAGTGAAAATGCTTGTTTGGATTCTTTGAGGATTCATACTGCAGCAGGATAATCACCCAAACACACCTCAAAGCTTTGTACTACAGTTAGTTCCTGTTTTACGATGGTCCAATTCATTATTTTTTGACTTACTATGGGAATCTGACCAAAAAAACAACAACAACAAAAAAAAAAAACAAATTCAGCAGAAACCATTCTCTGAATTTTGAATTGTCCCTGGGAAAGTGCAATACTTACTATAGGCTAAATGAGGAAATCAGCAGTGCTTGATGTAAGGAGTGATTAAAAATTGTTTTTTGTTTTTCCACTTTCAATATATTACTCATATGATACATTCAAAATATTATAAAATAAGTGTGATATTAAAGATTCTGTCCAACTGTAGTTTCATGTAAATGTTTTTAACACATTTAAGGCAGGCTATGCTATGATAGCATATATAAGCCCATCAAACAAAAGAAGTCCTCTGTGACTGAAACATAACCGAGTACAATACCTCCAAGAGCACGAAGAACAGCTGTGATTCTATTTGGCATGGACAAGTTTCTGCATGTAGCTGACACTGTTCAGCCACTCTTTCATCAAAGACCTGCACGGTTAATTTAAGAGGATTCACTGGCGGGCCAATTCAGATGCATGACTGCTCCTGAATGTTCCTCATGCCAATCAGTCACATTTGCAGCCCTGTAAATGTGAGAACTGTCATCTGGGATAGGAATGACCCTAACCCCAGCAGCTCAATGTAGGCACTGTGGTTCAAATGTACAGTCACCTTAACCAATCTTGCATCAGAACATCACAGAACCTCCACAAGCTTGAACTACACCTTGCACACAGTTAGTATTGAAGGCTTCCTGAGACCTTAGAGAAACAGTATGCCTAGCATCATTCACATACAGGCACCAACGAGATTCATTTGACCAGATAACATTTCCAGTCATGAAAAGTGCAGTGTGTGCATCTTTCCACCCACAGCAACCATGCAACTTTGTGAGCAGAAGTAAGCAAAAGCCTCTTGCATGCCACTCTGCTCTACATGTTCATAGTAGGCAGTTCCCTGAGCCTGAAGGGAGCCTGAAGTTACTACAACCTTAAACACGCAAGGTGACCATTTTGTCAAGGGACCTTAAATTCCTCGGTGTGCAAAACATTCAAATTACAATGGATTTTCCAGACCTGTTCCCTACCGCAAAACCTGTACATGAAGACCACAGAAGATGGAGTGCTGATTAGGGATGAGCACAAGTATTTGACTAATCAAGTACTCATATAACCACAATCGATTAATCAGAGTACTAATAGAAATTCAGAGTTTTTGCCTGAATATATACCACAGAGTTCATTTTCTCATTACATTGGAAATGTATGGCATGGCATATAAACTCAACATTCAGAAGGTGGGATCTTCAGCCTAATAGTTTATTTACACATCATGTATGGGTACAGCAGTGTCAACCACCAAATTAAAAAGTCATAATTTTGGGAAGCTCTAAGTACACTGGGAGTGAAGGTGAGGAATAACAAGAAGAGGAGATTAAAGAGGGAAAAGGTGAAAGAGGAAGAGGTCTGGTGGGCAAAGAGGAAAGAGGTGTAATAAAGATAAGGGACAGTGGTCGATAGAGGGTCATTTCAATATGCAAAAGGTGTGAAGAGAGAGGATGTGAGGCCAAAAAGCAAGAGGACACCGAATGAGAGGCAATGTGAGAGACAGAGTGAGGGGACCAATGACTTAAGATAACACAGACAAGAGAATGTGAGGCGGTTACTACAGGAAAATTATTAAATTAAATCAAAGAATGAGTAAATGCAATATGTGGCAAGTATTTTCTCTCAACATCCACCTATATTGAACACACAATGTGGTGTAGGTGGAGAGTGCACCCAAAAGAAACCATTGAGTGGCAATCATTTAATCTTACTAATGCAGAAGGACAATGTTAAAATGCAACCAAAAATAAAGATACAGTGGAGCTCATTTCACTAACGGAAGAAAGACAAGTGTCAATTACTGCATTTACATTTTAGTTTTATTTGTTTGTTTTTTTTGAGGGAGAGGGAGGTTGGTGGCACTGGAGTACGAAATTCCCTCACCGAGAAGCATCACCACTAGAGTACAGTGTCATTATGAATAGGTGGCATTGGCTCTTCAATTAGAACCATGTCATGGACATGGTTGTTTTCCTCAACTTGTAATAAACTTTTGACTAAGAAGTCTGGCACTATATTGTTATTAATATATACAGCATTTACTTGTTTAATTATTATTTCACCAACTTCCAAGGGTCATTCCAAGGGATGCAGAGTTTAATATTTGATCGGCCAATTCTGAACTTTCCTTGTTATGGAAACTTCTTCACCGACAAAGAAAAACAGCAGCTAGCTTTAACTTTAACCTCTTTGCATTTCTTAGTTTTGTCAAATTGCGTATATTCAGTAGGAAGATATTTAAAATGTCTTATATGTTGCTCTGAATGTTTCTGAACATCGCTTACTTTCATGCTGCCTCTATTACAAACAGTGCACACTGAAGAGCTTGAACGCTGAAAATGGGGCTGTGTCCAAAATATACCCCGCTCCCTCATTAGTGTTCCCAGTCCCTCATTAGTGTTGCACTATACAGAGATTAGTTGACTATGTAGCACTCAAAATAACTGTAATCCAACACCTCATCATGAACATGCCCCGATCTCATAAACAAACCAGTGAATGGCTGAGCCGTGTTTAAAGCTCCATACGCACGCGCACACAATTCCGAATTAAAGTACTACAACTACTGTGCTCTTCATGTGTGGCTCTGTTTGTTCCGCTGTCACCACGCAACAAGTTAAATATGACCGGAACACTTGTCACAGTAAACCAGCACAGTATAAATTGTTATACTCTTATGATTTGTAATAAAATTTCAGAAAAATACAAAATAAGCATTTTCACTAGTGGTCCCAGAGGTTTGGCCCCCCACAATAATTAACAGTGATTAAGAAATGGACTCGTGAAGCAGAATGTGTTACAAGGTAACGTTGGCTATATTCCCACCAACTTTAATGTGGAAAATCCCTATATGGATAACAATACTGATATTTGCGTTTAGTCGTTTGGCATATGTACTTAGCCACAGTGATTTACAACCGACACAATCACAGATACAATCCAAGCAATTGTGGGTTCTCAAGGGACAAACCGCAGCAGCTTGGCAGTGCCTTGGACTGACAATACCCAGTTCCCTTGTACCATGCCAGAGCACAACTGTACCCCTCTCCCTGCTGGCCTGGGCTCAAATTGCGCTTAAATGTTCTGGACCTGAGCATGCCTACATCATCATAATATGAGGTTTGCTGGTGGAGAAAGAGCGCAATTACACAGCACAGTGAACATCATGGTTGTACTTGCTTTGCTGTCTTTTTGGGGGTTTTTTTTTGTGCGTGTCAAAACAGCATCCTCATACTTCTTAAATTATGCACCGCAGCATTTGGCTACTTGTGCTGCACATTGTGTTCCGTGCTCAGGCATGAATGGTGATCACACTGCATGCGTGCTGTGCCCGAGTCCAACTGAATCGTGCCCGAGCCCAGCTCGTCAAGGTTCAGCGTACTGCATGGAGACATCACGCTAGTCAAACCAACCACACTTTGGGGGTCAAACATGGTACAGATCACCTAGTGTGAATACACCCTAAAGATGCATAAAGCATTTCAGTGTAAACAGGGTCTTTATCCTACAGTACAATATTCTCAGTCCTTACATCTGAGTGTAAACTTTCAGATTCAAATCAATAATGCATTTGACAGCTCAAGAGGTAAACAGGATTACAATATAACAATAACAGCTGGTCCCAAAAAAAAAAACAGAAAAGAAAAATGGGCCACACAGAAGAGATGAGTCACATTTTACACAAACAAAACAGAGAAAAGTAACTGTGTGCAAGCACATCCAAAGGGTGAGTCATGAATAAATGGATTTAACAGTAGTCAAGTTGTTCACATAAATATCAGTTATGACCATTAAAATTTCATGTCACAATATAATGACAAATTACATTCTACAATCCAAGAGGTTGCACAGCTGTGCTCCAAACAGCCCTTTAAAATTCCATATTTCATTTCAATATGGTAAAAGTTAAGGACCAATCATGTTTCTGGAACAAATTTCTGTGGTTATACTGGAACCACAAAACTGAATGAAACAGATGGAAGCAACACTGTCTGGATACACTTCCATATGCATGTTCTGTTGGTATCAGAGGAAATACCAGAAAAAAAAACCTCCCACATGACCACACTGCCTTTACCTTTAAGTTTAAAGGAAAAAAAATAAAAAATTATGATTCACTCACAAAATGATTTTGTTTAGTTGAACCCAGGCTCATTTGTTTTGAGACATTTTCCACAACTTGTAAAGGTATGCATTGTTTAATGTCCATCAGTTCAACTTCCAAGGTCTTATCAGAAATTGTATGTATATATATATATATATATATATATATATATATATATATATATATATATATATATATATATATATATATATATATATATATATATATATATATATATATATATATATATATATATATATATATGTGTGTGTGTGTGTGTGTGTGTGTGTGTGTGTGTGTGTGTGTGTGTGTGTGTGTGTGTGTGTGTGTGTGTATAAAATTCATGCCTAAATGACAAAATAATAAAAGTAGTTTGAAGGAACCCAAAAGAGGCAGAAAAGAACATTGCAAAGTTCCTTTTGTTTGTGGCAAGTGTTAAGTTAAGAATTACTGCATCGTTGAGTACAGTACTTCACTGTACAAAATTTTATTCATTGCATTGTAATTCATAGTACTGTTTAAAATAAAACACTACGCACAAAGTATCTAAACTACTATGTGAACCAGGACAATTACCCAATTACCAGTTTTAGTATCAAAATATCCCCATCTCACAGCAAAACATTTTAATCTGGCTTCTAATGACATATTAAAAAGAATTTAAATGATAAATAACCTGTGATATTCCATTGCTCAGTTTTAGACCCATTACATTCTTGTGCCCCATAACTTTATGAAAGTATGTAGATAGGCAAAAAAACAACAACAATAAGTCCTGGTTTAATAACTGATGCATAAAGAATTCACAGGAATGCAACAGAACAGTCTTCAGATTTTTTTTCCTGTGAGCAGATGCCTTGACTCCATGTACAACTGTGCACTGTGGATTTATTTTTGGTGATTTTAGCATGAAGCCTATAATGTTCTGCCCATGAAATGCTCTCCGTTACAATCAGGTCAATTTTTCTGAGGCCAAAATGTTATATCATCTATAGCATCTAAAAAATTTGAAAAGTGTTTATGTAGGACTAACCTATGACAGGATCTCTGTTGGGTGTCTTCAGGTAGCTCCAGAGTTTAGAACAAACAGGTGAGGTCTGAGGAACTGTGACAGACAACAGAAACTAGTTATGAGGAGCAAGTGATGGTGACAGGCCAAGTGAAATAAATACATAAATACTATACAGAACTAGTACAGAAACTGTGCCCTTGCAATTATTACACCAAATCAACATCCACATCAAGTATAATATAAACATTAACTGGAAACACATTAACTGCATCATTTAGTGACCATTACAACATTGTCTTAAAGCAAACCTCACAGATATAAAGAACACACCTTCTTGGACGTCCGTCTTTAACTCGAGAGAATTCAGCTCTGGTAGACTGTCTTTCAGGTTCACTGTTTTTTGTGGCAGTTCTACATTCTGTTTTTCAGTCAAGCTTGAGTCTTGGACTTGAGGATGTTCAATCACTGGAATAACCTCTGTAGAGTTGGAATGGAGTAGTACTGCTTGGTTCAAAGGTTCAGGGCAATCTTCCAGTGGTTCAGACTGCTGTGTGTATGAGGGTAATGTTGTTGGGGCAAAGTTGTCCAGTGTTGTGGGGACTGCTGGTAAGGTAGGCTGTATGTGTGGGAAAGCAGACTCCGTGGTTTCCAAAATTCCTGTATGTTCAAGGTCAAGGTCTATATCCATCTCATCATCCGTTCTGTGTGTAGGAGTTTCTGTGAGCATTGTATCAAAGGTAACCTGCTCGGTGTCTGATGTCGGATTGGCATCTTGTTTTTCACATTGTGAACTTTCTTGGCCATCCCTTTTGAAACTGGAAACTGATTAAGATACAACAGGTTAGAAATACCTCCAAACAAGTAATTACACAGTCAAGACACAGAATCACACAAGTCATTTGTACACACTTGGAGGGAATGCTACTGCGAACTTAGTGAAATTCTCTTCCCCTCCCAAGTTCCACAACAGAAAAATATCACGTAGCGTCCGCCAAACTATATTTGATTATATTTAACATTTATCTTTACAATACGTTAACATCAGTATCTTTAGTTGATTACAGCTAACAGGTATTTGGCAAAGGAAAGTGTGTACAGTGGTGCTTGAAAGTTTGTGAACCCTTTAGAATTTTCTATATTTCTGCATAAATATGATCTAAAACATCATCACATTTTCACACAAGTCCTAAAAGTAGATAAAGAGAACCCAGTTAAACAAATGAGACAAAAATATTATACTTGCTCATTTATTTATTGAGGAAAACGATCCAATATTACATATTAGTGAGTGGCAAAAGTATGTGAACCTCTAGGATTATCAGTTAATCTAAAGGTGAAATTAGAGTCAGGTGTTTTCGATCAATGGGATGACAATTAGGTGTGAGTGGGCACCCTGTTTTATTTAAAGAACAGAGATCTATCAAAGTCTGCTCTTCACAACACATGTTTGTAGAAGTGCGTCATGGCACAAACAAAAGAGATTTGAGGACCTCAGAAAACGAGTTGATCAGGCTTGAAAAGGTTACAAAACCATCTCTAAAGAGTTTGGACTCCACCAATCCCCAATCAGACAGATTGTACACAAATGGAAGAAATTCAAGACCATTGTTACCCTCCCCAGGAGTGGTCGACCAACAAAGATCACACCAAGAGCAAGGCGTGTAATAGTTGGCGAGGTCTTCTAAGCAACTGAAGGCCTCTCTCACATTGGCTAATGTTAATGTTCATGAGTCCACCATCAGAAAAACACTGAACAACAAAATGGTGTGCATGGCAGAGCTGCAAGGAGAAAGTCACGGCTCTGCAAAAAGAACATTGCTGCTCGTCTGCAGTTTGCAAAAGGTCCCATGAACAAGCCAAAAGGCTACTGGAAGAACGTTTTGTGGGTGGATGAGACAAAAACAGAACTTTTTGGTTAAAAAAAAAAAAAAAAGTTCAAGTTCACATCAGATACCGAAAGCAAAGGTTCACATACTTTTGCCACTCACTAATACATAATATTGGATCATTTTCCTCAATAAATAAATGATCAAGTATACTATTTGTCTCATTTGTTTAATCTACTTTTTATGTAAAAATGTGATGATGTTTTAGGTCATATTTATGCCTCAATATAGAAAATTCTAAAGGGTTCACAAACTTTCAAACACCACTGTACTGGAGTCAAACTTGGAGGAGTGGTAGAGTCTGGAAGTGAAGGTCAGAGAAAGTTGTATTTCAACCACTGGGCTACAGACCACAAGCAGGCTGTGATGGAGGCTCTAATGGGTCATGGATTAATACTCGAGGAAGAAGCGGTTGTTTATAATGGGCAATAGCACTTAAAACCTTAAACTAGTGAATTAATATCTGGTCAACCAAAATTGAGCACAGAAAATCAAATGGGTACCAAGAAGAACAGAAAGAGTTCTCACTTAGTGTCAGCATTTATGCCCTTTTCCCAGTCTGGGTTCTCTGTAACCAAAAGCATAGGGAGTTGGGAAGTTAAAAAAGGCATGTTAATCACACACCAACGGTATTATATGCCTGTTTCGCCCAATGACCCACTGATGCCATAGTCAATTTTCAGGTGTGTGTGTTTTTTTTTACGACACGCAACACCTCATTTGAACAGTGAGTGCATTTATGTGCACTTAATAATCCGATCACAGTAAGATTTCTACAGTTATCGGATTATTCAAGGGGTCACGTATACAGCATATTCCGATCAGGAAATCAGATTAAGAAAATCGATAGAGAGCTGGATTTTAACCTAGTAATAAGACTTCACATAACATGTATACCAGTTACCCAATTTCAGTTAGTTTTCTCAGTCTGCACATGTACGTGGAAAAGAGCTCAAATAAAGTCAAGTCTTTAGAATAAGCGCACCTGGCAACCGTGTTGGTTAGACTGAAAAAACCGATCAAGTCGGGAAACTGGTATACATGCTATGATACATCCGACTACTGGGGTAAAATCCAGCTCTCTTTATCAGATTTCTTAATCTGATTTCTAGATCAGAGTATGCTGTATACATGACCACTTGCATAATCAGACAACTGCAAAAATCTGACTATGATCGGATTAAGTGCTTGTAAACACACTCATTGTTCATGGCAGCAGGGACGGAGTGTTGGCTATGAGAGCAAGAGGTTGTCAGGCAAAGCAGCAGGCTAGTGCACCAATTACACTGGTGTGTGACTAACATGTCTGTTTAGTATCCTGTCTCTGTGCATGCGAGGCAGAGAGAATGCAGACTGGGAAAAGGGTGTAAATGTTGACGCCGACAAGTGAGATAAGTCTTTCCATTCTTCTTCATACCCATTTGGCTTAGTCTGTTCATAGTTTTGGTCGGCCAAGTATTATTTCACTAGTTTAAAGTGCTGTTGCCCATAAGTGGCTGCTTCTTCCTTGAGTATACAGTAGGTCCACAACCCACTAGAGCCTACATGACAGCTGTTGAGAATATAAAACAAATCTTACATAATAAAGTAATCAACAAATTAATAATTGTATAGATGCTACTAATGTGTTAGGCCTTAGAGTTAACAATATGATGCTGGTGTGCGTTCAGAAGGCGGCATTTTCCCAACCATAGAAGTTTCAGTTGACTTGGATAAAAGTACAACAAAATAGAAAAGGACGGGCAAGTTGTTCTACACAACCGATTAAAACTAGAAAATGAGGTCCAAAGAGACAAACAACTTCTTGTTTGGAAGCTATCTGATTAAGGCCAAGGTCAGGTAACAAAGGGGACGGTTGAAAGTGAGACTTCTAACGCAAGCGTGTGAAAATAGTCTTGAAGTGGTATAAATGGAATTTAGGAGTGGCGATCCCTACTATTAGGCTATATGATTTCCTATTATCCGATTACTCAAGTGCATGTCAACTCGTTGACCAGATTACTGACAAAATCAGATTTTCGGCAGTTATTGGACCATTAAGTGCACGTCAACGCACCAAGTGATTATTGAGTGCTTGTCAAATGTCTCAGGAGATGGTGAAAAAAGTTGCACCTTTCGTGTTCTTGTTACATAAATGTAGAGCCATGACAACAAGATACGTTGGCCGGCAAACAATTTTGTAACTGTAATCCAAATATAATCCCAAACAGCTCTGCACCAAAAGGTAGTCAGTAAAAAAAAATAAAAATAAAATAAAATACAAAATAAAAACACACTTACCTAATCTAGGTCCCGGAACAACAGAAGGCTTTAGTTCCCCCAGTCCTTTTTCTCTAAAAACTGAGTGAAGATGATCCATAGCTACAAAAAGGCACAAAGTCATTTAGTATTCAGAACAAAAACATTTCTTACTCGCAGGTATAACATCACTCACCAGCCTTAAAGCTGCTACGATCCACTTTATGGAAGATCTCATACTGCAGTTCCACTTCCTAAAATGACAAATAGAAATGAAACTATATTACATTACATCTCGGTTATGACCTGCGCTCCAGACGACTTGAATTCTTCAATGCAACTTATTTCGAAATGCTGGCATGTTCCGACACCAACAGTAGACACTTGTTTTTGTGTCGGCATGCATTTGGTTGCTTATTATGCATACTTGATCTGGGTGCTGACCCCTGCCTGTTCTGACCCTGAACTGCACTTTCACTCCTTGGACTCTGATTCTGCTGGTTGTATATAGCTTTTGTGCATTCTTTGGCATTGTGTGGTAACAGGTCTTGTTGGCCATTTTCCATCTTTCTTGTTCTGGCATCCCAACCCTAGACGTTCACCAACAGTTACATTGTTTGTGTTACTTGGAAGGTCAATAAATAGTTTTGAACACCAGTTTTGAACACCAGTTGAGCCTCAGATAGGCTATGTACACGGCATTAAAAGATTCAAAACACTTCTCGTTCGAGAAACAGTGAAAGGATCAGCTAACAGCCTATATCTGGCTTTTAATCTTTTAGATGGTCTAAGAAAGTTCTTAATCTTCTTGGGGGGAATTTCATTCAAAGACATTTTTCATATTACTGTCTCTGTAGATTTTTTCCTGGTATCATCGATGGCAAGGCATTCTATTAGGATATGTTTTATTGTGCCACAATTCTTTCAGGATGGCGCATCTTCCCCAAGAAGGACGTGTCGGTGTGTCAAGGCTGAATGACCTATACGGCATCTCGCTAACACCGTTTGATCTCGTCTTTTTAATGGGTATTGGGTAGGGACTATGTCGAGCTGCGGGTTGATTTTGTGTAGTTTGTTTGACATATGACCCCATTCCTCCTGCCATGTGATTTTACAAAGAGCTCTGACCCTGTAGAGGGTGTCTGTGGGTGGGGCAATAGGAGATGTAACTCCCCATTCTCTCAGGTTTTTCTCCATAGCTAGGAGCTCTAAAATAATGGGGGAGTGAAGGTATACCAGAGCGATGATGAGTGAAGAGATACCAGAGCTTGCAGTCTCCGGGAACTGATTTTCAGCTTTAACCACATTATTACATACCACTCTTTAAAAAGCACAACACAATCATGTGAATGGACAGTACAAGCTTCAGCAGAATGCATTTATTATTTTTAAATAATTTAATAAACAACCGTGATTACCAGAATGAAAAGTTTGTAATTCAAAGTAGGTCATTCATTTCATCAGGCACTTTTAATATCGCATTAACCTTGCTCCTGTCACAAATGGCCGTTAATGCTGATGTGACTTAAGTATAAGTAAACTTACAAGCAGTAAGCACTTTCATTAGAAACAGCATTTACAAGCTGACATCTAAAATCACTCGTTTGGTATGGAAGATGCCGTCATTGCACACAAGCACAAATTAATTTACTGTTGTACAAATGAATTGCATAGAAAAAAAAGCACGTTTAGAAACGCCCTTTGTGCAAGTGATTCTTATATTTTCTGGTGAACTGAGAATGCAGTGTGCAGCATACTCCGTACTGATTACCTTGCACTTAATTTAACCACAGTTCAGAATTGGGGTTATCCAAACAGTTTTTGGGTAACTTTACGCTTCCCCATGCCTACACTACCATCTCTGCAAGCTAAAAGCAAGTAAAAAAGGCACCTGAAATCATCGCCCCTCTAAGCCATAAATAATGCCACTGGTTCAGTTTAGTTCAGTATGCTTTTTAAACAGTTAGCCAAAGACCTTTTCACACAGAGTCTGATTTTTATGGACAAAAAACAAATGCTTCCTGTCTACTTTTGCTTTTTTTTCCTAAAAAAATTACATAAATAAGGGCACGAGTGGAGATTAGTGCAGGAAGATATAGTTATAGGCATGAACAGACTAGAATGCACTTTGATATACAAGACAGATACATCGTCACTGAGGTTTTCACCAAGATTCCCCAGTCTTTCAGCTATATTCTGCCACACATTTTCTTTAATATCCATGTTTTTAGTCAGCGTGTTGCTTATATACGCTCATATACACGCTCGTGCTCTGATACTTGCAAGATGAGTTGTTCTGCCTAACAACGGAGCGCTGATTGGTCAGCCTGATTTTAACGCATCCAAACAATGCAGAAATTAGAACAAGCTCCGATTGAAAAAAAAAATAAAATTACAAAAATGCAGTGTCGCAGTCCGTCAGTTTCGGACTCTATGTGAAAGACGGCATTAACATACGTGTATTCTTTCTCAAAACTTGATGTGCGTTTTTTCATCAGTGAAAATCTGAATGTGAACAGACCTGAACAAAACAAAATCTTGAAATTGCGAAATGCAATTCACAAAAAATAAAACCAAAATTGTCTATGGCATTTTAAGACCTTTTGGAGATAGATTTAAGACATTAAGACAAATGAAGGTCTTTTAAGATAAAGGAGTTTAAGACTTAAGACATCTTAAGGATCTGCAGGCAACCTGTTAAACTATTTGCAAAGGTTGGTTGGGGGTTTTCTACTCCACTGGACAACAAAAACATTCAGTCCTTAATTCTCAAATTTTAAACAGTACAACAAAATTACTAATATTCCCACCTGAATAGCCACATTAGGACTGATTTGTTGAGCCTGTTGTGCCAGATCCATGACCAGAGACAAATTCTCTTCATCTTCCTTGCTCAGTGAACCAGGATGAGCCACATTCTAGACAAAACCAGCATATATTACATTTAACAAATGATTTAACTTGATCCCATCTCTCTCACACACACACACACACACACACACACACACACACACACACACACACACACACACACACACACACACACACACACACACACACACACACACACACACACAC